>BLSH010281357.1:1944063-1968508 GCA_018402905.1 Glandirana rugosa | reverse complement strand
CTAAGACACTAACCTCTGAGGATAGACAGGACGTTCGATGAAGTACCGGGGATCGACACTTGGATCTCTGACAAGGTCAGATCTATATGGACATGACGTTCCATGAAGTACCAGGGGTCGATAGTTGGACATCTATCACGGTCAGATTTATATAGACAAGAGGTTCGGAGAAGTACCAGGGGTCGGTATTTGGATATCTGATGAGGTCAGATCTTTATAGACAAGACGTTCGGTGAAGTACCAGGGGTCGACATTTGGATATCTGATAAGGTCAGATCTATATGGACAAGGCGTTCGATTTATATAGACAAGATGTTCGGGGGCATACCAGGGGTCGACATTTGGAGATATCCAGCTGTCACGTAACCCAGCTCTCTCCCAGCCTGTCTTCAGAGAAACAGTGGCAGGAGAGGCTTCTAGTCCTCTGCTGCTGGTCACATGTTCAAAATAAAAAAAAACACAGTGGCTTGCAGAACAGATATTTCTGGACTGGAACAGTCTATAGGTTTACAGCTGGGGACCATACGGGGGCTTGTAGAACAGATATATTTAGCTTGCGGAACAGGTATATCTAGACTGGAATAGTCTATAGGTTTACAGCTGGGGACCATGAAGTGGCTTGCAGAACAGATATTTCTAGACTGGAGTAGTCTATAGGTTTATGGCTGGGGACCATGAAGAGGCTTGGAGAACAGATATATTTAGACTGGCACTATCTACAGGTTGATAGCTGGGGACCATGAAGTACCTTGCAGTACAGGTATATCTAGACTGGAACAGTCTCTAGGTTCACAGCTAGGGGCCATGAAGTAGCTTGCAGGACAGATAGGAGTCTCCAATCACAGAATCCTGGAACAGGATTGATCTATAGGTGCAGCCTCAGCACCCAGTCCCAGGGGCACCAGGGGCAAACAGCCCCTTCCTCCTTTCAACTCACTGATCCATCCCCTCAGGAGGGAGAAAGACAATCTTTTCAAGACTCCAAACTATTTAACAGCTCTCCCAGTCACCAATTGGGCACACCTCCCCAGAGATTGGCTGGGCCCTGCTCGATATTCAGGCTGGTCATTTGAATTCTGCTTCCCTAAGGTCCAGAAAATTCTTCTAGAGGCAGGGGGGAGCAATCAAACTCCAACCCAGTGCAGTTCTGAGCAGACCAGAATAAACAACCACTGATCCTCTGGCTACAGTAGGAGCCAAAAATAGAATTTACCTAGCAGCCTAACTAGTAGGGTGCTACATCGTCATATTATACAGTGAGTGCTGATGCATGATGCATAGGATGCTTTACTATAAGCACTAGTATAATTATGGTTAACAGAGTTGATGTATAAATGAAATGAAATGGCCAGAGAAGAAATGGAGACAGTAAAAAGCAGGAAAAAATATATATATAAATATATACATCTCACAGAATTGAATACACCCCTCACATTTTTGTAAATATTTTATTCTATCTTTTCATGTGACAACACTGAAGAAATTACACTTTGCTACAATGTAAAGTAGTGAGTGTACAGCTTGTATAACAGTGTAAATTTGCTGTCCGCTCAAAATAACTCAACACACAGCCATTAATGTCTAAACCACTGGCAACAAAAGTGAGTACACCCCTAAGTGAAAAGTGGAAACTTTATGAGAGCAAATTTTCCAAGGATGAGGGCTCCTCTCCAGGACTTAGACTGGGGGGGAATATTGGCATCGATGAACACAGAACAGAAATGGGAATTTTTCAAAAAGACTGTATGCAAACTCACTGCAAAGTATATTCCCATGGGCAATACGTTTAAAAGGCTAAAAATAAAACCTTTTATAAGCTTTTAAAATATATAAAAAAAAGAGGGAACACTATCATCTTATAAATATTCTAAAAAATATAACAGAATATGTAAAAAGGAAATCAAGGATGCAAAAATTCAAAACGAACGACAGATTGCAAAATATAGTAGGACAAACCCCAAAAATGTTTCAAATATATTAATAGTAAAAAGGTCAGGTCTGAGCATGTAGGCCCTTTACAAAATAATCTAGAGTGTGTGACTGGGGACAATGAGAAGGCAAACTTATTAAATACATTCTTCAGCTCTGTGTATACAAAGGAGCATGGGGGAGATCATGTCCATAATGGGGGTGGTAGTGACACAGCCACAAATGATCCACAATGGCTCAAATGTGAAATGGTCCAGAAGTATTTAGATAGAATAAAGGTAGATAAAGCACCTGGACCAGATGGCATCCATCCACGGATCCTAAAGGAATTGAGCTCTGTCATTTCAAAGCCATTGTATCAAATTTTAGGGACTCGTTAGTGACCGGAATGGTATCACTGAATTGGCATAGGGCCAATGTGGTGCCCATATTTAAAAAGGGATCAACGTTTTTGCCAAGTAACTATAGACCTGCTATTTTAACTTAAGCTGGGAATATACTGGAGAGTTTAATAAAAAGACCACATAGATGAGTTCTTGTTGGAAAAAAATGTTTTAAGCAACAGACAGCATGGATACATGAAAGACAGAAGTTGTCAAACAAACCAGATTTCTTTTTATGAGGAGGTAAGTAAAACCTTGGACAGAGGGGTGGCTGTGGACGTGGTATACTTGGGCAGAGGGGAGGCTGTGGACGTGGTATACTTGGACAGAGGGGTGGCTGTTCAGTTTTGGACAATAGTTCACAAAAAGGATATCGGGGAACTGGAGAAAGTGCAGAGAAGGGCAACCAAACTGGTAAGAGGCATGGAGGAGGCTCAGCTACGAGGAAAGATTAGAGGAACTGAATTTATTCTCTCTTGAGAAGAGGAGATTAAGGGGGGATATGATCAACATGTACAAATACATAAGTGGTCCATATAGTGAATTTGGTGTTGAGTTATTTACTTTAAGGTCATCACAAAGGACAAGGGGGCACTCTTAACTTCTAGAGGAAAAAAAGATTTCATCTCCAGATACGGAAAGGTTTCTTCACAGTTAGAGCTGTGAAAATGTGGAATAGACTCCCCCCAGAGGTGGTTTTGGCCAGCACGGTTGATTGCTTTGAAAAGGCCTGGATTATTTCCTTAATGTAAATAATATAGTGGGGTTCTAAAATTTTTAAGTAAAATTGATCCAGGGAGAATCCTGGAGATTCAGGGAGATCCAGAGAGAATTGCCTCTCAGGGGGATCAGGAAGGAGTTTTTCCCCCCGCTGTAGCAAGATGGATCATGCTTTGCTGGGGTTTTTTGCCTTCCTCTGGATCAACTGTGGGTGAAGGATTGTATAAGGGGTTGTATGGTTTTATATATATACTTTTTTTTTCTTTTTTTTATTGGTTGAACTAGATGGACTTGTGTCTTTTTTCAACCTGACTAACTATGTAACTATGTAACTATATGTATACACTATATTACCAAAAGTTTTGGGATGCCTGCTTTTACACACACACATGAACTTTAATGGCATCTCAGTCTTAGTCTGTAGGGTTCAATATTGAGTTGGCCCACCCTTTGCAGCTATAACAGCTTAAACTCTTCTGAGAAGGCTGTTCACAGGGTTTAGGAGTGTGTCGGATTGAGGTCAGGACTCTGTGCAGACCAGTCAAGTTCCTCCACCCCAAACTCGCTCATCCATGTCTTCATGGACTTTGCTTTGTGCACTGGTGAAAAGTCATGTTGGAACAGGAAGAGGTCACCCCCAAACTGTTCCCACAAAGTTGGGAGCATGAAATTGTCCAAAATGTCTTGTTATACTGACGCCCTAAGAGTTCCCTTCACTGAAACTAAGGAGCCAAGCCCAACCCCTGAAAAACAACCCAACACCATAATCCCCCCTCCACCTAATGACTTGGACCAGTGCATAAAGCAAGGTCAATAAAGACATGAATAATCGTGTTTGGGGTGGAGGAACTTGACTGGCCTGCATAGTGTCTTGACCTCAACCCGATAGAACACCTTTGGGATGAATTAGAGCAGAGACTGCGAGCCAGGCCTTCTCTCTAACATCAGTGCCTGACCTCACAAATGCACTTCCGGAAGAATGGTCAAACATTCCCATAGACACTCCTAAACCTTGTGGACTGCCTTCCCAGAAGAGTTGAAGCTGTTATAGCTGCAAAGGGTGGGCCAACTCAACATTGAACCCTACGGACTAAGACTGGGATGCCATTAAAGTTCATGTGCGTGTAAAGGCAGGTGTCCCAATACTTTTGGTAATATAGTGTGTGTGTGTGTGTGTGTGTGTGTGTATATATACACACACACACACACGTGTTTGAACTTTGGGGTGCACACTCTAATGCAATATGTTGCGCACACCTATGGTCAACATTACAAAAGTAACAATATGAAGGTTAATCATTGCAAACATTCCATACACAGGGCCCATTTTCCCAATAATCCAGGGACCAATGAAAGCTTTGAATTGTATGCACTACATACAGTGCATGACCCTTTATTATTTCTAATATTATATATATGACCCTTTATTATTTCTATTATTATATATATGACCCTTTATTATTTCTAATATTATATATATGACCCTTTATTATTTCTATTATTATATATATGACCCTTTATTATTTCTATTATTATATATATGACCCTTTATTATTTCTATTATTATATATATGACCCTTTATTATTTCTATTATTATATATATGACCCTTTATTATTTCTATTATTATATATATATGACCCTTTATTATTTCTATTATTATATATATATATATGACCCTTTATTATTTCTATTATTATATATATGACCCTTTATTATTTATATTATTATATATATGACTCTTTATTATTTCTATTATTATATATATATTACCCTTTATTATTTCTATTATTATATATATATATATATATATGACCCTTTATTATTTCTATTATTATATATATGACCCTTTATTATTTCCATTATTATATATATATGACCCGTTATTATTTTTATTATTATATATATGACCTTTTATTATTTCTATTATTATATATATGAACCTTTATTATTTCTATTATTATACACAAATGACCTGTTATTATTTCTCTTATGTTATATATATGACCCTTTATTATTTATATTATTATACACATATGACCCTTTATTATTTATATTATTATATATATGAACCTTTATTATTTCTATTATTATACACAAATGACCTGTTATTATTTCTCTTATTTTATATATATGACCCTTCATTATTCATATTATTATACACATATGACCCTTTATTATTCATATTATTATACACATATGACCCTTTATTATTCATATTATTATACACATATGACCCTTTATTATTCATATTATTATACACATATGACCCTTATGATTTTTATTATTATACTGACACAAAAAATAGTAAAGAGGCCTTTAAACAGTTTTTTTTTTTTTGTAGAATCGTTTTTCTCACCATTTTATTGAGTTCTAAAAATAAAAAACATCAAAATCCCCAAACTTCAGATATGACAAAATATCAAAATACCAAAACTTTAAACAACCAAACAAAAGTCAATCCATTTCTTCCAGCAGCTGATTTTCCTAAGGATAATTATAGAATAATAGTCTTTGTGTACTCACACTATTTCCTGTACTATTCACCTCACCGTTGGCCCTGGGAATGTGGCCATTTGTATGGTAAAGCTGCAGATCTGTAGGAAGATGTTGGAAGTCTCCAGCTATGCCCATGCTGCGGCAGAGGATTGCCTCGGGGTTACATCTTGTCAGCCTTTGACAGACCCTTTTATATTTTTCTGAAAAGCGACTTAGGTGATGTATTCCCGTGGTGTTCATTTCCCAGAGCTAACAATTAGTTTATTTTTATTATCATTGTAAATAAAAATAAACATTAGGATTGCATCAGATGAAGCCTTTGGTGACATCACAATGTAAACTCTGCACAAAGCAATAAAGATCTCTTTTGTAAGTGGAAATCCCTGTTCTATAATAGAAGGTAATTGTGATCATCAGTAATAAGCAAAAAATACATGAATTTGAACTGTAACCATTTTAAACAAATGACAGTTGAAAAATAGAATGTTTAAAACAATGTCATGTAAAAGCTTATTTTTTTTTGGGGGGGGGGGGGGGGTAAACAAATCTAATCCTTATCCTCTGAATTCTGCTCCATGGGAATGACGCTCACTCAATACTCAGGACCCGAATCTGAACCTGCAACATCTGCTGAGTCTGGCAGGTAGTTCTTTTAGCTGGGCCACCAGAGATACTAGACAGCTCCCTATATCGTACCATGGACAATCTTACCTTGTACTTTGTTTCTCTTGAACCTTAAACTCTTTGCTCCTCCCATGAACTTCCTATTTTAGCCATGCCTCTGCACTTCCTGTTTGCCAGATTATTGCACTCTCCAGCCGATGCTGTAGTCACTCCTGTTGTCATCTGTGTCTTCGCCAGGGCCAGGCTGGGAATAAAAACCATCCCTGGAAAAAATGTTCAACCAGCCCCATAGCATTATTATACCAGCCCAACAGCTTAACATCATTATTTTCTTGCTCATTAAAGGAAACCATGCATTTTAAAGCACATTTTAAGAGTGTATTATACTCACCAGTGCCCAACAGCACAGCCTCATTAGTGCCCATCAGCGCATCCTCACCAGTGCCCATTATTGCAGCCTCACCAGTGCCCATCAATGCAGCCTCACCAGTGCCCATCTATGCAGCCTCATCAGTGCCCATCAACTCAGTCTCATTAGTGCCTATCAATGCAGCCTTATCAGTGCCCATCAATGCAGCCTGACCAGTGCCCATCAACGCAGCCTGATCAGTGCCCATCAATGCAGCTTCATCAGTGCTCATCAATGCAGCCTCACCAGTGTCCATCAATGCAGCCTCACCAGTGTCCATCAATGCAGCCTGATCAGTGTTCATCAATGCAGCCTCACCAGTGTCCATCAATGCAGCCTCACCAGTGTCCATCAGTGCAGCCTCATCAGTGCCTATCAGTGCAGCCTGATCATTGCCCATCAATGCAGCCTGACCAGTGCCCACCAATGCAGCCTCACCAGTGCTCATCAGTGCAGTCTCATCAGTGCCTATCAGGCCAGCCTCATCAGTATCCATCGATGAAGCCTGATCAGTGTCCATCAATGCAGCCTCACCAGTGCCCATTAGGGATGAGCTGAACACCCCCTGGTTCAGTTCACACCAGACCATCACGAACGGGCAATACGTTTGTTCGATACACAAACCCTATTAAATTCAATGGGACTCAAACAGGAAAAATAAAAAGTGCTCATTTTAAGGGCTTTTTTTTCCTTTTTATTGCCATAAAAAGTATATGGGGACCCGGGTACTGCCCTAGGGGACTTGTATGCCAAAACAAGTTTTACAAAAGATTGTTTTTTCAAGAGCAGTGATTTAAATCATGATTAAAGTGAAAAAAAATATATTCCTTTAAATATTGTGCCTGGGGGGCCCCCTTAGTCTGCCTGTAAAGTGGTGCATCAGTGAGTGTTTGGAACAGTCCCACCGCAAAAATACATCTGTAAAGGAAAAATTGTCATTTATTTAATTATTTTATTTATTTATTTCAGGGACTTATATAGCACAGTGAATTTACGCAGCACTTTTACATATACATTGTACAATGACATCAGTCCGTACCCTCAAGGAGCTTACAAAACAATACATACACCTACTATTGACAATTTAGACAGGATCCAAGTAACCTACCAGCATGTCTTTGGAGTGTGAGAAGACACCAGAGTACCCAGAGGAAACCCACGCAGGCACAGGGAGAACATGCAAACTCCAGGCAGGTAGTATCGTGGTTGTGATTTGAACCAGCGACCCTTTTGCTTTTAGGCAAAAGTGCTAACCATTACACCACTGTGCGACCCTGCCCTTAACCACTTCACTACACTGTGTTATATATACTAGACTGACTGCACCATATAAACAAAAAAGAAAACACTGAAGGGGGAAAAGGGAAGAAACCCCATCAGAAAAAAGCGGTCATGGGAACACAAGTAGTGAAAAAAATATGAAAATATGTTAATTGATAATGGACAAACAATACAAAAACACATGGGAATGGTCCTTGACCAAAATGCAAAAACAATAAAAAGACAACGTTGTCTAGGACAGGGACTGCACCATATAGTCTGAATTATATCCTACAGGGACTGCACTCTATAAAATTGTAATGACATGCCCCAGTCAAACAGGGGCAGAAAAATTGGGCCTTGGGTGTTGGTGCTGGCAGAACACAGTTAACCCTCACAGTTACTCTCGTTGGGTGCAGGAACAGGCCCTGCAGTTGTAATTTAGTTCAAAAATTGTAATGGCATGCTCCAGTCAAACAGGTGCAGAAAAATTGGACCTTGGGTGTTGGTGATGGCCGAATACTGTAACCCCTCACAGTTACTCTTGTTGGGCACAGGAACGGGCCCTGCAGTTAAAAATGATTTAAAAAATTGTAAAGACATGCCCCTGTAAAACAGGTGCCGAAAAATTGAACCTCGGGTGTTGGTGGTGCCCTAAATACAAAGTATTGTTGGAAGCTAGCATCATCAGGATTCAGGACAGGAAGAATAGGATAGGCAGTCTTCAAGGGATCCCAGATTCCCTAACAAATTCAATCAGTTGCATCAGCATCAGGGGCTTGATAGCTGCTGATCCAGGACTGATATAAATGTGATCCTATCAACCGAGTCTGTGGACAGGCACCTTCTATGATCCATTATGAACCCTCCAGCAGGACTGAATGTCCATTCAGAAAGCACACTGGATGCAGGACAGGCCAGTAGCTTGATTGCATATTAACCACTTCCCGCCCGCCAACGTCATATGACGTCGCAGACTTTGAGTGGAGATATCTGAATGACGCCTGCAGCTACAGGCACCATTCAGATATCTTTTTTTTATCATAGAGGCAGTTCAGCTGCTTGTTCGTTCTTACAGGCAGCGGGAGGGGATGCCCCCCTCCCACCGTCCTCCAGTGCTTCTCCGGGAAGCCCGTGCCATTGACAGTCCGGAGAATGAATAAAACATACATAATGTTTGGGGGTTCTGAGTAATTTTCTAGCAAAAAAAAAATGATGATTTTTACATGTAGGAGCAAAGTGTCAGAATTGACCGGGTAGGCAAGTGGTTAAGCAAGTTCCGGCCAGTGGTTCATCCTCAAGACCCAGTAGCTCAGTGGATTCTCATTTGGAAAGATCACCAAGTCTGCTCTTGCCCCTAGATATTCCTGCACCATACAATGCAGACGCTGATGATGGTTGCTGGAACCTATCAGTCCTGGGCGCTGAGGACTGAAAAATTGTTTAAAGGTATCGGTCAGCCGGACATCTTCTCCACCGCTCTTCCTCTGACTGAAGGAAGCCTCAGAAACACTTTGTCCAGCAGCAGGAAAATGTAACCTCCAAGAGTCTGGAAAGGTGTTGCACAAACTTTCTTTCAAGCTATCCTGAAGATGTTTTATCCTCTGCTCCCTCTGCGAAGGCAAAATGAGCTCTGTAACTTTACCCTTGTAATGTGGATCAAGAAGGGTTTTCGTAAGCTTTGCAGAATCAGGGAGGCCATGCAGCATACGTTTGAGCAAACTTGAGAGTCCTCTGGGTCACTGAGGATGACATTGTCCAGAATTACCTCCTCCCAGCCAAATATAACTCCATGAGTTTCTGGGGACTGAAAACCATGATCCCTTGAAGACTGCTGCGTTTTATCCTCTACATCCATTCTGACACAATCCCTTCCTCTTCTTTCTGTGTGTTTGGTGGTCCTGCAGGAATGCTATCTGCATAAAGGGGGCTTTAAGAGGAAAATAAGTCCTCTTCTTCCTCAAGTGCCCAGTCCATGATTCCACGAAGCATGTGCTCCAGCAGGGAGACTAGAGGGACAGTGTCACTGATGTATGCATTTTTGCTGCTTACCATCCTTGTGGCCTCCTCAAATGGTGACAGGACAATGTATGCATCTTTGAATAGTAGCCACTGGTATGGTGAAAAAAAAGCAAGCTCCCCTGAGCCTGTCCTGGTGCCATACTCACAGAGGTACTCATTGATGGCCTTCTGCTGTGCATGCAGCTGCTGCAGCATTACCAATGTTGAGTTCCACCTGGTGGGCATGTAACAAATGAGGCAGTTGGTGGACAGGTTGAATTCCCGCTGAATGTCAATCAGTATATGATCAACATGTACAAATACATAAGTGGTCCATATAGTGAACTTGGTGTGGAGTTATTTACTTTAAGGTCATCACAAAGGACAAGGGGGCACTCTTTACACCTAGAGGAAAAAAGATTTCATCTCCAATTATGAAAGGTTTCTTCACAGTTAGAGCTGTGAAAAGGGGGAATAGACTCCCTCCAGAGGTGGTTTTGGCCAGCACAGTAGGTTGCTTTAAAAAAGGCCTGGATTCTTTCCTTAATGTAAATAATATAACTGGGTACTAACATTTCTAGGTAAATAAAAGGTTTGATCCAGAGTAAATCTGATTGCCTCCCGGGGGATCAGGAAGGAATTTTTTCCCCCGCTATAGCAAATTGGATCATGCTTTGCAGGGGTTTTTTCCTTCCTCTGGATCAACTGTGGATGACGGATTGTATAAGGGATTGTATGGTTATATATCATTTTTCTATTTTTTTTTTTGGTTGAACTATGGATGGACTTGTGTCTTTTTTCATCTTGACTAACTATGTAACTATGTAGCTGAGCACTGGCATTGTATGACTGGTGGAAATGACCACAGATTTTTCTGGCCTGCCTCAGAATATCTGGTAAGCCTGGGCAGCTGGTCAAGAAATGATGCACCACCAAATTCAGGATTTGTGCCAAACATGGAACATGTATGAAGTGTCCCTTTTGGAGGGCAAAGAGAAGGTTGGTGCCATTGTCGCATACAACCATTCCTGGCTCAAGCTGACATGGCGTCAACCCCTTCTGAGCCTGCCCCCGCAGAGCTGACAGAATCTCTGCCCCTGTGTGGCTCATGTCCCCTAGGCAGACCAACTCAAGCACCACATGGAATATTTTAACCTGACTGCTTGCGTAGCCCCTAGAACGCTTTTTGAGCACTACTGGTTCAGAGGACACTGCTGCAGAAGAGGCCACAGAGGAAGAAGAAGAGGAGGGGGTGGAGGAAGCAGATGAGGCAGAAACAGCACCATTTTTTTTTGAAGCGTTGTGGCGGAGCTAGATCCAACACCGAACCCTGTCCTGAATTCTTCCCAGCTGCCAGCAGAGTTACCCAGTGCACCAAGAAGGAAAGGTAACATCCCTGGACCATAAGTCAGCAGTAATATGTACTTTGTTGCTGACCGCCCTGTCAAAGGAGGCCAAAACATTGCTTTCCACATGACAGTAGAGCGCTGGAATGGCCTTATGTGAAAAGAAATGTCTTTTGGGAACCTGCCACTGTGGTACAGCATATTCCACAAATTCACAAAAGGGGGCAGAATCTAGCAGCTGAAAAGGCAGTTGTTGGAGTGATAGCAATTTGGCCAAGCTAGCATTTAAAAGCTGAGCGTGTGGATGGCTGGGACAGTATTTTTTTTACAGTTCAGCAGTACTTGTGGCCCCCATTGCTAGACCTTCATTCCTCTCTGTGCAGGCATTTTAGAGGACTGGAGGTATAGTAGGGGTTGAGGTCACAGATGAGGAGCAAAGAGAAGTCTACCTTGTTTTATGATGTTGGTCTTTGAGGTGCTGGTGCCAACGGACTGCATGACAGGTTGTCATATGTCTTTTTAAAGCAAGTAGTGCCCAAGCGGCTGCTGTTCTGGCTATGCTTGATCTGCTTCAGACATAGATTTCAAACAGCAACAGTGCGATCTACTGCACAAGTGTTAAAAAAAGCCCACACCATTGAAGTTTTGGAAGTCAGTGGGAAGTCAGCAGTGCCCTGCACCTGTGGAGCTCTGTGGTGTGATACAATAGGATGGCTGCCCTTAAGCTGGCCCCTGGAGAACATCCTGCCTCGCTGGAATTGTGCCTCCTTCTCCTCCTCAATTTCCTCCTCTCTTCTCTCAGGCACCCAAGTACAGTCAGTGTCCTCATCATCCCCTCCCTCCTCCTCACTGGAGCAAACTTGGCAGTATGCTGCAGCTGGGTGAATATGACTGCTAGGTTCTTGTCCTTCTGTGGCACCCCCTCCCACTAAGCACACGTTACTCCCTTCCTCAACCTGGGAACCAACATCAGAGCCTTCAAATTGCTGCGCATCATCCATCAGCATGTAACCGACAGCATGGTCAAATGATTCTGGTAACTCCTCCATGCATGATGATGGGGCTACAGAAGGAGTAACTGTGGACAAGGATCTGGTGGAATAGGCCTCTTTGGCAGCTGCACTGGAAGACAAACTAGTATGAGCCTGGGTGACAGAGAATTAGGAGGATGAAGACAGCTTAGTTATCCATTCCACCAACTGTTCTGCATGTTGCGGCTCAATAACACGGCCAACAACAGAAAAACAGGTCAAGCATGACCCGCCTGCACAGGATGCACCATTTCTGCCACCACCACTTTTCACTGTAAGCACAGAGGCTGCTTGCCCTCTTTTAGTGACCCGGGAGCGTCTGCCTCTCCTTGGTGACCTTGCGGACATGATGGGGATTTTTTTCAACAACGTACTAAACTCAATTATATACTGTACACCGCCGAATGCACTGTATATGTAGTCTACACTGAATGCAGCATATATACAGATATATATATATATATATATATATATACAGTATACACTGAATGCAACATATTTTATATATATATATATATATATATATATACACACACTATATATGGTATATATATATTATTACAGTGCCTGAACGGACTTTATATACTATACACTGAATGAGCTGTATATATAGTATACACATGCAGCGTATTATGTATATACAGTGGGTCCGGAAAGTATTCAGACCCCCTTAAATTTTTCACTCTTTGTTATATTGCAGCCATTTGATAAATCATTTAAGTTAATTTTTTCCCCTCATTAACCGCTTGCCGACCGCTGGTCAGCATTTGATGGCGACAGAGTGGCTCTGTAAGGCAAAATGCCATCATATGACGGCGGCTGCCAGATCGCGCACAGTGAGTGCGCTAGCGCCGACGGAGGCGCACCCGCACTCTCACTGTGTCCGGGGAGGGCCAGGGAGCGGGTGTGGCGGATTCGATCTCCGCCGGCCACCCGCGATGCCCCCCCGGAGTGAAAGAACGGAGGTCCGTGTAAGTAAACACGGACCTCCGTTCTGTGAGGGGGGAAGGGCTGTGATCACAGCCTTCCACTACATGGAGGCTGTGATCACTTCCCTTCCCCAGCTAGGGCAGCCCACACACAGTAACAACACACCCAGGGAACACAGTTAACCCTTAGAGCGCCCCCTGCAGGTTAACCCCTTCACTGCCAATGGTATTTACACAGTAATCAGTGCATTTTTATAGCACTGATCGCTGTATAAATGGCAATGGTCCCAAAAAAGTGTCAAAAATGCCCGACATGTCCGCTGAAATATCGCAGTACCGCTAAAAATCGCAGATCGCCGCCATTACTAGTAAAAAATAAAAAAAAAATAAAAACCCCAGAAATGAATTCTCATCATCCGAAACGCGACCACTTTTGCGCAAACCAATCAATAAACGCCGATTTTTTTTATCACAAATATGAGGAAGAATATAAATCGGCCAAAACCGATGAAAAAAAATGTTTTTTTATATTTTTTTTGGATTTGTATTTTAGCAAAAAGTAAGAAATTTGTTTTTTTTTTGCAAAATTGTCGCTCTTCTTTTGTTTATAGCGGCGATCAGAAATGACGCAGCAGTGATCAAATACCACCAAAAGAAAGCTCTATTTGTGGGAAAAAAAGGACGCAAATTTAGTTTGGGTACAACGTCGCACGACCGCGCAATTTTCAGTTAAAGTGACGCAGTGCCGAATCGCAAAAAGGGCTCTGGTCCTAAAGGGGGAATTCCTTCCGGGGCTGAAGTGGTTATTGTACACACAGCACCCCATATTGACAGAAAAACACAGAATTGTTGACATTTTTGTAGATTTATTAAAAAACAAAACTGAAATATCACATGGTCCTAAGTATTCAGACCCTTTGCTCGGTATTTAGTAGAAGCCCCCTTTTGATGTAATACAGTCATGAGTCTTTTTGGGAAAGATGCAACAAGTTTTTCACACCTGGATTTGGGGATCCTCTGCCATTCCTCCTTGCAGATCCTCTCCAGTCCTGTCAGGTTGGATGGTGAACGTTGGTGGACGGCCAATTTTAGGTCTCTCCAGAGATTCTCAATTGGGTTTAAGTCAGGGCTCTGGCTGGGCCATTCAAGAACAGTCACTGAGTTGTTGTGAAGCCACTCCTTAGTTATTTTAGCTGTGTGCTTAGGGTCATTGTCTTGTTGGAAGGTAAACCTTCGGCCCAGTCTGAGGTCCTGAGCACTCTGGAGAAGGTTTTCGTCCAGGATATCCCTGTACTTGGCCGCATTCATCTTTCCCTCGATTGCAACCAGTCGTCCTGTCCCTGCAGCTGAAAAACACCCCCACAGCATGATGCTGCCACCACCATGCTTCACTGTTGGGACTGTATTGGACAGGTGATGAGCAGTGCCTGATTTTCTCCACACATACTGCTGAGAATTAAGGCCAAAAAGTTCTATCTTGGTCTCATCAGACCAGAGAATCTTATTTCTCACCATCTTGGACTGCATCTCTGGAGCTCAGCCACAGTGATCTTCGGGTTCTTCTTTACCTCTCTCACCAAGGCTCTTCTCCCCCGATAGCTCCGTTTGGACGGACGGCCAGCTCTAGGAAGGGTTCTGGTCTTCCCAAACATCTTCCATTTAAGGATTATGGAGGCCACTGTGCTCTTAGGAACCTTAAGTGCAGCAGAAATGTTTTTGTAACCTTGGCCAAATCTGTGCCTTGCCACAATTCTGTGTCTGAGCTCTTCAGGCAGTTCATTTGACCTCATGATTCTCATTTGCTCTGACATGCACTGTAAGCTGTAAGGTCTTCTATAGACAGGTGTGTGGCTTTCCTAAGTCCAATCAGTAGAATCAAACACAGCTGGACACAAATGAAGGTGTAGAACCATCTCAAGGATGAGCAAAAGAAATAGACAGCACCTGAGTTAAATATATGAGTGTCACAGCAAAGGATCTGAATACTTAGGACCCCCATGTGATATTTCAGTTTTTCAATATGGGGTGCTGTGTGTACATTAATGAGGAAAATAAATTAACTTAAATGATTTTAGCAAATGGCTGCAATATAACAAAGAGTGAAAAATTTAAGGGGTCTGAATACTTTTCGCACCCACTGTACATATATATATATATATATATATATATACTATTTACAGTACATATATATTCTTACATTGCCTGATCAGACTCTATATACTATACACTGAATGAGTTGCATATATAGTCTACACTGAATGCAGCGTAATATATATATATATTGTGGTAGTGAGGTACCTCACCAGGGAAGGGACACAGGATTCTCAACCAGGCAGGTTGAGGGGCTGCAGGAGTTTCCTCTTTGTTTAGGAAAATTGGTTTTGGGACCTGATCTGGGTGGGATGAAATTCACAGTCCTGGGTCCAGATTTTGCGATCCACCAGCACACTGATTTGTCAGGTGTGTGCTGGGCTATTTGTAGACATCTGACCATGGTTCTGGGCTCCACCTTCCCGAGGAGTCAAGGCTTGCAAGGGAGAAGCCAGGGTGTGAAGGTGTGCACTGGAGAAGCCTGAGAAGGCAGGTCTGTACTGAAAGCCAGAGACCCAAGCTTGAGTTTACTGACAGGAGTCAAGAGTGCTCCATGTGGGAGCCGGAGCAGTGATCCTGCTGCTACAGAGAGCCAGGTGGCTTAGTATTTTTTTTTTTGCTATGCTGCATGTGTAAGCCAGGAGGCTGAATGTACGATTATGTGATGATGATGGTGAAAACCCCCTGCGAGGGAAACCGTGCTGTTTTGTTTCTGAACTTTCCTTATTAAAAGTGGGCCAACAAGCCCTGAAAAGGAACATATTTTGGTGTGGACTGTACTCAATAACAGGCGCTACACTTGAGTTAAACAACCCCCAATGTTACAAGTGGTGGAGGATGCGGGCAGAACTGAAGATCCCTACAAAAAGTAAGTTCATCTGTTATATGAACTGTGTTTGTGTGCATGAGGCAGCACAATCTGTGTGTGCAGGTGAGGAGAACCTGTATAAAGTGAACAGGAACTTGCTTTAAATTGACCATGCTCCATTTTGTTGCTGGACTGCACAAAAGTGTTGTAGAGCGACTGTAAGAATGAAGCAAGGGTTTGAGCCTGCTGGAGAATATTGCAGACTGTTTTTTGCTGCACCAACTCCAGTTAAAGGGGAAGTGCATGCTGGGGAAGTGCAACACTGGTGCAAGTAAGCCAGCTATCAAGGTGCAAAGTGGCAAGTGTGAAAGAGAATGCAGTGTTGGAGGCCCTATCAATGCTCTGAGGCCAGAACGCTGTTTGCGGTGCAGTGAATGGGGACACGCTGTCTCCAAGTGCCCTTTGTCACAGCTTGAAGTACAAAGTGACATGGCAAGACAAAGGTCTGCAAAAGTGTTTAAGAAGCCTGCTTTGGCACGTTAAACACAAGGAGTGGGTCAAACTGGAAAATATCATTGCAGACTCTGATCTAGGTCGAGTCCCCTGGTTCCCTTCCAGGGATATACCAAAAGAGTTAGAGGAGCACCCCCTGATTGGAACCACTCTTATGGCCTTTCACAGAGCCTGTAAAACACACAACACATCAGGAAAACTCAGCCCACTCACCCCAGTTAAGGGTAACTCGGCCTTCCCCCCGGGACTGAATACTGCCTTTCTGGCCTCAGAGTGGCCCCATGCGGAGATGTTAGCGAAACATTTTTTCTCACAAAACAAATTTAAACGCCAGAGAGACCTAGCGGACCTCTCCAAGACAAACACCTTTCCATTCTGGGCATATGCACAACTAAAACATTTTTTGGATATCACGACACACAGAGACCATTTCTCTAGACCGTTGACAATTTTCGAGTCTTTATGCTCTGAATCAACGCCGCAACGCCATGTGATCTCAATGGTATATACATCCCTATTTTCGAGCACCCATAAGCTTTTTGATGCGGAAAGGAAATTCTGGGAGAGGACACTGAACCTGAACCTGACAGAAACAGACTGGCAACGTATTGACTCTTACATACATAAAGGCTCACTTAATGTTAGCGTTCAGGAGAATGGGTATAAGTTAAAAACGAGGTGGTACAGGACCCCTGATCTACTCCACAAATTTACACCTTCAGTATCGGATGTATGTTGGAGATGTGAGAAGGAAAAAGGAACACTTCTACATATTTGGTGGGAGTGTTTGCTAATCCAGCCCTACTGGCGCACAGTCTTTGACACAATTCGGAAGCTCACCTCCTGCCAAATAGAATTCTCCCCAGCTCAATTCTTTTTACACACCTCACCGTCGACAGGGAAAAAATATTTTAAGTCTTTACCCATGCACATGATAAATGCGGCTCGGATGTGTATTCCGAGGCACTGGCGATCAGTGCAACCCCCCACAATTTCAGAATGGATCCATCGATTAAATCACATCGAAACAATGGAGGAGATGGTTCACATGGCTCAGGACAAACTTCCCCATTTCTCAAAAATTTGGGAGAAATGGACCGAATTTCGAAAATCTGATTCCCTGTTAGAGTTAGCCCTATTAGTAAGTGTAACAGCGTATATAGCAGACCCCCAAAATTGATACATAAGCTACACCTACGCTTCTTCCCCCCCATGCTTTTTGCAGAAGTGAGGAGAATCCGGTGGAGTGCAGGGGGTTGTTGGTGGCGTGCCCACCCCCCTCCGCTCCCTAGGAACCCGTTGGTAGAAGAAACCTATGCCTCACATATCCACTTTCTTTTTTTTCTCTTCCCCCCCGCTCTCTTTCCTTCTCGACTTTTATCCCCCTTGTCTCGTCCTTGTCCTCCCCACCCCTTCATGTCAGAGTAACCGGAGATTACTCGGAGCAATCTGGTTGAACATGCAGTTAGCTTACTAAGATTTGATATAGCATACTTAAACGTGTTATGTTTTTCTGTTAACATTTATAATACATGTATCACATGTCACATCACTGGGATTATATCCCCTACTTGCTTACACTGATATCTGTTAAAAATTGTATGATGACTTTCTCATTGTATATGTTGACAAATTATGAATAAAATATTTGAGAAAAAAGAAGCCTGCTTTGAGTACCAGCAGTGGCCGACAGGCTGACTGGAAGTTGGAGGGGAATGCGGTTACCCGTAGCAACAGCGGTGATGTCAAGTCTGCGCACCAAGTGCGAAAAGCATTGCCTGCAGAGGATTGTGGAGTGTTAAAAGCAACAAGGCTTCAAAGAGACCAAAGTCATTGTGTTTGGGAGCATCAGCAAAGTACAGCTGTGAGAGTGCCATCTCCCTTAGCAACGAGAGATGGAGTGTCAACCGGAAGAAGGAGCTTCAGGGGAGATGTGAAGCAGCATCCCGCTAAAGATATGTGCAGAAATGTACAATGTCTGGAATGTGGTCAACTGGGGCATGGGATCTTTTCTTGTCCCAGGTTGTGGAATATGGCTGCAGATATTGCTACTGAGCAGAAGTCTTTGTCTGCAAGCCCAGTTGCTTGTTCAAAAGTGTTTGCAGTCACCTCTGGCAACAGTGAGGAAGCACCTGTTGTGCCTGCAGGGGGTGCTAAAGAGTCAGAAATGGCTCTGGTTTCATCCTATGGCCACCAGGGAGAGTTGGCCAGTGAAAATGAGACAAAGAGTAGACAACGCACTCAAGCGAACATGACAACCCCTCTTACAGTGATGGGTAAGACTGTTGCTAGTAAATGCATGGAGGAGACTGACAATGTGACTGTGCACACTGCAGTGGAAATGACTCCAAATGGGACAGCCACTGTGTGTGTGGACAGGGATTGCCTTGCTGCAGTGCCCTGTCCAGTGGGAAGGCTAGTGTTAAACTTTAAAGTGACAATGGGATGTTTAAAACGGCTAATATTGTGTTGGCTAAAATTGATGGTCCAGTTACTAATGGGCTAGTGCAGTTCAATAGAGATGAAAGCATAGCCATCAATATGATTAAAGATGTGCTATCTCCCCTTCATGGCCATTCAGTGTGACCAAACCCCCGTATCTTTGCATTTTTTGCTATATACGTTTAGATGCTTTTAAAATAGCCTGACAGGAGTATGTATCATGTGTGCGCTGTAAGTTATAGATTTTTTGCTATCTCCCCTAGCAACCACGACTAAGGCCACAGAGGTGTCCCTAGAAACCCCCAGGGAGCTCTGCGTTTTGGAGCCGGAGGTTGCCCGGGACAACTATGGTGCCGCTCTAATAGATAAGAGGGTACGTGAACCCAGTGATAACAAGATGTTAAATGCTAAAATAGAAATGTTTGAAAATACTCATGATAGAAATGGGTTAATGCAGTCTGGCAATGACAGGTATGAAGGTGTTCATGTGTTTAATGAAGTGCCGCCAGAGCAAGGTGGTGAGAGTGTGGTATTGCCACAGTCTGGTTTGAACCAAAGTGACATGTGCAATGGGTCTGTTGCTGGGCCACTCTGTCCCTCTGGGTCCTCTTGTGCAGTTGGAGCGGTACTGCATGGTACCTCTGAGGGGAGCGCAGAGATAACAGATTGGGACAGGGTCGAAGAATGGCAAGCCCGACGCCCTGTCCCGGATGGTCTCGGAGCCAGGAAGTACTGTCCCACCTGACACCATACTGCCGGCACGGAATTTTCTTCTGTCCGATGGGGACTTTCTCTCTCAGCTCCGTCGGGTTCTGGCCGGTTCCACTGCCGACAGAGACCCCCGATTGACTGTCAGGAATGGACTATGGTGGCTAGGGCAGAAAATGTTTATTCCAACCAGTCTACGCCTTAAGATCTTGGGTCGGTGCCATGACCATAAACTGGCCGGTCACTTTGGCGCTCGAAAGACCGCAGAGCTCATCTCTCGGTCATTCTGGTGGCCCAACATTTCCGAGGATTGCAGGAAATACGTCGGGGCCTGTCCTATCTGTGCCTGGAATAAGACGGACAAGGCCAAAGCCTGGGGTCTCCTAAACCCTCTCCCTATACCTGAGCGCCCGTGGTCGCAACTGGCGATGGACTTCAGTGTGGAACTCCCCCCGTCTGAAGGTTTTACGACCATCTTCGTCATAGTGGACCAAATGACGAAGATGGCACACTTCATCCCCATGAAGGGAACCCCCTCTGCGGCCGAAACGGCCAATACCTTTATAAGGGAAGTCGTGCAACTTCACGGAGTGCCCGCTAATATCGTGTCCGACCGGGGGGTCCAATTCACGTCCAGGTTTTGGAGAGCCTTATGCTCCAGCCTAGAGATTGAGCTCGCATTTTCGTCCGCCTAACATCCGCAGACTAACGGCCAGACAGAACGGACGAATCAGACCCTGGAACAATATTTGCGCTGCTTTACTTCATTTTCACAGAACGATTGGGTTGCACTGCTGCCGGTGGCCGAATTTGCCTATAACAACACCATTCACTCGGCCACCCAGCAGTACATTCTGGGCCAACTATGGATTCCACCCTACATTTCTGCCCGACCTGAATCCGGAAAGTTCCGTCCCAGCAGCGCAAGATATCACCAGTTTCCTCCAATCCAACTGCAAGACTCTACAGGAGACACTATCGAAATCTCAGGAATCCAACAAAGAGGCTTACGACAAAAGGAGGCGGGGGGAGCTGGAGCTCCAACCGGGCAATCGTGTCTGGCTGTCCACCAGGAATCTAAAGCTGGCCTGCCCTTCTAAGAAGTTGGGACCAAGATTTCTGGGGCCCTTTCCAGTTAAGAGGAGGATAAACCGGGTGGCATTTGAATTGGACCTCCCGCCATCCCTGCGGATCCACCCGGTTTTTCATGTATCCCTACTGAAACCCATGGTCCTCGACCCCTTCTCGGGTCAGAAGGTGGGCCCACCGGATCCAATCTTAGTCAACGGAGAGGAGGAGTTCAAGGTGGAAGCCATCTTAAACAGCCGCCGGAGAGCTGGGGGGACCCAGTATCTAATTAAGTGGAAAGGGTTCGGCCCAGAGGAGAACTCCTGGGAACCTGAAGAAAACATCCACGCCCCCGGACTGATCCAGGCCTTCAAGAGAAATCGCCAGGGTGGCGACACCCGGTAAGGCATCCGGAGACTGCCCCTTGGGGGGGCAATGTTAGGAAAAAGTTACATTCCCTGTCAAATCCTGTGTTTCCGCGGTGGTGCGCACATTCGCCGGAAACGGCGCCAAACGGGCCTATTTAAACCTGGAGAATCCAGTGACGGGTGCTGCTCGTCCTACAGCGTTCCTGACCTGTAAGCCTCAGCTCCTGATACCTGTTCCCGTGTTTGCTCTGCCTCCTGTTGACCGGGCTTGTCCTGACCTGCTGTTCTGCTACCCGCACCGACCCCGGCTATCCACGACCATCCGATTGTCTGCTCCCTTGTACCTCTGCTGCCCGCCCGTTAACGAACCTTGCTTGGGCTCTGACTACCCGTTTGCCTGATCCTCTTGTACCTTCCTGCCTGCCTGTTGCCGACCCAGCCTGAACGACCATCCTTCTACCTGCACGTCTCCTGGAGCCTCACTACATCATCGGTGACCCTCTAGCCCTCGTGCCATCCCGCACTCTTGGGCCTCTGTCTCCACTACCAGGGGTCCTTGAATCGGGTGCGTAAGAGCGGTTGTTCCCTGCTCAAGACAGACTCCACCGCCAGGTACGTGACAACGTCCTCAGAAACTTGAAGGACCCCTGGGAGGTCTTGGGTGTAGAAAAACAGTGCCTTTTTCTGACAGACATGCTGAGAGAAATATTAGCATGCTGGGAGGTACAGCCAATGTTTACCCTGTTGTCTTTTCCATGTACAGGAGAGCTGGTACTGCGCAGTACCACTTGTTGGAGCTGGGTATTACAGGCTGTACTGAGCAAAGGTGGCCAATTTGGGAATTTTGTGATGCCGTTCTTGTGGGTAATTTTGAAAATTGTCTCACAGTACATTCCCAGGTTTCTTCCCAGTATTTGGTATGAAAGTCACTCTGGAGTACTGTTGGAAAAGACAGAGGTCTGGGCAGAAGTGCCAGAGTGCACAAGCACATGTGATGTGGTTGGGGTCATCAACCCAAATATAGACTTCTGTAATGATGTGTCAGTGTCAGAACAGTTGCTGGAAGAGGATCATGTGCTTGTGGAGTGGGTAGATAGTAACGTTGTCATGGGAGACATCCACTCCACTTGGTGTGATTCCCCTCCAGAGAATGCCTTGCAGAACAATGGTGAAATGAGCTCTGATAAATGTGTTGATATTTCTGACAATGAGGAAAAGTGCAATGTACTTGTTTTGGTTACCATAGGTAACCATAAAAATAAGGGTCGACCTGATGGTCATGGTGACGAGGTTGCTGCTAACCTTAAAAAATGTGTGGAGATGAATGGTATGACAGACATAGAAGAGGTAAAAGGTGCAGCAGAATTAGGCCCCCTACAGGTTCAGGAGGGTAATTCTGGAGAAGATTTTCTAAGGTCTGAAAAGGCTCCTGGTAAACAATGGTCTGAGGCAAATGGCCCAAAGCTCAGCAAGGTGACACTAAAGGAGGTTGGTCCCCCAATAATAGAGTCACCAGCAAGGTGGCACTAAAGGAGGTTTGTCCCCCAATAATAGAGTCACCATCTATGAATAAACAAATGTTAAAAAAACTGGCTCCTTCAAAATTTAATAGTGGGAAAAGGGGTGGTCTAGTGGAAACTGAGGGAGCACTGCGTAACTTTAATGGTATGAGACCCTTAAAGCTCAGAAGTCAACCTCATGTGAAAAAAGGTGCCAAGATTGGTAAACCCCTTAATGGTAAAAGGACTAGTGTAAGCTCAAGGAAAGTAGGAAGAAAGTGCTTTTGGAAGCGCACACGCAAAAAAGCATGGGAGTGTCTTTGTAGAGCCCCGGTAGCTGTAGCAGGGGGGCATGGAAAAAGTCACCTGATGGGACAGGATTTGGCCCATGTGGGTGATAGCTTGCATAGTCATGCCAAAGTGAGGGGGTTGTACTGGTGTGTTCCGCCCTCTGGGTCGAAACAAGGGGGGGGGTATATGTGGTAGTGTGGTACCTCACCAGGGAAAGATCACAGGATTCTCAACCAGGCAGGTTGAGGGGCTGCAGGAGTTTCCTCTTTGTTTAGGAAAATTGGTTTTGTGACCTGATCTGGGTGGGATGAAATTCACAGTCCTGGGTCCAGATTTTGCGATCCACCAGCACACTGATTGGTCAGGTGTGTGCTTGGCTATTTGTAGACATCTGACCATGGTTCTGGGCTCCACCTTCCCGAGGAGTCAAGGCTTGCAAGGGAGAAGCCAGGGTGTGAAGGTGTGCACTGGAGAAGCCTGAGAACGCAGGTCTGTACTGAAAGCCAGAGACCCAAGCTTGAGTTTACTGACAGGAGTCAAGAGTGCTCCATGTGGGAGCCGGAGCAGTGATCCTGCTGCTACAGAGAGCCAGGTGAACTGACTCCAAAATATCTACCACGAGAACTAAACACCCCCATGCCACAATATGCACCATCTATAGTGTATATATATATATATATATATATATATATATATATATATATAGTAACATTGGGGGTTGTTTAGCTCAAGTGTAGCGCCTGTTATTGGGTACAGTCCACACCAAAATGTTCCTTTTTAGGGCTTGTTGGCCCACTTTTAATAACGAAAGTTCAGAAACAAAACAGCACGGTTTCCCTCGCAGGGGGTTTTCACCATCATCATCACTTAATCGTACATTCAGCCTCCTGGCTTACACATGCAGCATAGCAAATAAAAAATGCCAAGCCACGACAGTCAGGATCTATTTTTGAGGGCATGGCAGCCCATGTTTATTAAAAGGGAAAAAGAAAGGGGCGTGGCCGGCTGCAGCAGAAGATGGCTGCCTAATTGCTTAGCTCTGTGCAGATTAAGAGTTAATACTCATCAATCCGGCATCCCAGAGGAGAAAAATACACTAAATACGTTAGGTGAACGACGACCAACTCCTTACACGCAACACCTTATATAAATCACATAAAAAGAGGAGACCCTACGGCCTAACTACTCATAATTGAGAATTAGACGTGTCTCGATTCGTTAATCCGTCGGTAGAAGACGACGTCGGCCGGTGCGGGGAAAGAAAAAGGGAAAATTATTTGTACCCGACGGTACGGGAGTTTTTATCTAGGACTGACAGCACCGAACCGTAAAAAATAAACGATACGACGTACACATTCGGTCCTCCGACTTACATGCTAATTCACTACTACTACCACTTTTGGGGGACGCTCCCTTTGGCACGACAAAACAAAGACTTGAAAGCAATAATTTTCACCCGGTTGTTCGGGATTTTTCCTTGTAAAACCACACCTGACATGGGTTATTGTCCGCGATGTGAACTCGATT
>BLSH010281357.1:1899688-1916563 GCA_018402905.1 Glandirana rugosa | reverse complement strand
CGTAGCAGTACCTGTGAAAGGTCTGAGCGTACCGCTGAAACCTCTTTTTTGATAGCCTTTTCCAGGCCGTGTAGCATAGACGCTAGCTCCGATTTGGTTGGGAGTCCGCTCACGATGGAGGCAACGTCTAGTCGGCGCTGGGAAGATTCTTCTCCGTCCGAACCTACGGAGGAAGCCGGCGATGCATGCCTATTTGCAGGCAGAAGCCGAGAGGCGGGGCTACCTCCATGTGGCGAGCGGCCTAGTCCATCTCCCGCTAATGAATCATCCGGCTCAGCGGCTAAAAATCTCTTAATTGAGCTCGAGGGGGTCCCTTTCGTAGGTAGGGACTTTCCCGTTCTCTTACCCATGCTTGTCGGGTCAAGTATTGCTAGAATATCAGCGCTAATGGAGTAAATAATAGTGGATGGCCACGGAGCTCCCCTCAGGTGCGTCCTCACAGCTCCATGCGCAGGCCACGCCCACCTGGCCTGTTTATTGACCATGTTTCTGCCTGCTGTCTGCACCAATCTTTTGCCTGTGTGTTGACCATATCTCTGCCTGCCACCTGAACTGACCCATCTATATGTCTGACTGACAATGTTCCTCCCAGATACCAGTCCCAGCCATCCCAAGCAGACAACGGCATTCCTGGAACCACAGAAACTCTTTAGTTCTTCCATTTTCAGCCTCCTGTACTTCAGTGGCCAGTAAACATGGCATTCCTGGAGGCACCCACATACTAGTAGGCTAGGCTTGCTTGGCTTGTGGGAACTGGGGCTGCTATAGGTGATGATACACTAAGCTATATTCCCAGATCACTGATATAGAGGTGACCATTCCAGTACATTGTTTTTCATACAATTGGTTGATTTGTGTGATACACAAGACACAATGTCTGGTACATAATCAGTAAAAACAGTGAAATGTCTAAAAAAATGTATATCCCCATACTCAAGGGTATGAGAATGTGTACCAGAATGTGTTTTGGGGTGAAATGCTAAATATGCCCATGCTATGCATGAGAAATATCTTATTAAATTGAATTTATGTAAAAAAAAATCATTTTCTTTATCCAAAAATGTGTGGCAAAAAAAGTGAAGACTCACCACACCTCTAATTAAAATATTGCTCCAGTCTGGTCTACTGTGACTGGTGTGGTAGTGATTGGAGACTATGTCTCCTTTCAGCCCCCACATCCAATCACTGTTCAAAGCTTGGAGCCTCAACCTTTGCAACATCTCCAAAATATGCCCCTTCCTATCCAATGACACAACAAAGCTTCTAATTCACCCCTTGGTAGAGCTGGGCAAACAGTTTGAGCCAAGCAAAAGTTTGGCCCGAACATTGTCTATCAAGATGGGGACAAGGTGCCTTGGGGTGGGGGGCAGAGCTTCCCCTCCTGAAAGCACCCCCCCCATGTTGAGGGCATGTGGCCCGGTATGGTTCAGGAGGGGGGGACACTCGCTTAACCCCTCCCCCTTTCCTGACCTGCCAGACTGCATGTTCGGATAAGGGTCTGGTATGGATCATGGGGGGGGGCCACATAATTTTTTAAAAGAAATTTGCAGTGTAGTTCCCCTTAAAAATCATACTAGACCCAAAGGGCCTGGTATAGATTGGAGCAGACCCCCCACACCATTTTTTTAAACATTTTTATATGGTTGTATTACCAACATTTTACATTTCATTTTTTTTTCTTTAGAAATGTCAGTTTTGCTGCAGCAGGTGCTATACAAGATATAGATGTGCCACTTTACAAGCAGACTAAGAGGACCCCCTAGGGCCTAGGCACTATATTTAAAGGATTTATTAATTTTTATTGTTTCACTTTAAGCATTATTAAAATCATTGCTCCTGTAAAAAAATATATTCTTTTTTAAAAAATGTTTTATTTGATACATGTCCCCCAGGGCAGTACTCGGGCCCCCATACCCCTTTTATGGCCAATAACTTACATATAAGCCTTTTGGTTTTTCCCATAAACTTTAATAGGGTTTGGGATTCAGAGAGTTCTGGCATGAACTGAACTGGGGGGTGTTTGGCCCAACTCTACTCCCTGGTCATCTCTCACCTTAACTATTGCAATTCCCTCCTCATTGCTGCTGCTAGGCTTATCCACCTTACCAATCGTTCAGTGTCTGCTACTCCTCTATCAAGCCCTCCACTGGCTGCTACTCAGCCAATTAATTAAATTCAAAATGCTAATGATAAATTACAAAGCCATCCACAACTCTGCTCCCAACTACATCACTAGCCTAGTCTCAAAATACCAACCAAATTGTTCTCTTTGTTCCCCCTAAGATCTCTTGCTCTCTAGCTCCCTTGTCACCTCCTCCCATGCTTGCCTCCAGGACTTTTCCTAAGCCTCTCCCATCCTATAGAACTCCCTCCCCCAATCTGTCCAACTATCTCCTACTCTGTCCACTTTTAGGCCCCTTTCACATCAGTGGACCGATCAGACCGCCCATTGTTCTCTATGGGGTGGCAGATCTCATCGGACATGCATCCGATCTGATGTGGTCTGCTAAAAATGAACAGATGGGGACAAGTTCACTATCCACCTGGAGTATCAGATCGGATGACAATTGTATGGAACCGGACATGCAGTCCATTTCCATTCGACCGCCCCATAGAGCAGTGGGAACTGTCCATGTTTGCTCTGCATAGCAGACCTATCATTTGCCTGCTTAGCAGGGATCAGGGGAGAGATCCCCTGGTGAGCAGGCAGATATGCTTGGACAGATTCCACCCCGCATCTAAGGGGCCTAAGACGATCCTTGAAAACACTTCTCTTCAGAGAAGCCAATCCCGCCTCCACCTAACAGTCTAACTAATTGTACTTCCACTGTCGCCATCAGCTCATCCCCCACAGTTATTACCTTGGTATCACTCTAATGAGTTGGGCCCTCTGATTCCTCTTGTACCAAATTGTATTGTAACTGTACTGTCTGCCCTCATTTTGTACAGTGTTGCACAAACTGTTGGACCTATATAAATACTGAATAATTATAATAACAATAATTGCAGGACATTTGGGGTGCCATTTAGAATGACCGGTGCTCAAACACGAGTGGTGATTGCCACGCAATTTAGAAACACGGGCAGAATCGATGTGATTCCGCTCCCGACTATTCCAAACCATATAAGGTGAATGGGGCCTTTGAGTTAGGAAGAGCACTGCATCTGGTTATTACACTTCGACACAATGCTTTGGTAGCCTGCACACCCATAAAATGTTTCCCATGCTGAAATGTTGCTTGCTTTGGCAGGTTGATAGGCTGATGAAGAACTGAAAAGGACCAAACTGAAGAAGGAACCCTTTTCTGCTGCTCTTACATGTTTTGATCTCAGGTAACATCATCAGGTTAGCACTGGATTATAGATGACATTAGATTTACATTTTAAAAAGAAAGATGGGGCTGTGGGAGTTTCTATCTTTCCTTCTGTAAAAGCATGAGAATGGGGCATTGGAAAAATATTCTGTTCTCCTCTAATGGAAATGAAAACGGCAAAAGAGTCTGAATGTTACTTCTTTAAATTTGGCTAATGGAACAATTACTGAGTTCTTAAAGTGGTAGTAAACCCGCTGACAAAAAAAAAAAATAAAAAAAAATCCTGCAAGACAATAGCATAATATGTTAGTATGCATCGCATACTAACATATTATGAAATACTTACCTTAGAACGAGGCCCCCGATGCCCGAGTCGGTCAGCGCTAAGGACGCTGACATGTTGGTCCTCTTCTTTCTTCCGGGTACGCGGCTCCGGCGCTGTGAGGGGCCAGAGCCGCGTGACGTCACTCCCGCGCGTGCGCGCGGGAGCTCTTCGCTCCGGCAGCCAGCTCTGAGTTGCCGGCCGCCTCGGCCGGATTGTCAGAGCGCATGCGCCGCTAATGTCAGCGGCTGCATGCAGGGCGAATATCTCCTAAACCATGCAGGTTTAGGAGATATTCTTTTTACCTACAGGTAAGCCTTATTATAGGCTTACCTGTAGGTAAAAACAGCTTTTAGGGTTTACTACCACTTTAAGTTCTTAAGAGTTCTTGCTGGGGGCGATGTTGCGGATGGTCTTGTATGTTGTGGTTAGTATTTTGAATTTTATATGGTGGGGTAGGGGAAGCCAGTGAAGGGATTGTCAGAGAGGAGCAGCGGTCATGGATCGGTTAGTGTGATGTATGAGTCTAGCAGCAGCATTCATGATTGAATGAAGGAGGGATAGCCCGTGTAAGGGTAGGCCATTAAGGAGAGAGTTACAGTAGTCAAGGTAGGAAATAACCAATAAGTGAACAAGTTGCTTTGCGGTGTCGTTAGTCAGAAAGGGATGAATTCTGGAGATGTTATGGAGGTTAAGATTTAGCCAGTGATTGGATGTGGGGGCTGAAGGAGAGGTCAGAGTCAAGGATTACACCCAGCACCCTGGCACGTGTAGACCCCTCTGACCCCTATGCTCTGTGCATTATGTACCATTGACCCCAGACATTTGTGTTTTACATAACTTTGCCTCCCACCATTAGTACATCACATACTCCAGACCCCTGCACATTTTACACTACAAACTCCTGTGTGTAATGCAATAAAGGAATAGAGGTCTCCAGGAAAGGAAACCAAAGGTAAATCTCACCTTTAGGCAGCAAAAAAAAAAACCCTACTCTATACAAAACTTAGTTCTAAGCATTCCCTGCTCTATACAAAACTAAACAAAAAAGTTTGGAATTGATAAATAAATCGGGGGGTCAAAATATATTTCAGTCTAAAGTCCTTTTTTTTTTTGCAATATGTAAGATAATAATTCTAAAGCAGCACAACATATAGAACCTGTACGTTCATCAAAATACTATAAAAGTACTTTTCTCTACAGCTAATAATATGGAATCTTTAATTCATCAAATAAATTTCTCTCGGGGGAAAAAAAAAAGTTGTTGTTTTTCTTATAACTTTGCAAATGTTTGCAGACTATTAATAAGCTGTAAACACAATCAGACTCCAAGAATTCTCAGCCAACTTTATAATTATTCTCCAAGCTCTGAAACTTGGTCCCTAAAGCATAAAACATTCTTAATTAATAATAAAGACAAACAATACCGTGAAGCAGGTGTGCAAGTGCGGTCTAAAAGCATAAATAATTGCTTTTTATCAAAGTAACAAAACCAATTAATTAAACTCACCTGAGATCGGCAAATAAAGTTAAAAATAGGTAAAGCGAACTTATTAGAATATATGTAAGGAACAACAAACTGAATATTCCCCAAAGGACACTTCTAACACAATCATTTAAAAAATAAATAAACACCTCAATGTATATACTTTTTATTTAGCAATTCTTATACTTTAGTACCATATTTTAGCTGTATTTGGACTAATTGCCTCAAAGAAGTATTAAGTAGCTTTTTTTTATAACAAAGGAATAATATACAGTATATATTTATATTACTATGTATAATAGCTCACATAATGGCATTGTCTTCAACGAGCCCAGGCTCATTTAGCATGGGTTCATCAAATCCTGCTTGATATCCATGAAACTCAGACTTCGCTTTGAACCTCCAAAAACACCAGCATAAGGCTGGGTTCGCACTATCTTCACATGCGGATCCCAGCAGGGGTTTGGTGTGTCCTGGTTCACCGTTTCAGGTCTGATTTCAGACCGAATTTTGGGCTGAATTCGGACCTGAAACGGACCAAAAGACGCACAGGGCTCCTGTGCAAGTTCACACCACAGCCGCAGCGGAGATATGTGAACCGGCTCCATAGAGAGCTCCATAGAGAGCCGGACAAAATCTCCTGCTATTGCGAATTGGATGTGGGGAACCCAGCCTAAGGGATAGTATTAACAATAAAGTATCTCACAAAAGTGAGTACACCCCTCACATTTTTGTAAATATTTTATTCTATCTTTTCATGTGACAACACTGAAGAGCTGACACTTTGCTACAATGTAAAGTAGTGATTGTACAGCTTGTATAACAGTGTAAATTTGCTGTCCCCTCAAAATAACTCAACACACAGCCATTAATGTCTAAACCGCTGGCAACAAAAGTGAGTACACCCCTAAGTGAAAATGTCCAAATTGGGACCAAAGTGTCAATATTTTGTGTGGCCACCATTAGTTTTCAGCACTGCCTTAACCCTCTTGGGCATGGAGTTCCCCAGAGCTTCACAGGTTGCCACTGCAGTCCTCTTCCACTCCTCCACGACGACATCACAGAGCTGGTGGATGTTAGAGACGTTGCGCTCCTCCACCTTCCATTTGAGGATGCCCCACAGATGCTTAATAGGGTTTAGGTCTGGAGATGCTTGGCCAGTTCATCACCTTTACCCTCAGCTTCTTTAGCAAGGCAGTGGTCATCTTGGAGGTGTTTGGTGTTGTTATTATGTTTAAATACTGCCCTGTGGCCCAGTCTCTGAATGGAGGGGGTCATGATCTGCTTCAGTATGTCACAGTACATGTTGGCATTCATGGTTCCCTCAATGAACTGTAGCTCCCCAGTGCCAGCAGCACTCATGCAGCCCCAGACCATGACACTCCCACCACCATGCTTGACTGTAGGCAAGACACACTTGTCTTTGTACTCTTTACCTGGTTGCCGCTACACACGCTTGACGCCATCTGAACCAAATAAGTTTATCTTGGTCATCAGACCACAGGACATGGTTCCAGTAATCCATGCCCTTTGTCTACTTGTCTTCAGCAAACTGTGGGCTTTCTTGTGCATCATCTTTAGAAGAGGCTTCCTTCTGGGACGACAACCATGCAGACCAATTTGATGCAGTGTGCGGCGTATGGTCTGAGCACTGACAGGCTGACCCCCCACCCCTTCAACCTCTGCAGCAATGCTGGCAGCACTCATACGTCTATTTCCCAAAGACAACCTCTGGATATGACGCTGAGCACTGCACTCAACTTCTTTGGTTGACCATGGTGAGGCGCTGTTCTGAGTGGAACCTGTACTGTTAAACCACTGTATGATTTTGGCCACTGTGCAGCTCAATTTCAGGGTCTTAGCAATCTTCTTATAGCCTAGACCATCTTTATGTAGAGGAACAATTTTCAGATACTCAGAGAGTTATTTGTCATGAGGTGCCATGTTGAACTTCCAGTGACCAGTATGAGAGAGTGAGAGCGATAACACCAAATTTAACACACCTGCTCCCCATTCACACCTGAGACCTTGTAACACTAACAATCACATGACACCAGGGAGGGAAAATGGCTAACGGGGCCCAATGTGGACATTTTCACATAGGGGTGTACTCACTTTTGTTGCCAGCGGTTTAAACATTAATGGCTGCATGTTGAGTTATTTTGAGGGGACAGTAAATTTACACTGTTATACAAGCTGTACACTCACTACTTTACATTGTAGCAAAGTGTCATTTCTTCAGTGTTGTCACATGAAAAGATAGAATAAAATATTTACTTTTGTGAGATACTGTATATAGTAAAGGGGTACCCAGAGAGGATGAGGACAGGAGGCAGCCTCCCCTCTCTTTCCCTCGCCGCCCTCTCTCTCCCATTCCCTCTCTCTCTCCCCCTCTCTTTCAACCCCCCTCTCTCATCTCCTCTCTCACCCCCTCTTTCAACCCACCTCTCTCTCTTACCCTCTCTTTCTCATCCCCCTTTCACCCCACCTCTCTCTCTTACCCCCCCACCCTCTCTCTCATCTCCCTCTTACCCCCTCTCTCTCACACCCCTTCTCTCTCACATCCCTCTCACCCCCCTCTCTCTCTCTTATACCCCCTCTCTCTCACTGCACCCTCTCTCTCTTACCCCCTCTCTCTCTCACCCCCCATTCCCGTCTTTGTCTCTCACCCCCCCTCTCTCTCTCTCTCTTTATGCCCCTCACACCTCTCTCTATTTAATTACATTTTTTTAGCAAAAAATTGTTGCATTTTCATTGTATTTATTTCCATAAAAAGGCCCACAAAATCCTCAGCACCAGGCCCATGGTGCTCTTAATCCGGCCCTGTGTATCCTCTCCATAATTCTTATTGACTCTATGCAGTTTAAGAAATGTGACAAGGCTGTAGAGTTAGTTCGCCAATGGAGGATGATAACCCTTCAAATGAACAAAGGAAGGGGCAGGCTTCAAGGGCAGTCCTTTCATATATTTCATTGGACCTGTACCATGCGATTGATCAATCACAGTAGTGGTAGCCAAAGGTTTTCATTCATGCTATCATTGTTTAATACTGTGATTGGTCACAGCAATCACATGGTACAGGGCCATTGAAATTGTTCACCAATCACAGTGATCACATTACTATATAAAGGCTGCATGAATGCAGCTGAATAGTGTTAGGGAAATGATTGCTTAAATAGCCATCATGACTGTGTAAGCAATCACACTGTAAAGAAAAAAATGATCCTCCCAAGCAATACAGTGCCACTATGGTTACAGTGCACTGCTCTGGTGATAGTATGTAAAAAAATGGTAAAAATTAAAGAGTTGTAAAAAAATGGTGGGAGTGGAAGTGTAGTACTGCTGTGGCGGTGATCATGTACAATGACTGGCTGCTCTGATATCACTGTATGTTATTGCTGCCAACCATTGTCTCTGATCACTGCCACAGCAGTACAATGTCACCAGTGGTGCCAGTCACTGCAGTGTCCCTAATCACCACAGAGTAGTGGGCTTGATAACACATTCTGGCATTTTCAAGGCTATTAGACACATTTTTTTCCAGAAAAGTGCATGGAGAACTAGACACTGCCATGGAGGACATGTAACCACTTCCTGGCCAATATATAATAAATGGCTAAGTGGGAGCTTGGTCAATCTGGGAGGATGTACCAGTACATAGTCCTTGCCGTCTGTACTAAAGCCATGCAGCAACGTGATCTGTAATCATTGAGTCACTCAGACACAGCTGATCACAGATAGAGGTGCAGGACCATTGTCGTTGTACCTGTACCACGTGATCACTGTGACCAAACACAGCAATCAGAGTAGTAATAGTAGCAAACAAAGGCTTTCTTTTATGGAGTTGTTTATTGCTGTAATTGGTCACAGCGAATAAATGGGCCAATGAAATGGATCCTGTACTATGTGATCGCTGTGACTCCGAGCTGTGTTAGTCATCACGACTATGTAAGCAATCACGAAGTAAAAAAAAAAAAAAAAAAAAGATCAGCCCCTCCCCCAGAGTAATACAGTGTCACCACGGTACACTATTCTGCTCTGTTGACAGCATGTAAAAAAATGTGATCATGTACAATGGCTGGCTGTTCTAATATCAGTATATGTTAGTGCTACAAACCATTGTCTCTGATCACCGCCACAGCACAATGTCACCAGACCAGAGCTGCCAGTGTCTCAGTGTCCCTAATCACTACTGCACCAATCATAGTGTCTCTGATCACCACTGCACCAGTCACAGTGTCCTTAATCACTACCACACCAGCCACATTGTCCTTTATCAATGACACAACATTCCCAGTGTCCCTGATAACTACCACATCCATCCCAGTATCTCTGATCACTGCCATGCCAGTCCCAGTGTCTCTGATCACTGCCACGCCAATCTTAGTGTCTCTGATCACTGCCACACCAGTCACAGTGACTCTGATTACTGCCACACCAGTCACAGTGACTATGATCACCACCACACCAGTCCCAGTGTCCCTGATCACCACCACACCAAACCCAGTGTCCCTGATCACTGACACACCAGTCACAATGTCCCTGATAAATGCCAAACCAGTCACAGTGTCCCTGATCACTGACACACCAGTCACAATGTCCCTGATAAATGCCACACCAGTCACAGTGTCCCTGATCACTGCCACACCAATCACAGTGTCCCCGATCACTGCCTCATCAGTCCCAGTGTCTCTGACCACTGCCACACCAGTCAAAGGGTCTCTGATCCCCACCACACTGGTCCCAGTGTCCCTGATCACTGCCACACCAATCACAGTGTCCCTGATCACTGCCACACCAATCACAATGTCCCTGATCACTGCCACACCAGTCAAAGCGTCTCTGATCCCCACCACACCGGTCCCAGTGTCCCTGATCACTGCCACACCAATCACAGTGTCCCTGATCACTGCCACACCAGTCACAGTGTCCCTGATCACTGCCACACCAGTCACAGTGTCCCTGATCACTGCCACACCACTCATAGTCTCCCTAATTACCGCCACACCAGTCACAGTGTCCCTGATAGCTGCCACACCAATCAAAGTGTCGTACATAACTGCCACACCAGTCCCAGTGTCCCTAATCACTGCCACAGCAGCCCCAGTGTCCCTGATCACTGCCACACCAGTCCCAGTGTCACTAATCACTGCCACGCCAGTCACAGTGTCCCTGATCACCACCACACCAACCACAGTGTCCCTGATCACTGCCACACCAGTCAGTGTCCCTTATCACTGCCACACCAGTCACAGTGTCCCTGATCAGTGCCATTCCAGTCTCAGTGTCTCTGATCACTGCCATGCCAATGATAGTGTCTCTGATCACTTCCATACATGTCACAGTGACTCTGATCCCCACCACACCAGTCCCAGTGTCCCTGATCACTGCCACATCAGTCACAGTGTCCCTGATAACTGCCACACCAGTCACAGTGTCCCTTATCACTGCCACGCCAATCACAGTGTCCCCGATCAGTGCCTCACCAGTCCCAGTGTCTTTGATCACTGCCACACCAATCATAGTGTCCCTGATCACTGCCACACCAGTAACAGTGTCCCTGATCACTGCCACACCAATCATAGTGTCCCTGATCACTGCCACACCAGTCACAGTGTCCCTGATCACAGCCACACCTGTCCCAGTGTCCCTAATCACTGCCACACCAATCACAGTGTCCCTGATCACCGCCACACCAGTCCCAGTGTCCCTGATCACTGCCACACCAGTCACAGTGTCCCTGATCACTGCCACACTAATCACAGTGTCCCTGATCACTGCCACACCAGTCACAGTGTCCCTGATCACTGCCACACCAGCCACAGTGTCCCTGATCACTGCCAAACTAATCACAGTGTCCCTGATCACTGCCACACCAGTCACAGTGTCCCTGATCACTGCCACACCAGTCACAGTGTCTCTGATCACTGCCACACCAGTCCCAGTGTCCCTGATAACTACCACATCCAACCCAGTGTCTCCGGTCACTGCCATGCCAGTCCCAGTGTCTCTGATCACTGCTATGCCAGTCCCAGTGTCTTTGATCACCGCCACACCAGTCACAGTGTCCTTGATAGCTGCCACATCAATCAAAGTGTCGTCCATAACTGCCACACCAGTCCCAGTGTCCCTAATCACTGCCACAGCAGCCCCAGTGTCCCTGATCACCACCACACCAATCACAGTGTCCCTGATCATGGCCACACCAGTCAGAGTGTCCCTGATCACTGCCACACCAGTCACAGTCTCACTGATCTCTGCCATTCCAGTCTCAGTGTCTCTGATCTGAGCGTGCTACGTGAAGCGTTGCAATGTCGCAGGGGTATACTAATAAAACAGTTTGTCTGTATACCAGTATAGATGCTGATTAACAGGAAGTAAGTGGTCAAGGTCCTACGTGACAGGCTGTAGCAGGAATGCAAGAGGGGTTTCTGTTGAAGCCACTTGTGGGTTAGAGTATAGGTGGTGGGGTAGTAGCGGGATGAACCGGTGTGAATCCGTTTTACTACCGTGTAGCTGTACGTTTTCGGTTGTTCATATGACCATTTGTGGCTTGGGTGCCGTTTGGTTTGTTCTGCTTCTGCTGCAGGAACGGGTGTACCCCGTGTGTTCGGCTGGACCAGCCTCCCAAATGACATCAAGTGTATTGGCCTGTCTTTAGACCGCAAGATGGTGTCTGAAATGTCAGAGTAAACTCCTGCCCTGTGGTGACTCCGCTGTGTGACAATGGGTCTGTTGCTAGGCCGCAAGATGGCGGCTGATCATGCCTTGACCCGGCTTATAATTTGCTCCCAGGTGATTCTCTATGGCCCCTAGGCGGATGGATGTCCTGAGGAGGGGGCGTCAGAACGGATCGGGATCCTAATATCTGAGTCGCCGGGATCGTTCAGATGCGCGGATAGGCCGCAATATGGCCGCCAGACAGGCACCGCCGCGGCTGTAGTGTTCCGGAGCGGGTCTCCGCTTTCCACAATCGTTTAGTCGGTCTCGCCGTTGTGTGCGGGCAGTCGCTGCGAGGAGGCACCCGAGATTATTAATCCCAGCAGGCAGGGCATCCGCTGGATCCGCTGGATCCGTCTGTATCTTCGCTACTAGGCCGCAAGATGGCGGCCGGAGATGTGAGGGTACCGATGCGGAGCGGCTCACAGCCCTGTACGGCTACGGAGCTCAAGCAAACCGGGCTGGGCAGCGCGGGTGATGGCCGGTGTGTCTGGGCTGGGTGATGTTTTGTCTCACCCTGCTTGTAGCGAGGATGGCAGCCGATTGTTCGTGAGGATCCGCGCAGATGTCTTCACCTCAGCTGGTCCCGGTTCTCCCGTGCCCATTTTCTGCGGCTATGATTTTCCAAACCCACAGCAAACAGTAGTCTGAAGTATATATCTCCCCTTGGGATGGCACTAAGGGGGGATTTGTTGTTGAAATCCACGCTGGAGTTGCTAGATGTCCCAGTCTGAGCAGAGCTGTGATATCAAGCGGCCATCACAGTCTGCAGCCAGCCACGCCCCCCTCTGTCCCTCACACTTTTACTATCCACCCTTGTCTTCACTCTGTGTCTATCTTTCTTTTCAACGCATACACTCTCTCCACTTCTCTTTACTCTTTTCTCGTACTCCAATATCATTGCACTGCACTCTATTCACTTGCCCTTGTTCACTCTTCCTAGGCTCATCATGCTTGGGGTGTCCATTCTCCGTGCTGGTCTCGCGCCCTGTGGTGGGGGCCGTTGCTTCACCGCCCACCTCAGCCCCCATGCCCGGCGATCCCCGGGTGGTATTTGTGCCCTAGCGGTGCCCTGCTGTTGCAGGGACATGGTAGGTGGAGCTTTCTTCTTTTTTTCCTCCCTATCATTGGGATGGAGGGGGTCTTGATTACATACCTGACCCCTTTGACATCTAACAGTAATTACCCCTCATCTATTTCAGATGAACCCTATGCTTGCTCCTGACGAGTGATGGAAATATCACGAAACGCGTAGAGCTGTCAATCATACACCAGTCTACCTCAGCAATACAATTTTTATATTTTTTACTTTTATGTTGGGGCGCACCCCCCCCCCCCCCCCATTGGAGGTACCAGGGGCCATGAACCATGCAGACTACCATCTGCTGAACATTATTGGTCGTTATCATTGTTAATTGATGGATCGGGGAATTATGGATTCATGTATTACCATGTTTATATACTTAAACTATATTTATTATCCGAAGGTTGCTCTTTTGTTCAATCGTGTATTGGATGCATACTCTGTGATTAGCTGTATATCAACATTACGTGTATATGAACACACCCTAATGCTATATCCTACTATCCCAATATCTTTTCTAAATACATTTTCTATTCATCCATCATGTACCTGCCTCCCACCCTGTGTGTCACTCAAAGTCCCATTTTATTAGTTCTTTTACGCAATGTTGTATACTTTACCAAGTATCAGGGATGGAGGCGTATGACCCTACCATGTCACGAACGCATCAAAGTCCCATCTCCCCAACCCCTCCCCCTTTTTTGTTTTGTATACACACCAGTTTTTGTCCTTGTTGTCCAACTCACATTGCATCTGCTCACTCTATACCTACTAGGGTCCCACGAACCCGTGCACGTTACAAGAGGGGAAGGGGCACTGCATGTCCACAGGGGACATCCACCGTGCAGCTAGATTGAAAAAATATATATATATATGAGCAACTGATACCTGCAGAAAAAAAATATTTTATTGGAGATGAAAAAAATACATGTATATGTGGATGTGTGATGAATCCACATCCCCTTTGTGTGGCTTACTTTGCCTACATCTTTACTTATGTTTCAAAGACAACAATTCAAAGATCAAATAGGGAGGGTGCCAGATTGAGCCATGGAAGAGTCAGGATATGCAGTGGGATATACAGTTGAAAATAATAAAGCAATGGAAAAAAGGTATGCAGTCTCTGTCCTGTATATTCCTTTAAAGCAGACAAACCTATTTCTCACTGAAATAGTATGATATATATATAAATGTGTTGTTATGTGAAAAGAGCCAACCAACAATTACGTTAGGGGGGCTTTTAGGCTTAATGCTTGAGGTTATTATGGTGGCTACTGACACCAATGCTTGAGGTTATTATGGTGGCTACTGACACCAATGCTTGAGGTTATTATGGTGGCTACTGACAACAATGCTTAAAGTTATTATGGTGGCTACTGACACCAATGCTTGAGGCTATTATGGTGGCTACTGACACCAATGCTTGAGGTTATTATGGTGGCTACTGGCACCAATGCTTGAGGTTATTATGGTGGCTACTGACACCAATGCTTGAGGTTATTATGGTGGTTACTGACACCAATGCTTGAGGTTATTATGGTGGCTACTGACAACAATGCTTACGGTTATTATGGTGGCTACTGACACCAATGCTTGAGGTTATTATGGTGGCTACTGGCACCAATGCTTGAGGTTATTATGGTGGCTCCTGGCACCAATGCTTGAGGTTATTATGGTGGCTACTGACACCAATGCTTGAGGTTATTATGGTGGCTACTGACAACAATGCTTAAAGTTATTATGGTGGCTACTGACACCAATGCTTGAGGCTATTATGGTGGCTACTGACACCAATGCTTGAGGTTATTATGGTGGCTACTGGCACCAATGCTTGAGGTTATTATGGTGGCTACTGACAACAATGCTTACGGTTATTATGGTGGCTACTGACAACAATGCTTACGGTTATTATGGTGGCTACTGACACCAATGCTTGAGGCTATTATGGTGGCTACTGACACCAATGATTGAGGTTATTATGGTGGCTACTGACACCAATGCTTGAGGTTATTATGGTGGATACTGAAAACAATGCTTACGGTTATTATGGTGGCTACGGACACCAATGCTTGAGGTTATTATGGTGGCTACTGACACCAATGCTTGAGGTTATTATGGTGGCTACTGGCACCAATGCTTGAGGTTATTATGGTGGCTACTGACACCAATGCTTGAGGTTATTATGGTGGCTACTGACAACAATGCTTAAGGTTATTATGGTGGCTACTGACAACAATGCTTAAGGTTATTATAGTGGCTACTGGCACCAATGCTTAAGGTTATTATGGTGGCTACTGACACCAATGCTTGAAGTTATTATGGTGGCTACTGACACCAATGCTTGAAGTTATTATGGTGGCTACTGACACCAATGCTTGAGGTTATTATGGTGGCTACTGACACCAATGCTTGAGGTTATTATGGTGGCTACTGACACCAATGCTTGAGGTTATTTTGGTAGCCACTAACACCAATGTTAGGGGTTACAATTACTGCCACCAATGCCAAAGATTGGTCCTATTTTACTCCCATTTTCTCTTCCTTGTGTACTTAATATATTTTATAAACCTTTTTTGCATTTCCATACTTTCAATGTATCAGCATATGTTTTTTTACCGTTGTGGCATGGACATTTTGAAAGAATTGACCATGGACTAACCAATGTTAAGAACAGCTGCCTTAAACACACACAAACAGGTAATATAATTTTCATTAGATTATCAGACATTTAATAGACGTGAACAGATGTGTCCTGGTTAATGAATCCTGTGAGACAAATTGATATTCTTAGAAATAATACACAAGGAAATATATAAGACCTGCATTACACCATAATACATGAACAGAGCCACCATCACGCATAATTACAGGTAAATTATTTTGCAGACGATGTCACTGATTACAGTAGCTGACTGATGTACATTATTAGCCATCCAAAATAACATTTATTGACACCTTTCATTCACTGCATTAACAATAATTGCAATTTTAGACAACATTCTCAAACACACATCTAATAGTCAAATATACAAACAATGTATAGAATAAGTGCGGACTTTGAGTCGGATTTAGTGCCCAGGATTACAAGTTAATAATAAACAGCATGGTCCTTTTGGTGTCCTTTTCTTAGGTTTTCACTAAAACATGGGTGGGGGGAGAGGGGTAGAAAGGAGAGAATGGGGTTAAAGAGAGGTAAGAAAAAATATATAAAGAATTATTACTCTCATTTTTTTTTTTCTTTCAATTCTTTTTTATTGAAAATTTTCATTTATAAAACAAACAGTAGTTCCATTGTACTATTGCAGATCAATAGGTCAAAAGTAATACAGAGATAAATATTTTACATGTTACTTTGTTTGTCCGAGTCAAAATACTTGTACAAGTACAGAGTTGCTCAAGGTTAATTAACAGTAAGGGTGGAGTTTGGTCTCCAGGTTAAAGAATTAACAATAGCTTGTAATATAACATATAAGTAGCTTATTTCCAGTGGTGTATATTGCAGATTCCTACCGTTTTGGACTTTGAGCTGTCTAGGACCATCTCCTCCCCGCTCACCCCAAAAGGGATAGGGGTCTCTTAAAGATTTGTGTTGGTAGGTGTAGAATGACCGTCGGTCTGAATGGGATTGGTCTTTGACCTTCTTAGGAGATAGGGGAAGGCGCTCGCTTCATACGGAGGACTGCCTATGTGTGATGAGTATGCTCGTCTAAAGCTGGTTTTGGCGGTGAGTTTGAGTCTTTGATGAGTTTGTTACCCGTGGAACCGCAATAACCATGATATCCAGTGTCTTTCCATGATCGTTATCGTTGGATGTTTCGGTTATCTACTCTACGTTGATGGTTGTTACCAAATGGCGTTTGCGTTTTTAGCCTAGACCCGACAACCCCTCAGTGAGGTGGCGAGTGTCGAACATGGGAAAACCCCACTCGCCCCTCCTCTACCAGGATCT
>BLSH010281357.1:1843472-1860557 GCA_018402905.1 Glandirana rugosa | reverse complement strand
TCTGAAACAGATACTCCCACAGCAACCAAAGTTTGTTTACAAAAAGGCCCCCACACTCAGAGACAAGCTAGTGAAAAACGTGATTGATCCACCAAGAAAGAATTTGACATTCTTTACGGGCAAAGGATTCTACCCATGTAAAAGATGCTTTGCCTGCATCCGTACCAAACATCCGAACCAAAGGAGACATGACTTCACATCCACACAGACAGGAGTGACATATAAAATCAAAGACTTCGTAGGATGCAACACAGAAGGGGCAGTCTATGCCCTCGAATGTAGCTGTGGACTACAGTACATTGGGAGAATGAAGAGAATTTTAAGAATAAGAAAAAAAGAACATGTCCAGAACATAATAAAAGGCTCTGACAAACATCCTGTATCAAGACATTTTGCAAAGGTGCATCATAGAGACCCAAGACAGCTGCAATTTTGGGGTATCGAACCATATATAAGACATTAGAGAGGGAGTCAGAAGATAAGAAGCCTGAGTAAGCAAGAATCAAAATGGATTTTCCTTATGGATACGCTTAAACTGCATGGGTTGAATGCAGAGTTTGATCTTAACTGTTTTATTAGTGACTTTTAAATGAGAGGCTCTGATCACACCAAGGCACAATAAGGATGTATCCCTGTTTTTATAAGGTTTTTCCAAGCAGACAAGATGACGTTTTAGATATTTTATATTTTAGCACAGTTTTGAAAAACACCCCATACACTTTAGCACTTTAAGAGCAGATAGAACACACTGCACTATGCTCTGCATTGTTTATTTTTACGACACTAAAAATAAGATACATAGATTGTGGGAATTATATGTAAACCATTGATGAATATAAGTTATTTATTGATGAAAATAAGTTCCCACAATACCCATACAATGTTATTTATGTGATAATATGGATGCATCACTATTGCATCAGATTGGATAGATTATATGGTTTTAATTTTTTAAAAAAGGTTTATCACAGATCATATTCACACACTGGATACATAGTTGCACTATAGTGTTAGACATATATATATATTTTAAATTTTGTTGCTTTTATCAACTTTTTACGGAATTAAGACGCAATACACTAGCAGATTTGCACACAATCACTACACACAATTTTATACACAGAAAATCCAGCAAACCAATTTTAATATTTATCCTCAGGAACAATGTGGAGAATAATGCTTTGCATGCATTGAAATGTACTGCATGAAGTGAATAAAACGATCCACATCTATATAACAACACCGTTATAGGAAAAGTAAATACAGATACATAATAGTCCACAAGAAAATGGCGCCAGTTGATTCACTAAGTACTTCAAGATAATGGCGCTGGTAGCTATAGTAATACACCTATCTGCACCAAACCATCACAAAAAGAAATCGTCCCCTAATAACTTTAAAATCATAATCAAGTGCCAGTCAAAGATTCAGACACACACCAGGAGTAGATTCACACTGACATTTAGAGAAACATAATAAAATTCAACATGTGCGGTGTATGCACGGACCGAACGGACTACAAGAAAATGGCCGCCGTTCGTTCCCAGCATAGCATGGCAGAAATCACTGACAAAATGGTGGATACATTCGAAGGGATATAAAAAGACACCTCCACACGTCTCCTGCTATCCCCTTTGATGAAGTCACAAGGCACGTGACGCAATGCGTAGGGCGGCAGAAGAGGTGTACATTTGACGTTACTGGAACGAGCTCGGTGCTCGTGGAGCTTTGCATGTGATTTATTTTAAAAAGTGAGTGTTCCTGTTTTTATATTTTAATAAACACTTGTTAAAACGTTAATTGCACCAAGAGAGCTTTTGTTTGTTGTCCATATATACCCCCCTGAGATGATCCCAGAGAAATAGCTGATGGTATGGAGCTTCTATGAGTAGAGAAGGAAGCAAGAGGAAGGAATAGGAGACCGAGGACCCCTAGTGGTGGAACTGGTCCGTAAACCACACAAAGATACCTTTATGTGCATATATCCAGCACACTTCAGGTGTGAGGCTTGAGCACCTAGAAGTGATATCACAGATGAAAAGTCACCAAAATATATGCTCTGCTAACATCACTTAAGCACCTATAAAGAGAGACACAAGTTATTTTAAGAAGAAAGTCACAACCTGAAGGAGATGTTTATGAATGCTTTTATAAACTATTAACACAGATGTTTTACCCCTTTTTTAAACCTGGACTTGTTAAATGTTTCATATGCATAATCCGATGTTGTACAGCTTGGGTTGATCGATGTGGTATATGTTGGTCCAGCCTTGAGACGCATAACGATATACCACCGAGCAGTATTTATATATAGTTTAAGTTATTTTACTACACAAAGACTTTATCACCTCAGGATTTTTACGCTTGTTATGCATTTGTGGTTATGGAATTTTAATTATATGTTAGTGTTAGCTCTCCACCCCTTTTGCCTTTTTTCTAGTCTTTAATTCACTGCGGGCTTGCAGGGTATGTTTGGAGAGGTCCGGATATATCTGGACTCGTTCGTATAGGTCAGGAAAGGCGTTCAACAAATGCGCTTTGGCCAGGATCAGCTCCTTAGCAGCAAAAAAAATGCACCCTCATCAGAATATCTCTGGGAATGTTGTCATCTAGGTGGTTGGGCTTGGGGACCCTATGGATCTGATCGATAGTCATGTATATTGGAGACAATGTGGGCAACATAGCGGAAAACAGGTCAGTGGCGTATTTCTGTAAGTCGTGGGGAAGGACCGTTTCAGGACGTATCCTCTTTTTGATCAGTGTATGCGTCAACCAGATCGTTGACTGTGTGGGTACATTCAGTGAGCTTGTTTTCTAAGTGCTGGACCCTGTCCCCCCTTTGGTGCATTTCATCAGACATTCTATTGAAAATAGAAGAGAGGTTGGCCATGAGTGAGGATTGCAAGGACAGCAGCATGTCCTTCATGGTCGTATCCAGGACCGGCTGTCCCAGTGTGGGGAACAAAGCAATGGGGGCCTGCGAGCCATGTTCTAGGCCTGTGCGCCTGTACTCACTGCATCCGGCGAGTGGTGTGGGGAATTCAAGCACATCTTAGCCTTGGCAGGGCTGGTGGAGGTCGGACTGTTTCGGGGCGAGTTGGGGGGTGAATGCTACTCAATGCCCTCCTGGATGCCATACGAATCCGCATCTGGGAGATCTGTGTAGGCCGCGATGCTGCGCTGGGCTGTGGAGCCGGCGGCCATCCTGGAGCTCTCCTCCATGCGGTGCCGGCAGAAAGAAAAAATTGGTGCACTTTTGCGGCTGTCTCTTGTCCTTACGCTTGCGTTGCATGGTCTCACCCTGATTACTGTGTCGGCGTGGCAGGGAAAAGCTGGTGAATGGTGCTTGGAGTCCGCTCTGTCGTCGTCGTTGCCCCGATCAGCACGGAGAGCTCACGGCTTAAGCTGCCATTTAGAGCGCTCACAAGCCACGCCCCCCCCCCCATTTTCTTTTGATGGTATTTGATCGCCTCTGCAGTTTTTATTTTTTTGCAATATAAACACAAAAAGAGGGACAATTTTGAAAAAAAAAAAAAAACATACATTTTTTTTCTGCTTTATAGCACATCCAATAAAAAAATGTAAAAAAAAATGTAATTTCTTCATCAATTTAGGCCAATATGTATTCTGCTACATATTTTTGGTAAGACAAATCCCAATAAACGTATATTGATTGGTTTGCGCAAAAGTTAGATAGCGTCCAAAAACGATAGGATATATTTATGGAATTTTTATTTGTTTATTTATTTATTTACTAGTAATGGTGGCGATCAGCAGCTTATAGCAGGACTGCAATATTGCGGCGAACAAATCGGACACCTAACTGACACTTTTTACACACAATACAGTGATCAGTGCAAAAAATATGCACCGTCACTGTACTAATGACACTGGTAGGGAAGGGGTTAACATCAGGGGCGATCAAAGGGGTTAAATGTGTGGCCAACATGTGGAACTGTGTGTGCTGTTTTTACAAGAGAGCTCTGCATTTGTTTACCTACACAGTGCTCTCTTTGGTAATGTCCGAAGCCGATCATCAGGTGCCAGTGACCAATCAGAGGCTGGCACCCACTGATTGGTTCATGCTGCAGCCAATTGCAGCACAGCCGAGGCATGGATCATGTACTATGTACATGATCCTGCACAGGAGAGCTGCCTTGCCACTGTATATGTACTGTATATGGTCGGCAAGGGGTTAACTGACATCTTATGCAGATCAAAGCTCATATCTTTCATTTAAAGATGAATGAAACAATGTTACTTTGTATCTCTGAATTGTCAGAACAATATTTATAAAAACTGTGTGTCAGAAGGTCAATTTTGGACAGCAGATGCTCTATTTACACAGCAACTGTTGGCTGTCATTTTGACAGCGGGAAATTGCTGGCAAATACAAAGGGGGCAAAGTCTTTGGGGAGAGGACGGGGCACACTGCACATGCCCTGTGTATTTTGATGACATTTTTGAAGGTGTGTAGCATGCCCGATGCCCAAAACTGGGTAAAATATAACTAGAATATGGCTAGTCCTCCTTCACGATCCATCATCTATTACCAGTCCTCTTCTGGGTTGAATGATGGCCGGCACACTTTAACCCACATCCTGGGAACCCCGTCTGTTACTGCATTTTATAACAGGAGTGCGGGCCTGTCAAGGAGAAAACTACCCACCACAGAAGCTACTTTAGATGAAGAGAGGCCCTGGATCATCACATGTTGAATATCACAGACAAATTGCAGTCTTCCAATATGTTCAGAATCATGGAGCAGAAGAAGACAAGGAACTACCTGAAGCACTTACAATGTAAGATGCAAAGGCACAATGTACAATAAGGAGGAAATGTTGGTGGTTGTACATGATGGGGCTTGGTTACTTGACAACAAATTTTTAGGATAGACAGGATAATGAGCATTGGATGAGGTTATGCTTTGGGAGACTAATTGTAGGTTATAATAAGAGCTGAAAAGGCACTTTTGGAATAAATGTGGATGGAGCTCACGTAGTGCGTAGTGGAGTGCAATGTAGAAATATTTACTAGAAAATGGGTTAATACTAAATGCTAACGTTTTAAGTGCAAGTAAACAGCAGTGACAAAACCATGTGATAAAAAAACACAGCAAACAAATATATAATAAAAAATGTTGCGCTATACACTATAAAGGAGGAAATTATGCGCCTGGCTCGAAGCAACTCCCAGGTTTCCTGCCAAGGACACCAGATACAGATTTTCGCTGACCTGGCCCCTTCCACCATACAAAAGAGGAGAACACTCAAGCCTCTTCTGTCTATACTCTCGGCCAAAAATATCAAGTACTGGTGGGCCTTCCCATTTGCAGTAAAATTCCTTTGGAAAGGCAAAACTATCTCATTCTCTTCTTTCCCGGAAGGCGAAAAGATCCTGCTGGACCTAAAGTTCATCTCCCAAGAGGCGCTCATGGACTGTTCCAGTACTGCCTCAGGATCTACAAAATGCCCCCCGCCTGCCAGCCCAATCACCCCCCTCTGGAGCAAGTCTAAATCTAAGAGATCCAAGGACAATTTACCCCCCTAACCTATGAAGATCCGTCTTCAAGAACTCATTGTTACCACTTTTCTTAGACTGCTTCTAGCGGATTCCTCTCTGCCGGATGGGGCTCACGACCCCTACCTGTTTTTGACTGCCGCAGACGCTCACTTCTTTTAGGCCCGGTTGGCCTCTGTTCATAGTTACCCTTTTGCTCCCCAATGTGAGCGGGCCCCAGATTTGCTTACCTTCAATCAAGATACTGTACCTACTTTAGGCTCCGTAATGTCTAGGGCCTAGATGTAGTAGTCGACTACATTGTCTTATTGAAGCCTACATTCTCTTCAGACTACCCACCTCCCTCTGGACATGGGCCCGAAAAGAAGTTCTCCTAAGAACTTGATATTTGTATTACATATGCCTACTGTTGTGTCTCCTAATAGTTTTAGATTAATCTGTGCTGCTGGGACATGACCTGGTCCCCCATGTACACCCTCTTACCCCCTGATCACAGCTAGCCCGTCATCGTGGGATAAGACGTTGCCCCCCAATCCAGGGCGGACGACCTTTGGTTGGGGTCTAGGAAGGAATCTTTCCTCCTAGATCTGAAGGGTCTTCTTAAACGACCCTCTTGTTTGTTTTTGATGCTTTTTATTTATTCTCTCTCTTTATCTTCTCTCCTCTCTTTTGTCAATCAGGGGATGGACTCCCCACCTTCTCCGGAGCCCCCACTGCTTCCCACTCCAGAGGTCCCAGGACGATTTCCCAGAAAACTTCTTCCATGGGTAAGTGACAACTTAATGGCAGACGTGCTCCCCTTCCCACACCATGGCTAGCCCCACCACACCTTCCATTTACAAAATTGCCACGGACAATGTGCAGGGCCTAAACTCCCCTATTAAGAGGGGGAAGGTCCTCGAGGAATACAAAAGACTAAGATTAGACATTGAAAGAAGCAAAGGTTCTCATGGTGTGGCTACCGTGGACCCAAAATAGGTAAGACTAGAGCCACATCCCTAATTAATCTACAAAAATTCCTAGAAAATACAGGTATGGATAATGGGACTTTTAAACGGCACTGTAGTCAAAAATAAGTCCAAGAAGGTAATAAAAACATGTATTTATTGAAAAATGTTGCCCCATACCCTTATAAATAAACTATTCAAATGCTATATCAAGCACAAATATTCTTGGAACATTGGTAATCTGAATTTTAGCCTCCCCACTGATATTATGGAAACTTGCACCGCTGCCGATCAATCGCCTTGACCCCAGCACACACCTGCGTACCCTGTTCTATCGTGAGTATTTTTTGTATCAGGGCCAATGTCAATTTGGCAATAGTAGTTCTAGTATTATTACCATTATGTATTTGTTTACACGCTCTTGGTCTAATACCTAGGTATGCCCAATATCCGCTGCAGTGTGGTGTGGTGTCCACCCAATTGTGCCCCCTCTTTGTCTGCGCCCTCGTTCAAGGTCTCTCCTATTGCACACCGGACCACACCTATTTGTATGTATAGCTATATGCCCTATGATTGGTTTTTCTATTTACTATTGAATATTTGTCTTCTAGTATTCCTATTATTGATGTATATAACATTATATCTTGGTGTACATATTAATGGGGTATCCTATGTTTACGTTCATAGGAATTTACTCTATCTACTACCCTAGGATCTCCTGAAGAAGCGTCAATTGACGCGAAACATGTAGAGACAGAATCAAGATAATGTTGTCAACGTCGGCTGGTGGACATTGTCTGGAGCACCCTCTGACCCCTTCCAGGGTCCTACTTGGCCTCCTGGTTTTCTCTCCCTGGCTTCTTCCTTATCTTTTCTTTTTTGACAGTGTTTTTACGTATTACAGTACATATGTTAATTATTTTGGGACATTGTGCAATTCTGTTATTGCATACTCAAGGGGAATTTTCCCTTTGTGTCATTATGTTATATAGACTAATTATGCCACTATATTGATTGGGAGTCCAGCGGGACTAAGGGTCGGTGGGTGGTGCTTTGGGCGATGCCCACCACGTCACATTATACCTGTTAATAGCAATAACTGATGGTTTTATGATATGATCTTTTATGAATTTTTCAATAAATACATGTTTTTATTACCTTCTTGGATTTACTTTTGACTACAGTGCCGTTTAAAAGTCCCATTATCCATACCTGTATTTTCTAGGAATTTTTGTAAGATTAGACATTATAATGATACAGGAGACCCATTTCCCGATCCGGTACAGCCCTAAATATCTACACCCCCATTTCCCCACCTTTCACTTAGCCAATGCAGAAGACAAGAAGAGGGGGGTGGCGATACTATTCTCAAAACACTGCAACTTTACATACCAGACAACCCACAATGACTTAGAAGGGAGGTTCATTCTAATTAAGGGCACATTGAATGACCTATTCCCTGGTCTCTTACTATGCCCCCAATAAGGACCAATCTCAATTTTTCTATTCAAAACACTTAACCCCTGTTAGAGGGCATAGTTATATGTGGTGGTGATTCAAACACTGCCTTCGACCAGCATTTAGATAAATCCAGACCTCCTGGAGCTCAATTGACTCGCCCCACCAACTCTAGCCTTAAAATCGTGAAAATCATCCAATCACAAGACCTAGTCGATATCTGGAGGGAATTGTACCCCTCTAAGTGCGACTTTACTCACTTCTCATGCCCACACGAATCTTATGCCAGGATTGACCATATCCTGACCTTCCCTTCTATAATCCATGCAACTAGATCAGTTATTATCAAAGACACAGTTTGCTCAGACTACTCTTTGGTCATCCAAAAGCGGACCCACACAAAATCCTAAAAGCCTTTAATAGCTTCTACTCTGATCTATACAGCACAGATAAGACAGTTAGAGACCACAAGACTATCGGCTTCCTGAAGGATCTACCCTTACCCTCCATATCTTTAGCACCTAGGGACATGATGGTAGAACCCATAACAGAGAAGGAGATCCTTGAGGTAATCAAAACCCTTAAGACAGGCTCCGCCCCAGGCCCAGATGGCCTTTCAGCTCCATATTACAAAACATTTGCCAATACCTTAGCGCCCTTCCTGGCAAAATTCTTTAACTACAAAGCCAATGGCACTCCACTAGACCCCCACCTAAACACGTCCTACATTACGGTCATTCCCAAACCCGACAAAAACCCAGAAGTCAGTTCTTACAGACCCATATCCTTCATTAATAGCGACCTCAAGATCTTTACTAAATTACTCGCGAACCGACTAGCCTCCTTTATTAACCTGTATATACATAAGGACCAGGTCAGTTTTATTCCAGGCATGCAGGGTCCTGACCAAATTAGGAGAGCAATCGATATAGTCTCCCTACTCAACTCTAACTGGGATAATGGTCCCAAACAAAGAGGAATGTTATTATCCCTAGACCTACAAAAAGTTTTTGACTCTGTCTCCTGGACGTATATCTTCACTGTCCTAGAACAATGGGGCTTTGGCAATCATTTCAGGAATACCCTTCAAGCCCTCTACTCCACTCCAAAAGCAATTATTCGTCTTAGAGGTCAGCTCTCAACCCCAGTTTACATTGCCAAAGGTGCGAGACAGGGATGCCCGTTATCGCCTTTACTATTAGCCACTGCAATTGAATAATCAGCGATCGCAATTCGCCATAACTCAAACATCAAAGGAGTTTCTTGTGGCCCTCAGGCCCATAAATGATTCCTGTTTGCCGACGACATTCTCCTTTTCATCACTTCCCCACTAACCACCCTCCCCAACCTCTTCAAGCTCCTCAATGATTTTGTGGCCTGCTCAGGTCTAAAGATCAATTATGCCAAATTGCAGGCTCTTAATATATCGCTGCAACCTGACCTAGTCGCGAAACTTAAGGAGACATTCAAATTTGAATAGAATGATTCTCACATCAAATACCTAGGAATAAATCTTGCCCCAAGAACAGATCTATATTCCCTCAACTTCCCCCCATCTATAAGAAACTTGAGGCTGACTTTAAGGGGTGGTCTGAAACTAAATTATCCTGGCTGGGCAGAATTAACTCAGTGAAAATGACTCTACTACCGCGGCTCTTATACCTGTACAGATCTTTGCCCATCCTAATAAGACAGGATCACCTACGTAAGTTCCAACAGAAGGTCCTCAGATTTATTTGGCAGGGGTCTGGCCATAGACTTCCACAAAGAACGTTTTCCAACACAAATTCAAGGGAGGGCTAGGGTTACCGAGGTTTCATCAAGCAGCTAGAATCGCCCATCTATAGTGTACTCGAAGTATGAAAAACCCGACTGGACACAGATAGAAAGGCAGGCAGTTCCCTTTTTTACATTGGACTTCCTTTTGTGGATGCCCCCTAGAGAGAGGCCTCCCATCTTATCCCCGATCCTATCGCAATCCCTCGCACTCTGGGACACTTTGAGAACTTCCACTTCCTTGGTGTCGCAAATCAGACCCCTGGCTCATATTATTCACAACCCAGCTTTCCCTCCCGGCATAAACATTATTGCTTTCAAATGGTGGCTGGACATAGGAAAGTACCGGATCAGACACTTCTTCAATTCTTTGGGCCCCATCACACTGTATCACAAAACTGGAATTGCCTGAGTCCGAACAATTTCGGTTCACACAAATTCATCACTTCCTACACTCCCTTTGGAAGAATAAGCCCAACCCTCCCTCAATTACCCCCCTCGAACAATGGTGTGGGCAGGCTAGGGACCAGAAGGGCGGCATTTCAATAATTTACCAGTCACTTTCCCTACCCACCTCTAAATCCAGCTAAATGAGGGCCTGGGAGGAAGACCTTCAGCTCGAGTGGAGCTTGGATAGCTGGCAGATCCAGGCATCTAGAGCCCACAAAGGTATCCTGAATGTCTCTTTGATAGAAGCCAGCCTCAAGGTCCTCACCAGGTGGTACCTAACTTCTTCCAAATTGGCGATTTTCTACCCCACAGTGAACCCTCTGTGCTTCAGAAATTGCCAGTTATTGGGCAATCCCCTACACATTTGGTGGTGCTGCCCCAGGATTAGGACCTTTTGGAAAAGGATTTTCAATCTGATCTCCCTAGTCACAAGCTGCCAGCTACCCAGATCTCTGGCTATTGCCCTGTTGAACGCGGACCTCTCCAGAGTTCCCAGATGCTCCCATAAAGTAATACGCTTCATTCTCCTTGGAGCCAAACTCACAATTGCTAAGGCTTGGAAACAACCCAAAGTTTCCTTCGATGCGGCTTGCCGAAAAATTTCTTGGATAATGGAGCAAGAGAAATTAGCCAGTGCTATCACAGAGTCCACAACAAAATTTGAGGCCATCTGGGAACCCTGGGCAACACATATGGGGTTCTCCCTAATTCCAGGCTGCCCTAACTCAGCCTATCTTCGCCTCCAATCCCCAATTAACGTCTTTTCCTCCTCTCTTATACTACTTTTTCCCTTCTTTTGTTTCTATATTTCCCTGTTCTTATCGAGTACGTTCCACCCACGCAACCTGAGCGGGTGAGCCATGGGACCCCCTAGGTTTGGTTTATCATAGGGCTCTTTCATATGCATAAGGGTTGGTATTTTTCTGTTCAGGAGTATCCATTACGTTTTTCAGCCTTCAATTTATGGATTATTATTGGGTGTGTTGGGCTCGCCCCTCTCCCCTTGCTGCAGCTTGTTCCCATATGGGGTGGCTGGGGGGGGGGTCGGGTGAACTCGCTCACATCCATAAGCAGAAGCCTGTTCTATCTTTTTGTAACGCTCATTTTGTTAATGCTTCTGTTATATTTTTATCATCTTGTGGCAGGACCCTTAACTGTGATGACCCAAAACAGCCTGATGTTTATGATGTTACTGTATTTCACTTGTAAACTCAATAAACATATTGAAAACAAAAAATGTTGCGCTAGCATAAGTGAAAAAAACACATATAAATCTGAAAAATGTCCAACAAATATTGATAACAAAATAAACTGGAAACAAGTTAATCAATAAGTGCTCATAGGTGAGTTGTGCAAAAAAAGGCTATGTGCAATACAAATATATAGGATCCCCACAGCAGAAAGAGATCAAATATTCAGATCTGAGTCCAATAATAGATGTTCCTCTGGGTTCCACCACCAAACACAGTGCTCCACCTCCAGTGCAAGAGTTTAAGACTGGGTACCCTTACCAGATCAATGGGACCCACTATCTCTAGTAAGGTCATAAGAGCAGGCAGATCTCACCCTCTGCTAGGTATGGAGAGAGCAGTACATCCGTCCAGCTGACTGGTGGTATGGAGTCTCATAGGTCAAACAGTTTCCTCCAATAGCAGCCCGCAGGCGCATGGGTATGCAAACAAAGGAAAAAGGGCCCAAATACTGTAATTCCGTAATGCAAGTTTTATTAAAAAATAGAAAATGTACTCACAAACATCCGTTACAATCTCGCATAGATAAAAAGGTCTTTTCCGGCAAGACTTTCAAAAAACTGCATCGACCGTCCTTCCGGAATCATGTGAGCGTGGTAGTGTCAGCATGTATCTCCACCCTACATGTTTCGTCATAGATGACGTCTTCCTGGGGCACGGTGCCACGGATGTTTGTAAGTACATTTTCTATGTTTAATAAAACTTGCATTGCGGAAATTACACTATTTGGGCCCTTTTTCCTTCATTCACATACCCATGCACCTGTGGGCTGCTATTGGAGGAAACTGTTTGGTCTATGAGACTCCACACCACCAGTCAGCTGCACGGATGTACCGATCTCCATACCTAGAAAAGGGTGAGATCTGCCTGCTCTTATGACCTTACTAGAGATAGTGGGTCCCATTGATCTGGTAAGGGTACCCAGTCTTAAACTCTTGCACTGGAGGTGGAGCACTGTGTTTGGTGGTGGAACCCAGAGGAACATCTCTTACTGGACTCACATCTGAATATTTGGTCTCTTTCTGCTGTGGGAATCCTATATATTTGTATTGCACATAGCCTTTTTTTTTTGCACAGCTCGTCTATGAGCACTTATTGATGAACTTTTTTCCAGTTTATTTTGTTATCAATGTAGAAATATGGTGAAAGGTTGGATAAATTTGCCAAATCACAAAAATGTTCAAAGCCTTACAGTTTGTTTTCTGTAGAAAGCAGCCAGTGCAAGCAGAAAAGCTTGGCCCTTGACAGGATGTTAAAGAGAAATATCCTTGCTCTCTGGGTAGAAGCAGCGGTCTTTCTGCAGAGGTCTCACACACCCCCATTGGGCTTTAAAGAGCACAGCAGTCACCACAGCAGACAGATTAGTATGACTAGTAAGGTACATCGTAAATAACTGTCCGTCCATTCCTTTCACAGATGGCATACCAAAAAAATGAAACACTCGATACTGAAGTCCTAATTGTTGGATTTGAGAACCTCACTGAATACAGAATCCCTCTCTTCCTCCTCTTACTGATCATATACACGTTGACTTGCATTGAGAACATCCTGATTATAATTTTAGTATGTATTAGCCCACGTCTCCATTGCCCCATGTACATCCTGATCGGCAATTTGCTCTTCTGTGAATTTCTATACACGACGGATCTGGTCCCTCTGATACTGCACCACATGCTCTCCAGAAGACCCGTCATCTCCCATCTTGGTTGTTCTGTACAGTTAAGTGTATCTGGAGCTAATACGATTGTTGAGACTTTGCTGCTCACCCTGATGTCATACGATAGATATTTGGCCGTTTGTAAGCCTCTCAGATACTCCGCTCTCATACACAACAGACTCTGCTTCCATTTGGTGACCATGTTTTGGCTCATTTCACTTATATTCAGTACCGCTATACTTTACTTTGTAATAAATCTTGAGTTTTGTGGCCCTCTGACCATCGATCATTTTTATTGTGACTTCACCCCATATGTTTCCCTTGCATGCTCAGAAATAATGACTGTCGTTTTACTTGGCTTATCGGTCAGCGTTACAGTAACCATTATACCTTTCTTTTTCATCGTTCTGTCCTACGTCTTTATAATAGTTGCGATCCTCAGGATACAGACATCGGCGGGAAGACAGAAAGCCTTCTCTACCTGCAGCTCACACCTCCTTGTGGTGACCATATATTACACCGCACTTTTTTGCCTATATGTGATGCCAAGGAGTAGTCAATATCTCAATGTCTACAAAGGATTGTCCTTCACATACTTTTCGGTGACACCGGTAATCAACCCCATCATTTACACTTTAAGGAATCAGGAGATTCATAAAGCTCTAAGGGCAGCAATCAGTAATATAAAAACTGTTTATTGTTAGGATACAACAAATACATGAGTATTATATTATACTAATGGTTATTAATTGTGTTAATTTTCTTCTAAAGTATCATTCCTATTTTTTTTTTACTTTTATTCCTGGGCCCACGTGGGGACACTTATATAGATACAAAATAATAGTGGGGTAACAATTTTTTAAAGTTACAGCATGACAACAATCATAAATATATCATGTTTTAACAGGTTCTGGACCGGCTCACGTACATTTACTGCTATAGAGTGGTACGTTCCCGCGAATCGCCACACTCTGCAGCAGTATGGCCGCAGGTGCGGTGGCCTCGATGTCCTCCGGCTACCCGCGATTGCCTGGCAGAGAAGGAAAACGGGGAACCTCCGATATAAACACGGCCGTTCCTCTCTCTGTCTGGCGGCATGTAAGAAATCCACTGATCCCTGTCACAGGAATCAGTAGATCTCTTATGCCCCTGGCAGCCCAGCCCCCTCACGGTTAGAACACGCCTAGGGAGCACAGTTAACCCCTAAATCTCCCCTTGCAGGTTAACCCCTTTACTGTCAATGACATTTATTGACAGTAAAGGCAAAGAGCCTGATACCTAAGAAGGATATTTACATTTCTGATTGCTGTATAAATGTCATTGGTCCCAAATAAGTGTCAAACATGTCTGACATGTCCGCCCCAATATCGCAGTACCGCTAAAAATAGCAGATCACCGCCATTATTAGTAAAAAACGCCATAAATGCGTTCTCATGGTTTGTACACGGCAACTTTTGTGCAAACCAATCAATAAACTCTGATCTATGATAAATGTACTGCTGCGCGGAAGGGAAAGAAAATAACATAAAAACAGCTGCTAGCACAATATTGCAAATTTCAACAATATCCAAAAACATAGAAGGTAAAGGTGCAGCGCTAAAAACTCAATCTCAATAGAATTCAGTTCATAAAAGTCACTCTTGAAAATCCAGATGAAAAGAAGATCAAGATAGCCTGTCACCAGCACCAAACACACTGTCTCTTACCATAGCCACATGACCCTTGTTACAGGGGTCAGATACACCTTCTGGCAAGAGAAATGCAGGTCAACAAGTATCTGAGTGGTAGTCAGTGGTCATCAGAATTGAACCTTGATTCCCAGCGTCACCTCATCCTCGGCATATGGAATGATAACAGAGGGGGAGACTCATGGTGCAGTAACTAAAACCAGGCTTTATTCTCACAAACGGTTATAAACACTTACATTAAGAATGATGATAAAAGAACGTATCGGCTCACATAGAGCTACATCCGCTATTAGCATAGATTCCCGCTATCAAGATGGCCACTGCATCCTTGCCCTCACTCCCGCGTGTCATCCTAAGCTCCTCCCTACGCGTTTCGTCACAGATTGACGTTGTCAGGGGCGTGGCCTAGGACGAACGTTCAAGCGTTATATAGGCTTGTACGAACGTGACACGCAGGATGCCGGATATAATGCGCTTCAAGCCTCTAGAGCATAGAGGAAATCCGGCCGTGAGTTTTGTGTTCCAGCCCGCCAGACCGGAACCCCTCATCATAGTAACCCCTTCCAGGGCAATTAACTATTAAAAGTTAGGCTAATATAAAGAAAACACGGTGTATCATCACAGACACAAAACTAAATTGGTATTAAAACCAGCCAAAATAAGAAACTAAAAACTAATTCCATGCATGTGGAAGTGGAGCTAACCTTCCCATGCATATTTCTGCCCCCCAAAAAAAGAAAGAAAAAAAGGGGGTGGGAAGGGGAATTGCAGGAGCGAGGGCATCAGACACGGTGCCATCTTGTGGTAAATATATAAGAACATGATTTTTAAGGTTTTTAAATTTCCTGGTAGGGTCACCCCCCAATATTACATAGGTGTCCCTATCAGAGAGGAGGCAAGCCATTTCGGAGTTGTATTGCTCCACATCCAAAATGACTATCCCTCCTCCCTTATCAGCAGGGCGCACCACTATGCCTTTACGTGATTCAAGCCTTTCCAAGCCTGTTTGAAACGTTTCTCTGATAGGGACACCTATGTAATATTGGGGGGTGACCCTACCAGGAAATTTAAAAAGGAACTATTGTCTATTGTGGATGAGGGATACCAATGGAAAATCCTGACCAAAAAGGAGAAATCCTATTTGGTACCAACTGCTCCACGCATCCCCATTATGTACTATTTACCAAAGGCGCATAAGGATCCGGTGCACCCCCCTGGGAGGCCGATCATTAGCGGTATTGATTCGGTTACTTCCAGGGTGGGTAAGTACATCGATCACTTTCTGCAACCTTTGGTCACTAAGACTCCCTCTTTTTTGAGGGACTCTACACAGGTAATTAATATTCTTAAGACTGTTGAGTGGAAAGATGGTTATATATTGGCGACGGCGGATGTGTCGTCCCTTTATACAATCATCTCCCATCAGCATGGAAGGGAGGCAGTGGAGCATTTCCTCAAAGGGGATAGGCTGTTGGGTATGCAACGTGATTTTGTTCTGTGGTTACTTGATTTTGCGATGCAGCACAACTATTTTTGGTTCAAGGGGACCTTTTACTTGCAGAATAGAGGTGTTGCCATGGACGCGAAATTCGCGCCCAGTATGGCGAATCTATTTATGGCAAAATGGGAGGAGGACGTCATCTTGGACCATCCAAGACAGGAATTGGTCCTGTGGAAAAGGTATATAGATGACGTCCTCCTCATTTGGCATGGGGACCAGAGTTCTCTTATGACCTTTATTGGTGAACTGAATCAGAATGATCGATGAATCCAACTGCAGCATGAATCAAGTACCACGGAAATTCATTTTCCTGATTTGCGCATCCGCATAGTGGAAGGGAGCATTATCACCTCCACCTTTTTCAAAGATACAGAAAGGAACGGGTTCATTAGTAAGAACAGCTGCCACCATCCGGCCTGGTTAAACTCAGTACCCATTAGTCAATTTCTGAGGTTAAAAATAGAAACATAGAAAAGTGACGGCAGAAAAAGACTGAGTAGTCCATCGAGTCTGCCCCTTTTTATTTATTTATTTATTTTTTTTTTTATATATATTTTTTTTACATTAACCTTGTTGTTTGACTATGGATTTATGTTTATCCCAAGCATGTTTAAAGCCATTTACTGTTGACTGTCTCACAACCTCTGTTGGTAGTTTATTCCAATCATCAACCACCCTTTCAGTAAAATAATACTTTCTAAGATTAGTTTTGAACTTCCCCCCAGTGAGTTTGAGGTCCCCGTGTTCTTGATTTTGGTTTCATATTGAAAAGACTGCCCTCCTGAACCTTATTCACCCCCTTGATGTATTTAAAGGTTTCAATCATGTCTCCCCTCTC
>BLSH010281357.1:1804522-1827731 GCA_018402905.1 Glandirana rugosa | reverse complement strand
TGAAAAGAGCCAACCAACAATTACGTTAGGGGGGCTTTTAGGCTTAATGCTTAAGGTTATTATGGTGGCTACTGACACCAATGCTTGAGGTTATTATGGTGGCTACTGGCACCAATGCTTGAGGTTATTATGGTGGCTACTGACACCAATGCTTGAGGTTATTATGGTGGCTACTGGCACCAATGCTTGAGGTTATTATGGTGGCTACTGACAACAATGCTTGAGGTTATTTTGGTAGCCACTAACACCAATGTTAGGGGTTACAATTACTGCCACAGATGCCAAACATTAGTCCTATTTTACTCCCATTTTCTCTTCCTTGTGTACTTAATATATTTTATAAACCTTTTTTGCATTTCCATACTTTCAATGTATCAGCATATAATGCTTTTTTTACCGTTGTGGCATGGACATTTTGGAAGAATTGAACATGGACTAACCAATGTTAAGAACAGCTGCCTTAAACACACATAATATAATTTTCATTAGATTATCAGACATTTAATAGACGTGAACAGATGTGTCCTGGTTAATGAGTCCTGTGAGACAAATTGATATTCTTAGAAAATATACACAAGGAAATATATAAGACCTGCATTACACCATAATACATGAACAGGCCGCCATCACGCGTAATTACAGGTAAATTATTTTGCAGACGATGTCACTGATTACAGTAGCTGACTGATGTACATTATTAGCCATCCAAAATAACATTTATTGACACCTCTCATTCACTGCATTAACAATAATTGCAATTTTAGACAACATTCTCAAACACACATCTAATAGTCAAATACACAAACAATGTATAGAATAAGTGCGGACTTTGAGTCACATGTAGTGCCCAGGATTACAAGTTAAAAACAAACAGCATGGTCCTTTGGGTGTCCTTTTCTTAGGTTTTCACTAAAACATGGGTGGGGGGAGAGGGGTAGAAAGGAGAGAATGGGGTTAAAGAGAGGTAAGAAAAAATATATAAAGAATTATTACTTTCCTTTTTTTTCAGTTATCTACCGTACTTTTGTTTTCTTCCCTTTTCTCTTTTTGTTGGTAAGTGGGCAGACAGGCTTTGATTATAACGAGTCGGTGTGTACTTTTTTCCTTACCCGCTCGTGTTGTATATATTGTAAGCAGGCATGTCTGGTTGATTAAATAAAATTTTAAATGGAATCATTAAACAAAATACAAAAAACAAGAGGACACACACATACAAATACTGTATATAGTATACAAGGTCATAATATCATTTTTAACACTATATGGACAAAGGGTTATAGACAACTTTATGTGTTTGTTTGAAATCCCATTCCGAAGCCATGGCCATTCATTTGGAGTTGGCCTTCCTTTGTTTCTAATATATACCCACTGCGTCTCTGGGAAGGCATTCCACAAGATTTTGGAGGGTGTCTGTGAGAATTTGGGCCCATTTGTGAGGTCAGGTACAGATGTTGGATGAGAAAACCTGCCTCCTCCATCTACATTCCAATTCATCCCCAAGGTGTTTGGTAGGTTTGAGGTCAGGGCTCTGTGCAGGACACTTGAGTTCCTCCACAACAAACTGGTCAAACCATGTGGAGTTGGCTTTGTACACAGGGGACAGTCATGCTGGAACAGAAAGCGTTCTTCACAAAACTGTTACCACATTGCTGGTTGGTTTACCATGTAGTCTATATATTGGCTAACTGAGTAGATTCATGGATATGAACTGTTAGGACACATGTTAAGTTGTTCTGCTTACCCAACTTATTTAATGCCAGGGCCATAAAATAATTTCTATACAGCTCACGCCTTAAGTCTATTGTCCAGAAATGAAAGCAAAAGCTGCCTGAAGAAGGTACACCATAGATAAACACCATAGATAGACACCGTGGCTGAGTCTACCCCATGTGAGGAAGCATCAAGAAGTATGGGCATCTAATGGATCCCGAGATGCTTCTTGTAGCAGCTCCTCACACATAGAGATCTGTTGCTAAATGTTTTCACACAGCTTTCTCCTAAGATTCCCACGTTCTTCAGTCTAATTAAAAAATATTTGAGTCTTGGAGGAAAGCTGTAGAAATCTCTGATAGAATTTACTCTCTCTCTGATAGACTTTACGCTCTCTCTCTCTGATAGACCTTACACTCTCTCTCTTTGATAGACCTTACGCTCTCTCTCTCTGATAGACCTTACACTCTCTCTCTTTGATAGACCTTACGCTCTCTCTCTCTGATAGACCTTACACTCTCTCTCTTTGATAGACCTTACTCTCTTTCTCTGATAGACCTTACTCTCTCTCTGATAGACCTTACACTCTTTCTGATAGACCCTACTCTCTCTCTGATAGACCTTACACTCTTTCTGATAGACTTTACTCTCTCTCTTATAGACCTTACACTCTCTCTGGTAGACCTTACTCTCTCTCTGATAGACCATTCTCTCAGGTAGACCTTACTCTCTCTCTGATAGACTTTATTCTCTCTCTGATAGACCTTACGCTCTCTCTCTATTATAGACCTTACTCTCTTTCTCTGATAGACCTTACTCTCTCTCTGATAGACCTTACACTCTCTCTGATAGACTTTACTCTCTCTCTGATGGACCTTACACTCTCTCTGATAGACTTTACTCTCTCTCTGATAGACCTTACTCTCTCTCTCTCTCTCTGATAGACCTTACTGTCTCTCTGATAGACATTACGCTCTCTCACTATTATAGACCTTACTCTCTCTTCAATAGACCTTACTCTCTCTCTGATAGACCTTACTCTCTCTTCGATAGACCTTACTCTCTCTCTGATAGACCTTTCACTTTCTCTGATAGAGCTTACACTCTCTCTGATAGACCTTACATTCACTCTGGTAGACCTTACTCTCTCTCTGATAGACCTTACTCTCTCTCTGATAGACCTTATACTCTCTCTGATAGACTTTACTCTCTCTCTGATAGAACTTACTCTCTCTCTGATAGACCTTACACTTTCTCTGATAGACCTTACTCTCTCTCTGATAGACCTTACATTCACTCTGGTAGACCTTACTCTCTCTCTGATAGAACTTATTCTCTCTCTGATAGACCTTACATTCACTCTGGTAGACCTTACTCTCTCTCTGATAGACCTTACACTCTCTCTGATAGACCTTACTCTCTCTCTGATAGACCTTACACTTTCTCTGATAGACCTTACTCTCTCTCTGATAGACCTTACATTCACTCTGGTAGACCTTACTCTCTCTCTGATAGAACTTATTCTCTCTCTGATAGACCTTACATTCACTCTGGTAGACCTTACTCTCTCTCTGATAGACCTTACACTCTCTCTGATAGACCTTACTCTCTCTCTGATAGACCTTACACTTTCTCTGATAGACCTTACTCTCTCTCTGATAGACCTTACATTCACTCTGGTAGACCTTACTCTCTCTCTGATAGAACTTATTCTCTCTCTGATAGACCTTACTCTCTCTCTGATAGACCTTACTCTCTCTCTGATAGACCTTACACTCTCTCTGATAGACCTTACTCTCTCTCTGATAGACCTTACACTCTCTCTGATAGATATTACTCTCTCTTTAATATACCTTACGCTCTCTCTGATAGACCTTACTCTCTCTCTGATAGACTTTACACTCTCTCTGATAGATCTTACACTCTCTCTGATAGATCTTACACTCTCTCTGATAGACCTTACTCTCTCTCAGATAGACCTTACTTTCTATCTGATAGACCTTACTCTCTCTCTGATAGACCTTATACTCTCTCTGATAGACCTCTCTCTCTCTCTCACAGATAGACCTTACATTCTCAAGTACAAATCTTGTCATTAGTTCATAGTTCCTATCAAACAGCATGCATTATTAAAGAAAAGAAAACTGCCTGGACATTTTTGGGGAGGCTATTATAAAATTAAAAAAAAAAAGATAAAAGAATAGAGTTACAAAGTTGCATATTTTTGCCTGCTTATAAGAGAAAAAGGGAAGTGTTGTAAGCCTTTCGTTTTGAAGGATAGGGTTACTTTTGTTTTTTCTTTTTTTATACCACATCAGTAGGCTTTCTCAAGAGATCAATTTCAGCTTAAATGTCATACCGTTCTCTTGCTTAGTCACATGATGGTGGTATTTTCTTTATAACACATATACTTCCTTATCTTTCCCAAATGCAAATACCCCATACATATTCCACTACTGAACATGTAACATAGATAACACATTAACATACCATGCATTTATCCATTTTCTAGACCTCAATTCTGACCTTAAACCCTTATTTTTAGACTCTCTCATCCCCGCGGGGCAATGGGAGAGGGGAAGAAGGAGAAAAAAAAAAAAAAGATACGGATACTTTTAAAACACAGTTCAGGTCTCTTTCTCAGGCCTGATAAGGTTTATAATTACACATTCCCAAATATATACACATAGGTATAAATTAATCAAATAAAATAAATTAATAAAATAAATGTGTTCTGGTTTTGACATGTTATATTCAAAACAGACTAATTTTTAAATTTTTTTTTATTTGTTTCTTCATTAATTTACTAGTAATGGTGGCGATCACCGACTTAAAGCGGGACTGCAATATTGCAGCGGACAAATCAGACGCCTAACTGACACTTTTTTGAGAACCAGTGACACCAATACAGTGATCAGTGCAAAAAATATGCACTGTCACTGTACTAAAGGCACTGGTAGGGAAGGGGTTAACGTCAGGGGCGATTAAAGGGGTTAAATGTGGGGCCAACATGTGTTACTGTGTGTGCTGTTTTTACTAAGCAATGAGCTGTTTATGCAAGAGAGCTCTGCATTTGTTTACCTACACAGGGCTCTCTTTGGTAATGTCCGAAGACAATCATTGGGTGCTGTCGACCAATCAGTGGCCATCACCCACTGATTGGTTCATGCTGCAGCCAATTGCAGCACAGCCAAGGCATGGATCATGTACTATGTACATGATCCTGCACAGGAGAGCTGCCTTGCCACTGTATATGTACTGTATATGGTCAGCAAGCGGCTAACTGACATCTTATGCAGATCAAAGCTCATCTCTTTCATTTAAAGATGAATGAAACAATGTTACTTTGTATCTCTGAATTGTCTGAACAATAGTTATAAAAACTGTGTGTCAGAAGGTCAATTTTGAAAGCAGATGCTCTATTTACACAGCAACTGCTGGCTGTCATTTTGACAGCGGGAAATTGCTGGCAAATACAAAGGGGGGCAAAGTCTTGAGGGAGAGGACGGGGCACACTGCACATGCCCTGTGTATTTTGATGGCATTTTTGGAGGTGTGTAGCATGCCCAATGCCCACAACTGGGTAAAATACAACTAGAATATGGCTAGTCCTCCTTCATGATCCATCATCTATTACCAGTCCTCTTCTGGGTTGAATGATGGCCGGCACAATTTAACCCACTTCCTGTGAACCCCGTCTGTTACTGCATTTTATAACAGGAGTGCGGGCCTGTCAAGGAGAAAACTACCCACCACAGAAGCTACTTTAGATGAAGAGAGGCCCTGGATCATCACATGTTGAATACCACAGACAAATTACAGTCTTCCAATATGTTCAGAATCATGGAGCAGAAGAAGATGAGGAGCTACCTGAAGCACTTACAATGTAAGACGCAAGGGCACAATATCCAATATGGAGGAGAAGTTGGTGGTTGTACATGATGGGGCTTGGTTACTTGACAACAAATTGTTAGGAAACACAGGTTAATGAGCACTGGATGAGGTTATGCATTGGGAGACTAATTGTAAGTTATTATAGCTGAGAAGGCACTTTTGGAATAAATGTGGATGGAGCTCAAATAAATTGGTGGGACATGAAGTGCTTTGAAGACACAGCACTAAGATGTAAATTAAAAGAAGGGCAATGTAGAAATATAGTCAAAGGTTGGCTAAATTGGCCAAATCTTTTCAAGGCGCATCAAATCACAAAAATGTTCAAAGACTTACAGTTTGTTTTCTGTAGAAAGCAGCCAGAGTAAGTAGAAAAGTCTGGCCCCTGGCAGCATGTTAAAGAGAAACATCCTTGCTCTCTGGGTAAAAGCAGTGGTCTTTCTGCAGAGGTCTCACACACCCCCATTGGGCTTTAGGCCCCTTCCACACTGGGGAGTTATTACAGCGATAAATCACTAAAATTACCGCTGTAATAACGCTCTAATTATTATTTTCATGCATCTCAATGGATGCTTTCTCACTGAGGCGGCTCAGGGCGGTGCGCTTGCGGGAGTAAAATTAAACTCCTGCATGCATGAATTTTCAGGAATGTGGGGAGCGGTGTATTCACCGCTCCTCCACCGCTCCTGCCATTAAATTGAATGGGCAGCGCTCCCGTAGCGGCTGTGCACCACTCCGGGAGCGCAGAGCGCCGGCACTTTTAACCCCTGTTTAACCCGTTGTGGGAAGGTTAAAAGTGCCTTGCTGCCGCCAAAATAGCGGCGCCACGGCACTGCTATTACAGCGGTAGATCACCGCTAAATTAGCGGCGGTTTACCACTGAAGCTCGAGCAGTCCCAGTGTGAAAGGGGCCTAAAAGAGCACACCAGTCATCGCAGCAGACAGATTACTATGACTAGTAAGTTACAACTTAGTAACTGTCAGTGCATTTCTTTCACAGATGGCACATCAAAAAAATCAAACACTCCATGTTGAAGTACTGATTGTTGGATTTGAGAACCTCACTGAATACAGAATCCCTCTCTTCCTCCTCTTACTGATCATATACACGTTGACTTGCATTGAGAACATCCTGATTATATTTTTAGTGTCTATAAGCCCTCGTCTCCATTGCCCCATGTACATCCTGATCGGCAATTTGCTCTTCTGTGAATTTCTCTACACAACGGATCTGGTCCCTCTGATGCTGCACCACATGCTCTCCGGAAGACCCACCATCTCCCATCTCGGCTGTTCTGTCCAATTAAGTGTATCCGGAGCCGTTACGATCGTTGAGACTTTGCTGCTCACCCTGATGTCATACGACAGATATTTGGCCATTTGTAAGCCTCTCAGATACTCTGATCTCATACACAACAGACTCTGCTTCTATTTGGTGACCATGTTTTGGCTCATTTCACTTATATTCATTGCAGTTACATTTTACTTTGTAATAAATCTTGAATTTTGTGGCCCTCTGACCATCGATCATTTTTATTGTGACTTCACTCCATATGTTTCCCTTGCATGCTCAGAAATAATGACTGTTGTTTTACTTGGCTTATCGGTCAGCATCACATTAACCATTATACCTTTCTTTTTCATCGTTCTGTCCTACGTCTTTATCATAGTTGCGATCCTCAGGATACAGACATCAGCGGGAAGACAGAAAGCCTTCTCTACCTGCAGCTCCCACCTCCTAGTGGTGACCATATATTACACCGCACTTTTTTGCCTATATGTGATGCCAAGGAGTAGTCAATATCTCAATGTTTACAAAGGATTGTCCTTCACATACTTTTCAGTAACACCGATGATCAACCCCATCATTTACACTTTAAGGAATCAGGAGCTTCATAAAGCTCTGAGGGCAGCAATCAGTAAAATAAAAACTGTTTATTGTTAGGATACAACAAATGAGTATTATATTATACCAATGGTTATTAATTGTTTTAATTTTCTTCTAAAGTATCATTCCTATTTTTTTTTTTTACTTTTATTCTTTGTTAAGTTACAGCATGACAACAATCGTAAATATATCACGGTTTAATGCAAGAGCTAAATTCAGTATTGAACTAAAGGCAAAAATAATTCCAAAATAATTCCGTGTATACAAGTTGAGAAGCAGATGGGAACTATTATGTATAGACTGGACAACTGGAGCCTGTAAGAGGAGAGTGGGTGAACATAAAGAACTGCACAAAAGGTGGAAATAGGGAGACATGGTGGTCTAAGATAGATAGAAAATGGAGAGACCAGTCACAAAATGTATTGCTAGTCCAAAGAATATCAAACATCTACCCAATAGAACCAAGTGTGATGGGATTTCTCTTCATGCTTACAGAACATGCGATGAGGTCCTCCATACACAGAGTATTCTTAATTCTGGAGAAGTACTGGCCCATTGAAGGGAGGTAGTCTGTTTCCATAAAATCAGGAATGCAGGCTTTCACTGCATTGTGGAGGTGAAAAAGTTAAGATTTTTTCTGTTACTCCTTTTAGAGAGAGGAGTAATGTGAAACAGGTAGACAATCAGATCATCCCCAGGTCAATGTCCATTAGATTGTGACAGATACTCCTAATGAAATTCCAAATACAGTACACATATAGGAGGAAAAGGGCAAGTGATGTGAAAATGGGTGCCAGTGTGTGATTCACATCTTCAGCAGAGGGGGACTGTTGAGGTAAGTACAGTGTAGTAGTACTGGGGTTTTGTACCCCTTAGAGTTGAGCTTATAGCCCGCTTCCTGGATCTTGCTGATGGGGAGACCACTTCCTCTCTTAACACCCCTTTGTGGCATTAACCAAAGCATGCCCGTATATGTTGTTTGGAACCCCAGTCACTCTATTACATGGCTGTTGCTTTGGACTACACCTCCCAAAGTTCCCAGCATCCTGCGTGAAAGCTTATGGGTTCTCCTGGCTTTAGTGTCCCCATGCTAACTGGAGAAAGGATGGTGCACTATGTCTTTGGTATCACAGAAAGAGAAAAAGGATATAAAAAAGAAACATCTGGACTACAGTAAAATGAAGATCAAGATGTTGTTTTATTATATCCTTTTTCTCTTTCTGTGATGCCAAACACATAGTGCACCATCCTTTCTCCAGTCAGCATGGGGATGACTAAAGCCAGGAGAACCCATAAGCTTTCATGCAGGATGCTGGGAACTTTGGGAGGTGTAGTCCAAAGCAACAGCCTTGTAATAGAGTGACTGGGGTTCTGAACAACATAAACCGGCATGCTTTGAGGAGGAGCCAAAGATAACTTAAATAGAATCTCCCAGGATAAGCCGCTCTCTTGGCACTGTGGGAGTCTGGGAAAGAAGTCCAAGGGACAGCCCTTCCAAGCTGGCCGAGCCAAGCAGGCTTGGATCTAATCAGCAGCAGGGGTATGAGACTGCCAGCAACCCTGTCAGTTCCACAGCCTTTCCTTCAGAGCCATCTGAAGACCACAGGTGTGCAAGGCCACTGCTACAGAGCACTGGATTGCTGAAAACTCCTAGTAGAGCTAAGCCAGAGCAAAATCCTGATTCTAGGAGTTGGTGAGAGGTCTGCAATTCAACATTTTTGTTGATAGATCTGCTGAAAGTAGGATATCTATGCAACAGAAACCCATCCCCACCAAACCTCCCAGCCATTGACATTGCCTTACACCTACTCCAAAGAGTCTATGCCACAGGGGATGCATTGTGGACACTGCTGAAGGTGGAGGACTATGGGAGGCTGGAAACTCTGCAGCAAGTCTACAGTGTCATCAGGCCAGTGTAAGCCAGCAACAGTGTTCCTGATCGCTGCTACACAAGTCCCAGTGACACCAGACCAGTACAGCTAGCAACATAATTCCTATACCAAAACTCCGCTCCCAGGCAACCATGTCTGCAGATATTTATAATGGTCAGAAAGGTTATGGGGTGCTATGGGGAACCCCACCTTAGCTTGATTCAGAATTGAGGCTAAATAATAATCTCACAATAATGGAAGACCTACTCCCCCAGCAGTCCTAAGTTTGAACACTAAAAGCACATCTAGCTCTTTTCCCCTTTCATATATATCGATTCAAGACAGATTGCAGGGCATTCAAGTATGAGACTGGAGAAGGAGGAGGAGAAGTAAGGATCTAAATAAGTAAAGTAATTGTGGCAGGAGAAGCATTTTAAATGCAGCGAGGCGCCCTGACAGGACAGTTCAAATTTGGTTAGTACTTTTAATTTGGAGCGTAAAGTGGTTAGGAAGGGTGTGTAGTTAAATTTACCTAAGTCTGAAATTTTAGGGGTAAGTGTGATGCCTAGATATTTCACCCCATCCTGTTGCCATGAGAACAGCAGGGAAGACATATGCTTACTCTTAATATCCCGTGGGAACCCCAGATCAAGAATAAAAAACTTTGATTCATTAATCTTATAATATGACATTTGGTTGAACATTTGGAGAGATTGGTATACCGAAGCCAGGGAGTTCTCCACATCTGTCAACAGCAATATGATGCCATCTGCAAATTGACTGTTGGTATGCTCTGCACCCTTCACCAGGAAGCCTGTGATGTGGGGGTGAGATTGTATGTATGTCACCATTGGTTCCATTAAAAGGTTGAAAATAAGTGGCAACACAGGCAAGTGCCATTAGATATGGTAAAGGGGGCGAAGAGCATACCAGAGACAAATACTTGGGCCGAAGGGTTTGTATATAGGGCCATAATAGCTGAGTGCATTGAACCAGTAAACCCAAAAGCAGACAGCACCTGGGCCAAGTATTCCCAGTGGATCCTATCAAACACCTTCTCTGTATCCAAAGCTAAGAGCAGAGAAGACGTTTTCATTTATCATGCTAAGTGAATGATATTCACTAGTCTGCTTGTGGCGTTAGCCATTTGTCGACCTTTCGTGAATCCAGATTGATCCGGGTGGATAATAGAGGGTAGTATAACTAAGGGCTATGAGTTTAGCGTTTATTTTCAGATCCTTGTTTCAAAGCAAAACTGGGCAAAAGTTTTGTGGGGTCTTTCCCCGGCTTCGGCAACACTATAATCATTGCTTTTAACATTTCAAATGGGAAAGAGGAAGAGGCAACTGCTGAGTTGGTGCTAGAATTAGTTTGAAAGATATAAAATACTCCCCTGTAAAGCCATCTGGGACTGTGGATTTATTGTTGGGTAAAGATTCCACCACCTTGATAATTTCAATGATTGTAAATGGTGCATTTAACGATCAGATGTGAGTTTCTGATAGTTGAGGGAGATTCATTTTTTGTAGAAATTTCTTAATCAGCTCTGGTGTTGGCTGAAAAGTAGCTGTAATAGTAACGTGAGCTGTAATAATGGCTAAATGCATCAGCTTTTGCCTGCGGGTGATAAATCTTATCTTACCCAGTGTGCCGTGAAGGAAAGGTAATGTTCCTGATCATGTCTGCTGGACAACGAGTCAGAATATGTACTTTGTTGCTGACCGCCCTGTCCAAGGAGGCAAAAACATTGCCTTCCACATGACAGTAGAGTGCTGGAATGGCCTTACATGAAAAGAAATGTCTTTTCGGAACCTGCCACTGTAGTACAGCACATTCCACAAATTCACGAAAGGGAGCAGAGTCTACCAGCTGAAAAGGCAGCAGTTGGAGTGCTAGCAATTTGGCCAACCTAGCATTTAAAAGCTAAGCATGTAGATGGATAGGACAGTATTTTTTTATGGTTCAGCTGGGATAGGGAAATTTGCCTGCTTACATCAACTGGTGGTGTACTGATAACAGATTGGCTGCAAGTAATTGTGGCACCCATTGTTAGACCTTCATTCCTCTCAGTGCAGGCTTTTGAGAGGACTCGAGGTATAGTAGGGGTTGAGGTCACAGACTAGGAGCAAGGAGAAGTTGCCTTGTTTTATGATGTGGGTCTTTCAGGTGCTGTTGCCAACAGACTGCATGGCAGGTTGTCATATGTCTTGTCAAACATGTAGTGCCCAAGCAGCTGCTGTTCTGGCCATGCTTGACCTGCTTCAGACATAGATTGCAAACAGCAACGGTGCGATCTACTGCACAAGTGTTGAAAAAAGCCCACACCATTGGAGTTTTGGAAGTCAGTAGGGAGTGAGCAGCGCCCTGCACTTGTGTAGCTCTGTGGCGTGATGCAATAGGGTGACTGCCCTTAAGCTGGCCCCTGGAGGGCATCCTTCCTCATTGGAATTGTGCCTCCTCCTCCTCTCTTCTCTCAGGCACCCAAGTACAGTCAGTGTCCTCATCATCACCTCCCTTCTCATCACTGGAGCAAGCTTGGCAGTATGCTGCAGCTGGGGGAACATGACTGCTAGTTTTATGTCCTTCTGAGGCACCCCCTCTCTCTAGGCTCACGTTACTCCTTTCCTCAACCTGGGAGCCTTCAAATTGCTGTGCATGATGGTGGGGCTATGGAAGGAGTAACTGTGATCAAGGAGCAGGTGGAATAGGCCGCTTTGGCAGTTTCTCTGGAAGACAAACTAGTATGAGCCTGGGTGACAGACGATGAGGACGGCTTAGTTATCCATTCCACCAACTCTTCTGCATGTTGTGGCTCAATAACATGGCCAACAGCAGAAAAAAAGGACAAGCTTTACCCGCCTGCAGAGGATGCACCATGTCTGGCACCACCACTTTTCACTGTAGACACAGAGGCTGCTTGCCCTCTTTTAGTGGCCTGGGAGTGTCTGCCTCTCCTTGGTGGCCTACCGGACATGATGGGGATTTTTTACAACAACGCACTACACTGTAGTATATACCATACACCGCCGAATGCACTGTATAAATAGTCTACACTGAATGCAGCGTATATATATATACTATACTGTGTATATATACAGTTGTATACAAAAGTTTAGGAACCCCTGACAATTTCCATGATTATCATTTATAAATATTTGGGTGTTTGGATCAGCAATTTCATTTTGATCTATCAAATAAATGAAGGGCACGGTAATATTTCAGTAGTGAAATGAGGTTTATTGGATTAACAGAAAATGTGCGATATGCATCAAAACGAAATTAGACAGGTGCATAAATTTGGGCACCCTAGTCATTTTGTTGATTTGAATACCTGTAACTACTTAGCACTGATTAATTGGAACACACAATTGGTTTGGTGAGCTCACTAAGCCTTGAACTTCATAGACAGGTGCATCCAATCATGAGAAAAGGTATTTAAGGTGGCCAATTGCAAGTTGTTGTTCTCTTTGACTCTCCTCTGAAGAGTGGCAATATGGGGGCCTAAAAATAACTCTCAAATGACCTAAAAACAAAGGTTGTTCTACATTATGGTTTAGGGGAAGGCTACAAAAAGTGGAGGTTTCATCATGCTGTGGGGCTGTGTGGCTGTGGGGCTGTGTGGGAATCTGGTTAAAGTTGAGGGTCGCATGGATTCCACTCAATATCAGCAGATTCTTGAGAATGTTGAGGAATCAGTCACAAAGTTGAAGTTACGCTTGAGATGGATATTTCAACAAGACAACGACCCAAAACACTGCTCAATATCAACTCAGGCATTTATGCAGAGGAACAAGTACAATGTTCTGGAATGGCCATCCCAGTCCCCAGACCTGAATATCATCTGTGGGGTGTTAGAAAGCGGGCTGTCCATGCTCGGCAACTATCAAACCTAACTGAACTGGAGATATTTTGTAAGGAGGAATGGTCCAAAATACATTCATCCAGAATCCAGACACTCATTACAGGCCTAAGGACACATCTAGAGGCTGTTATTTCTGCTAAACTAAATATTGATGTGATTTTTCTGTTGGGTTGGCCAAATTTATGCACCTGTCTAATTTAGTTTTGATGCATTTTGCACATTTTCCAATAAACCTCATTTCACTACTGAAATATTACTGTGCCCTTCAGTTATTTGATAGATCAAAATGAAATTGCTGATCCAAGCACCCAAATATTTAAAAATGACAATCATGGAAATTGTCAGGGGTTCCTAAACTTTTGCATACAACTGTACAGTTGTAAATAAGTGCAATGATCCCTGCGCAAGGACTAGATTGTGTATAGACTGCGGCCTCCCAGTGACTTCCTACTAGAGGGAGTAATAGGATTGTATATGAGAGAGTGGGAATGGCGCTGTCTAGTATTAAAAACAATAAGGTGCTAGTGTTATGGTGATAAAAAGTGCTAAAAGTGGCAAATAAATATACTTCAGGTGTATGTTAAATTGTCCGTAAAAGTCTGTAAAATATTTTGTAAAAATAAGTAATCAGCAAAGTGTAGAGTTCACTTATATAATGTACAGTTAATCACATTTTCACATACCCTATGTTCAGACATGCATAGTTATCAAACCATTTGGTACCTATAGTACAGTGTCCGTAAAATGTCCGTAAAAATCTCTATAAAGTGGATGTAAAGCAATTTTGTGAATTTTATAAAATCAAGGTTTCTTTGGGCATGCAAATATATCTGGATGTATTAAAATATATGAGAAGCATTAATGAAAAGTTAGTATCTATCCGTGATTGAAAAAAAAAAAAAAGTGGATATACAGTGTCCGTAAAAATCTCTGTAAAGTGGATATCAAGTAATTTTGTGAAATTTTAAAATAAAGGTTTTCAGATATACCTAGACGTACAGAAGACGTCCAACGACGAAACGCGTAAGGCGTGGCCACACTCTGATACATCACTTCCGGTCTGCTGTATACTGACGCTGGAACACAATCGAACAGAGAGGAAGGAAGACAATCATACCTTCCTCAAGCAGGGGTAGCCTGCTCGTCACATAGACCCGATTGTGGTCTTTGTACATGTCTTTATTCTGTTAAGTCTTGTTAAGGAATCCCCTTTTTAAATAAACAACGTGATTAAGAAAATACTACACTATCAAGGCATCCTGTGTCTTTCCACATATCACTCTGCAAAAACACCTGGGAGAGCGGTGAGCGGGTGAAGGAGGATTGGAACCTAGGAACCGTGGGGAAGGAGCAGAAGTCCGGAGATCCCATCTGCCTCATGTGAGACACCCCTGGAGGGGTAAAAGTCCACAAACCATTTCGTAAACACCTTGGAGCAGCGTGAACGGGCGGGGGAAGTCCGGATTGGAATTCACCTACGAGCTGTGAGGAAGAAGCAACAACCCCGAGAGTATAAAGACCCCATTTACCACAGGTGTGATACCCCTGGAGGGGTGAGAATAATCTGGTAAGTGAGGGCACATCAGGGGAGAGCACGAGTGTTGTCACAGCTACCTGTCACATTGGATCTTTGGAAGAACACCTTGTCACCACACCTGTCACCGGCATTTATAAATTAGGATATCTTGTTTTCAATATAGTGATCTTTATATCCACTTTGTGATCTCTTTACGGACTACTCAGGGACATCTGATTATAACATCCTGCTTACAACTACCTTGAATTCAATAATAATATTGGTTTATGTATCAGTATATTGCTATACATAAGACTGTATATCCACTTTTTTTCATCACAGATAGACGATAACACCAAATTAATGCTCCTTATATACTTTCAGTACGTCTAGGTATATCTGAAAACCTTTATTTTAAAATTTCACAAAATTGCTTGACATCCACTTCGGGTCTATGTGACGAGCAGGCTACCCCTGCTTGAGGAAGGTATGCTTGTCTTCCTTCCTCTCTGTTCGATTGTGTTCCAGCGTCAGTATACAGCAGACCGGAAGTGATGTATCAGAGTGTGGCCACGCCTTACGCGTTTCGTCGTTGGACGTCTTCTGTACGTCTAGGTATATCTGAAAACCTTTACTTTAAAATTTCACAAAATTACTTGACATCCACTTTATAGAGATTTTTACGGACACTGTATATCCACTTTTTTTTTTTTTTTCAACCACGGATAGATACTAACATTTTATTAATGCTTCTCATATATTTTAATACATCCAGATATATTTGCATGCCCAAAGAAACCTTGATTTTATAAAATTCACAAAATTGCTTTACATCCACTTTATAGAGATTTTTACGGACATTTTACGGACACTGTACTATAGGTACCAAATGGTTTGATAACTATGCATGTCTGAACATAGGGTATGTGAAAATGTGATTAACTGTACATTATATAAGTGAACTCTACACTTTGCTGATTACTTATTTTTACAAAATATTTTACAGACTTTTACGGACAATTTAACAAACACCTGTAATATATTTATTTGCCACTTTTAGCACTTTTTATCACCATAACACTAGCACCTTATTGTTTTTAATACTAGACAGCGCCATTCCCACTCTCTCATATACAACTGTACAGTTGTGCTCATAAGTTTACATATCCTGGCAGAATTTATGATTTCTGGGCCGTTTTTCAGAGAATATGAATGAGAACACAAAAACATTTCTTTCAATCATGGTTGGTGTTTGGCTGAAGCCATTTATTATCAATCAACTGTGTTTACTCTTTTTTTAAATCATAATGACAACAGAAACAACCCAAATTGCCCTGAACAAAAGTTTACATACCCTGGTAATTTTGGCCTGATAACATGCACACAAGTTGACACAAAGGGGTTTGAATGGCTATTAAAGGTAACCATCCTCACCCGTGATCTGTTTGCTTGTAATTACTGTGTGTGTATAAAAGATCAATGAGTTTCTGGTCTCCTGACAGACCCTTGCATCTCTCATTCAGTACTGCACTGACGTTTCTGGATTCTGAGCCATGGGGAAAGCAAAATAATTGTCAAAGGATCTGTGGGAAAATGTATTTGAACTGTATAAAACAGGAAAAGGATATAAAAAGATATTCAAAGAATTGAGAATGTCAATCAGCAGTGTTCAAACTCTAATCAAGAAGTGCAAAATAAGGGGTTCTGTTGAAACCCAACCACGGTCAGGTAGACCAACTAAAATTTCAGCCACAACTGCCAGGAAAATTGTTCGGGATGCAAAGAAAAACCCACAAATAACTTCAGGTGAAAGGCAGGACTATCTGAAAACATGTGGTGTAGCTGTTTTAAGATGCACAATAAGGAGGAGGCACTTGAAGAAAGATGGGCTGCATGGTCGAGTCCCCAGAAGAAAGCCATTACTACGCAAATGCCCCAAAATATCCCTCTTACAATACACCAAACAGCACAGAGACAAGCCTCAAACCTTCTGGCACAAAGTCATTTGGAGTGATTAGACCTAAATTGAGCTTTTTGGCCACCACCATAAACTTTTCATTTGGAAAGGTTTCAACAAGGCCTGTGAAACACGGAGGTGGATCGCTGATGTTTTGGGATGTGTGAGCTACAAAGGCACAGGGAATTTGGTCAAAATTGATGGCAAGATGAATGCAGTATGTTATCACGAAATACTGAAGAAACATTTCCATTTATCAGACAGGAAGCTTCGCATGGGACGTACTTGGACATTCCAACATGACAATGATCCATACCAAAACACAAGGCCAAGTTGACCTGTCATTGGATACAGCAGAATAAAGTGAAGGTTCTGGAGTGGCCATCTCAGTCTTCTGACCTCAATATCATTGAGCCACTCTGGGGAGATCTCAAACATGCAGTTCATGCAAGAAAGCCCAAGAATTTCCAGGAATTGGAGGCTTTTTGCCAAGAGGAATGGGAAACTTTACCATCTGAGAAGATAAAGAGCCTTATACACAAATACCACAAAAGACTTCAAGCTGTCATTAATGTAAAGGGGGCAATACACAGTATTAAGAACTGGGGTGTGTAAACTTTTGTATCAGGGTTATTTGGGTAGTTTCTATTGTCATTATGACACAGCTGATTGATAATACATGGCTTCAGACGTTTTGTGTTATCATTCATATTCTCTGAAAAATGGCCAAGAAATCATAAATTCTGCCAGGGTATGTAAACTTATGAGCACAACTGTATATATTCTTACACTGCCTGAATGGACTTTATATACTATACACTGAATGCAGCGTATAATATATATTGAATATCTCACAAAAGTGAGTACACCCCTCACATTTTTGTAAATATTTTATTCTATCTTTTCATGTGACAACACTGAAGAAATGACACTTTGCTACAATGTAAAGTAGTGAGTGTACAGCTTGTATAACAGTGTAAATTTGCTGCCCCCTCAAAATAACAACACACAGCCATTAATGTCTAAACCGCTGGCAACAAAAGTGAGTACACCCCTAAGTGAAAATGTCCAAATTGGGCTCAAAGTGCCAATATTTTGTGTGGCCGCCATTATTTTCCAGCACTGCCTTAACCCTCTTGGGCATGGAGTTCACCAGAGTTTCACAGGTTGCCACTGCAGTCCTCTTCCACTCCTCCATGATGACATCACAGAGCTGATGGATGTTAGAGACCTTGTGCTCCTCTACCTTCCATTTGAGGATGCCCCACAGATGCTCAATAGGGTTTAGGTCTGGAGATGCTTGGCCAGACCATCACCTTTACCCTCAACTTCATTAGCAAGGCAGTGGTCGTCTTGGAGGTGTGTTTGGGGTCGTTATCATGTTGGAATACTGCCCTGTGGCCCAGTCTCCAAAGGGAGGGGATCATGCTCTGCTTCAGTATGTCACAGTACATGTTGCTTCAATGTAGGCAAGACACACTTGTCTTTGTACTCCTCACCTGGTTGCTGCAGCTTGACACCATCTGAACCAAATAAGTTTATCTTGGACTCATCAGACCACAGGACATGGTTCCTGTAATCCATGTCCTTAGTCTGCTTGTCTTCAGCAAACTTTGCAGGCTTTCTTTTGCATCATCTTTAGAAGAGGCTTCCTTCTGGGATGACAGCCATGCAGACCAATTTGATGCAGTGTGCAGCGTATGGTCTGAGCACTGACAGGCTGACCCCACCCCCCCTCAACCTCTGCAGCAATGCTGGCAGCACTCATGCCTCTGGATATGATGCTGAGCCTGTGCACTCAACCTCTTTGGTTAACCATGGTGAGGCCTGTTCTGATTGGAACCTGTGTTGTTAAACCGCTGTATGGTCTTGGCCACCATGCTGCAGCTCAGTTTCAGGGTCTTGGAAATCTTTATATAGTCTAGGCCATCTTCATGTAGAGCAACAATTCTTTTTTGCAGATCCTTAGAGAGTTCTTTGCCATGAGGTGCCATGTTGAACTTCCAGTGACCAGTATGAGAGAGTGAGAGCGATAACACCAAATTTAACACACCTGCTCCCATTCACACCTGAGACCTTGTAACATTAAGGAATCACATGACATTGGGGATGGAAAATGGCTAGTTGGGCCCAATTTGAACATTTTCACTTAGGGGTGTACTCACTTTTGCTGCCAGCGGTTTAGACATTAATGGCTGTGTGTTGAGTTATTTTGAGGGGACAGCAAATTTACACTGTAGCAAAGTGTCATTTCTTCAGTGTTGTCACATGAAAAGATAGAATAAAATATTTACAAAAATGTGAGGGGTGTACTCACTTTTGTGAGATACTGTATATATATATATTCTTACACTGCCTTAACGGACTTTAGATACTATACACTGAATGAGCTGTATATATATTATACACTGAATGCAGCGTATTTTATATATATATATGTACAGTATATACTATATTCTGTATATATATTGTGAGGGATTAGCTCTTGTGGGGATCACCTTTCCTGGGAAAAATGCAATTGAGACAGCAGAATCTTTAACCACATCAGTACCGGGCACAAAAACCCCCTTCCTGTCCAGGCCATTTTTCAGCTTTCAGCGCTATCACACTTTGAATGACAATTACTGAGTCATGCAGCACTGTACCCATATGAAATTTGTGTCCTTTTTTTCACATAAATAGAGCTTTCTTTTGGTGGTATTTAATCACTGGGGGGGGGGGGGGGATTTTTTGTGCTATAAATAAAAAAAGATTGAACATTTTGTGAAAAAATGCCTTTTTCTTTGTTTCTGTCATAAAATTTTGCAAATTAATAATTTTTCTTTGTAAATTTTGGCCCAAATTTATACTGCTACCTATCTTTGGTAAAAATAACCCAAATAAGTGTATATTATTTGGTCCTTGTGTAAGTTATAGAGTCTACAAGCTATGGTGCCAATCATTGAAAATTGATCACACCTGATCACACCTGATATACTGATAGTACAAATACCCCCCAAATGACCCCTTTTTGGAAAGTAGACATTCCAAGGTATTTAGTAAGAGGCATGGTGAATTTTTTGAAGTTGTAATTTTTTCCCACAATTCTTTGCAAAATGAAGATTTTTTTTTTCCACAAAATTGTCATATGTTAACAGGTTATTTCTCACACACAGCATATGCATACCACAAATTACACCCCAAAACACATTCTAGTACTCCTCCTGAGTATGGAGATACCACATGTCTGAGACTTTTTCACAGCCTGGCCACATACAGAGGCCCAACATGCAGGGAGCGCCGTCAGGTATTCTAGGGACATAAATTACACATCTAATGTCATGAAGACCTATCACATTTTTGAAGGCCCTGGAGCACCAGGACAATGGAATTGCCCACAAAATGACCCCATTCTGGAAAGCAAACACCCCAAAGAATAATCATTGAGGCATAATGAGTCTTTTGAACGGTTCATTTTTTTCCTGTAGTTTTTGGAAAATGTGGGAAAAAAATGAAAACGCATTTTTTTTACACAAAGTTGTCCATTTATAAGATATTTCCAACACATAGCATGTACATAGCAAAAATTACACCCCAAAATACATTTTGCTATTCTTCCTGAGTATGGCAATACCACATGTGTGAGACTTTTACACAGCCTGACCACATACAGAGGCCCAACATTGAAGTAGCACCTTCAGGCGTTCTACAAGCATAAATTACACATCTCATTTCTCAACACCCTATTACACTTTTGAAGGTCCTGGAGCACTTGGACAATGGAATTGCCCACAAAATGACCCCATTTTGAAAAGCAAACACCACAACGTATAATCTATGAGGCATAATGAGTCTTTTGAACATGTCATTTTTTTCCAGTAGTTTTTGGAAAATGTGGGAAAAAAATGAAACCGCTTTTATTTTTACACAAAGTTGTCCATTTATATGATATTTCCAACACATAGCATGTATGTAGCAAAAATTACACCTCAAAATACATTATACTACTCCCCCCAAGTATGGCGATATCAAATGTGTGAGACTTTTACAGGTGATGTTTACTCATGGGTGTGACGGTCACTGACAGGTGATTGGCGATGGGCACTGATGGGTGACTGGCGGTGGTCACTGATGGGTGACTGGTTGTGGTCACTGATGGGTGACGGGTGTCTGGCGGTGGTCACTGATGGGTAACGGGTGTCTGGTGGTAGTCACTGATGGGTGAGGGTGTCTGGCGGTGGTCACTGATGGGTGATAGGTGACTGGCAGTGGTCACCGATGGGTGACGGGTGACTGGCGGTGGTCACTGATAGGTGATGGGTGACTGGCGGTGGTCACTGATTTGAGATGGGTCTCTGGTGGTGGTCACTGATGGGTGATGGGTGCCTGGTGGTGGTCACTGATGGGTGACAGGTGACTGGTGGTGGTCACTGATGGGTGACGGGTGACTGGTGGAGGTCACTGATGGGTGACTGGCGGTGCACACTGATGGGTGCTGGGTGACTGGTGGAGGTCACTGATGGGTGACGGGTGACTGGCGGTGGTTACTGATGGGTCATTGGTGACTGGCAGTGGTCACTGATGTGCCATTGGTGACTGGCGGTGGTCACTGATGGGTGCCGGGTGTCTGGTGGTGGTCACTGAAGGGTGACTGGTGTTGGTCACTGATGGGTGACTGGCGGTGGTCACTGATGGGTGCCGCGTGTCTGGCAGTGGTCACTGATTGGTGACGGGTGTCTGGAGGTGGTCACTAATGGGTGACCGGTGTCTGGTGGTGGTCATTAATGCGTGACGGGTGACTGGCGGTGGTCACAGATGCGTGACGGGTGACAGGTGACTGGCAGTGGTCACAGTTGCGTGACGGCTGACAGGTGACTGGCGGTGGTCACTAATGGGTGCCTGGTGGTGGTCACTGATGGGTGACTGGTGACGGGTGGTGGTCACTGATGGGTGACTGGCGGTGGTCACTGATGGATGACGGGTGACTGGCGGTGGTCACTGATGGATGACGGGTGACTGGCGGTGGTCACTGATGGGTGACGGGCGGGGGTCAGTGATGGGTGACTGGCGGTGGTCAGTGATGGGTGAGGGGTGACTGGTGGTGGCCACTGATGGGTGACGGGTGACATGCCACCGTCACTGACAGGTGACTGGTGACAGGTGCACTTCATGATGATAGGTACACTTTATGATGACAGGTACCCTTTATGGGGGCAGATGGGTGACTGTTGGGTAACAGGTGCATTGGGGGGGGCAGGGGGATGTGACAGGTGTGTTTTTTTACTGTACAGATCAGTAACTCACTGATCCCAGCTCTTCTCTCCTCACACTAGAAACTGTGTGAGGAGAGAAGAGCCGGTAACAGTGAGTCACCGCTCTGTTTACATTGGATGTGATCAGCTGTGAAGTAGATCACAGCCGATCACAAGGTAACAGCCGCCGGTCGGTGGCTGATACCAGTGTCGGTGACAGGCAGTGTTCTCTGGGAACACGCCGCCACCGACGTTCACGCACAGCGTGCTCCCGATCGCGTGCATGCGCCGTGCGAATGGCGGACGTGCCATTTGTGATCAGCCGTGACTTTGTCGCGGCCGATTACATGGTGAACAGCCATAACCAATGGCTGTTCACCCTGGGGACACGCCGACACCGACAGAGCCAGGATGCGCGCACCCGATCGCACGCAATCCCGGCTTAAAGGGACGACGTCATATGACGTCGCCCCAGAACAATAGCTGTTCCGCCCCGCTGCCATTTGACGGTGGGCGGATGGCAAGTGGTTAAAATCTGGCTTGCAGCCAGGTTTATTGGTAAAAAGATTGCATTTCAAAATAAACAAAACATAGAGTAAATCCTTGCCATCCTGGCTTTAACTGAACATTTCAGCATACCTCTCTAAGCGGTGCCGAGCTTGTCCCAAACACCCACAAAAACACAGTTAGTGCAAACATTTCTTTCAGTCCACAGCACAAAGCTCTGTGTCAGCTCTCTCAGCTGAACACTCTCAAAGTCCCAGGGTAGAGCCAAGCCTTGCTCTCTCCCTGGTCTACTTAAAGTACAGCTGAGCATGTACTTCAGTGGACCCAAAAATTTAAGTCTGGAAGCAGCCCTGCCACAGCGGCTGGTAAAGCCTGGGCCGGATCCCACTTTAGTCCATTTTAAATGAACACATACGACGTGACAGATAGTGTCCGTCTACCAGCTCACCTCGCATATATTTATGCCTTAACTGACTTTATATACTATACACTGAATGAGCTGTATATATAGTATACATTGAATGCAGCGTATTATATATATATATATATATATACTGTATACTGTATTTATATATATTTTTTTTTCTTGCATGCAAGTACATCTTGTAATTTGTTTTGATAGTCCTATTGTGGACTTCTGGAAATAAATATCTTCAAGTGCAACAATCCCGTCTTTGGATTTCTTTTATATATGGTTGGTGGGACGACCAGATCGTTGGAGCACTGCTGGCATCTGTTGTGCGGTTCACCACATTACTTCGGATTATATTGAACAC
>BLSH010281357.1:1789862-1800891 GCA_018402905.1 Glandirana rugosa | reverse complement strand
GCTATCTGTCCTCAGAGCAACAGCACAGACAGCAGTAGTAAAGTAATCTATCTCAGGATGCAGGATCAGGTCTTAAAATGGCTAAAATCTGTCCCTCACGCCGTCAGCTACCTTTCCCTATACTAACCCAAGGAGCATGTGACTGCAGCACTGTGACTCCAGCTTATAAAGAGGCTGGGTCACATGATGCACCGGCCAATCACAGCCATGCCATTAGTAGGCATGGCTGTGATGGCTTCTAAGGGCAAACCAGTGAAACGCTTGTTGATTGGCTGCCCTGCAGCTTCTCAACACGTGGAGTAAAATAGCAGAACCCCGGACCGAACCCGAACGATTTTTGAAATGTCCGGGTCCGGGTCCGTGCCCCGGACACCCGAAAGTTCGGTAAGGACCCGAACGTTACAGTCCGGGTTCGCTCAACACTAATAATAACATTTTCTGTCTGTCAATTAATTTTCACAGATGACACATCAAATGAACCAAACCATTTTTGTGGAAATTCTGATTCTTGGATTTGAAAACCTCAGTGACTACAAAGTTCCACTCTTCCTTTTCCTGCTGATAATCTACACATGCACCTGCATAGAGAACCTCCTGATCATCTTTTTGGTGAATAAAAGTCCTCATCTCCATTCTCCTATGTACTTCCTGATCAGTAATTTGCTCTTCTGTGAATTGGTCTATACTACGAACCTGGTTCCACTGATGCTCCATGACATTCTGTTGGGAAGAGGAGTCATTTCCTTTCTTGGCTGCGTTATCCAACTGAACGTTTTGGGATGTTTGTCAGACGTGGAGGCTTTTCTGCTTACATTAATGTCATATGATAGATATTTGGCTATCTGTAAGCCTCTGACATATTCTGCTCTCATTCACAATAGGCTGTGTTTGTATTTAATGATTTTATTCTGGTTGATCTCATTCTTGAGTGTGGCAGTAGTATTTTACTTGTTAATTAACCTCAAATTTTGTGGCCCAGTTAGCATTGACCACTTCCATTGTGACAACACTGCCCTGCTTTCCATGGCATGCTCGGATATAAGCACTTTAATAATGTATGTCTTGGTCATCAGCATTACGCTGACAATTGGACCTTTTCTACTCATTGTCCTGTCATACATTTTTATCATCATTGCAATTCTCAGAATTAAGTCATCATCAGAAAGACAGAAAGCTTTCTCCACCGGCAGTTCACATCTCCTGGTGGTGACTTTGTATTTTGGCACGCTTTTTAGCCTATATGTGGTGCCAAGAAGCAGCCATTATCTCCGGGTCTATAAAGGATTGTCCGTTGTCTACATTGCAGTGACTCCGCTATTAAACCCCATCATTTATACTTTAAGGAATCAGGATATTCATAAAGCTATGAAGATGACAATAAATGAAACAATATTATACTACCAAAATACATTAACTGTCAGCGGGGAATAAAAAAAAAAAAGAATTGCAAAAAATTAAGGAAAAAAAACGTGTGGGGGCCCCCCAAAATCCATACCAGGCCCTTATTCGAGCATGCAGCCCAGCAGGTCAGGAAAGGGAGGGGACGAGTGAGAGCCCCCTTCCTGAACCATATCAGGTGGCAGGCATGCCCTCAACATGGGGGCTTTAGAGCAGGGGGGCTCTGCTCTCCCCAGCCCAAAGCACCTTGTCCCCATGTTGATGGAGACAAGGGACTCTTCCCCACAACCCTGAGCTGTGGTTGTGGGGGTCTACGTGCAGGGTGCTTATCAGAGACTGGAAGCCCCCTTTGACAAGGGGGTCCCCAGATCCTGGCTCCCCCCTATGTGAATGAGTATAGGATACATTGCACCCCTACTCATTCACCAAAGAAAAGCGTCACTTAGAAAAAAAACCACAAACACAGTTTTTGACAATTCCTTTATTAAAAATCCAGAAACAATGTCCCCCAATGTAGATACATCAATATACTCTGCACTCATCAAAGGCTAACCGCCAACTGCCTGCTCCTCCATCTGACAGTTCTTAGCCACTTCACGTTTATACCCGCTTTCTGCCCAGACCAATTTTCAGCTTTCAGCGCTCTCACACTTTGAATGACAGTTTCTGTCTGATGCTACACTGTACCCAAACTAATTTTTTATCATTTTTTTCACACAAATAGAGCTTTCTTTTGGTGGTATTTAAGAACCTCTGGGTTTTTTATTTTTTGCGACATAAGTGAAAAAAGTGCGAAAATTTTGAAAAAAAAACACTTTTTTTTAGTTTCTGTGATAAAATTTTGCAAATAAGTAATTTTTGTTCATAAATTTGGGCCAAAACCTATACTGCTACCTATCTTTGGTAAAAATAACCACAATATGTGTATATTATTTGGTCTGTGTGAAAGTTATAGAGTCTACAAGCTATGGTGCCGATCATTGAAAATTGATCACGCCTGATGCACTGATGGCCTATCTCATTTCTTGAGGCCCTGAAATGTCAGGAAAGTACAAATACCCCCCAAATGACCCCATTTTGAAAAGTAGACATTCCAAGGTATTTAGTAAGAGGCATGTTGAGTTTTTTGAAGTTGTACTTTTTTCCCACAATTCTTGGGAAAGTTAAGAAATTATTATTTTTTTTTGCACAAAATTGTCATAACAAGTTATTTCTCACACACAGCATATGCATACTTCCAATTACACCCCAAAATACATTCTGATACTCGCCCAGAGTATGGCGATAGCACATGTGTGAGACTTTTTCACAGCCTGGCCACATAGAGAGGTCCAACATGCAGGGAGCACCGCCATGCATTCTAGGAGCAGAATTTTCACATCTAATTTCCTAACGACCTACTACACTTTTGAAGGCCCAGGAGCACGAGGACAATGGAATTGCCCAGAAAATGACCCCATTTTGGAAAGCAAACACCCCAACTTATAATCTATGAGGCATTATGAGTCTTTTGAATGGTTCATTTTTTTCCACAAGTCTTCGAAAAACATGGAAAGAAAATGAAAACGCTTTTATTTTTACACAAAGTGGTCAATTTTTAAGATATTTCTAACACCTAGCATGTACATAGCAAAAATTAACCCCCAAAATATATTTTGCTACTTATCCCAAGTATGGTGATACCACATGTGTGAGACTTTTACACAGCCTGGCCACATAAAGAGGTCCAACATGCAGGGAGCACCGTCAGGCATTCTAGGAGCAGAAATTTCACATCTAATTTCCTAACGACCTATTACACTTTTGAAAGCCCTGGAGCACCAGGACAATGAATTACCCAAAAAATGACCCCATTTTGGAAAGCAAACACCCCAACATATATTCTATGAGGCATTATGAGTTTTTTGAATTGTTAATTTTTTTTCAAAAGTCTTCGAAAAATGTGGAAAGAAAATGAAAACGCTTTTATTTTTACACAAAGTGGTCAATTTATAAGATATTTCTAACACCTAGCATGTACATAGCAAAAATTGACCCCCAAAATATATTTTGCTACTCATCCCGAGTATGGCGATACCACATGTGTGAGACTTTTACACAGCTTGGCCACATAGAGAAGTCCAACATGCAGGGAGCACCGTCAGGCATTCTAGGAGCAGAGATTTAACATCTAATTTCCTAACGACCTATTACACTTTTGAAGGCCTGGAGCACCAGGACAATGGAATTACCCAAAAAATTACCCCATTTTGGGAAGCAAACACCCCAATGTATATTCTATGAGGCATTATGAGTAGAGTTGAGCGAACCCGAACGGTAAAGTTCGGGTCCGTACCGAACTTTGGGGTGTCCCGGACCCGAACCCGGACATTTGAAAAAAGTTTGGGTTCGAGTTCTGGGTTTGGGTATTTGATCACGCATGTTGAATAGCTGCAGGGCAGCCAATCAACAAGTGTTTCACTGGTTTGCCCTTAGAAGCCATCACAGCCATGCCTACTAATGGCATGGCTGTGATTGGCCAGTGCATCATGTGACCCAGCCTCTTTATAAGCTGGAGTCACTTAGTGCTGCATGTCACATGCTCTCTGGGTAGTGTAGGGAGAGGATGCTGCTGGTGCTGTGAGGGACAGATTGCAGATAGATAGATAGGTAGAGATTACTACTACTACTGCTTTTAGGGACAGATTGCAGATGTCATCCTGCATTACAGAACGATCTGACTGGACTAGGTAGAGTCTACTGCTTAGGGGGACAGATTATTGTTCTAAAATCATCTTCTAGTTCTATAGGGTCAGGTTCCTGCTGTTGCTGTAAGGGACAGATTATTGTTCTAAAATCATTTTGCAGCCCTCTAGCACTTTCCAGGACTCTTTTACAGTCATTTTTGTGCTGAAAAGTTCGGGTCCCAATTGAATTCAATGTGGTTCGGGGTAAAGTTCGGGTACCGAACCCGGACTTTTTTCCGAAGTTCGGCCGAACCCACCGAACCCGAACATCCATGGGCTCGCTCAACTCTAATTATGAGTCTTTTGAATTGTTCATTTTTTTTCACAAGTCTTCGAAAAATGGGGAAAGAAAATGAAAAAGCTTTTATTTTTACACAAAGTGGTCAATTTATAAGATATTTCTAACACATAGCATGTACATAGCAAGAATTAACCCACAAAATATATTCTGCTACTCGCCCCGAGTATGGCGATACCACATGTGTGAAACTTTTTCACACCATGGCCACATAGAGAGGTCCAACATGTAGGGAGCACCGTCAGGCATTCTAGGAGCATAAATTACACATAAAATTTATTCATACCTATCACACTTTTGAAGGCCCTGGAGCACCAGGACAGTGGAGTTACCCCCAAAATGACCCAATTTTGGAAAACAAATATTCGGGGTATATTCTATGAGTTATGGGCTGCAGATAGGTACTCGGGTACTCTGATGGGCTGCAGATAGGTACTCAGGTATTCTGATGGGCTGCAGATAGGTACTTGAGTACTTTGATGGGCTGGAGACAGGTACTCGGGTAATCTTATAGACTGGTAAAAGGTACTTGGGTACTCTGATTGGCTGCAGATAGGTACTCGGATGGGTTGGTGACAGGTACTCGTGTAATCTGAAGGGCAGGTGACAGGTACTCGGGTACTCTTATGGGCTGGTCACAGGTACTCGGGTACTCAGGTGGGCAGGTGACAGGTACTCAGGTACTCAGGTGAGCAGGTGACAGGTACTCGGGTACGCTGATGGGCTGGTGGCAGGTACTTGGGTACTCAGATGGGCAGGTGACAGGTACTCTGGTACGCTGATGGTCTGGTGACAGGTACTCTGGTACGCTGATGGTCTGGTAACAGGTACTCGGGTACTCTAATGAGCAGGTGACAGGTACTCGGGTACTTTGCTGGGCTGGTGACAGGTACTCAGGTTCTCTGATGGGCAGGTGACAGGTACTCGGGTACGCTGATGGGCAGGTGACAGGTACTCGGGTACTCTGATGGGCAGTTGACAGGTACTCGGGTACTCTGATGGGACAGTGACAGGTACTCGGGTACTTTGATGGACAGGTGACAGGTACTTGGGTACTCTGAAGGGCAGGTGACAGATACTCGGGTACTTTAATGGACAGGTGACAGGTACTCGGGTACTTTGATGGACATGTGACAGGTACTCGGGTACTTTGATGGGCAGATGACAGGTACTTGGGTATATTGATGGGCAGGTGGCAGGTACTCGGGTACTTTGATGGGCAGGTGACAGGTACTCGGGTACTTTGATGGGCAGGTGACAGGTACTCAGGTACTCAGATGGGCAGGTGACAGGTACTCGGGTACTTTGATGGACAGGTGACAGGTACTCGGGTACTCTGATGGGCAGGTGACAGGTACTCGGGTACTAAGATGGGTTGGTGACAGGTACTCGGGTACTTTGATGGACAGGTGGCAGATACTCGGTACTTTAATGGACAGGGCACAGGTACTCGTGTACTTTGATTGACAGGTGACAGGTACTCTGATGGACAGGTGACAGGTACTTTGATGGGCTGTGACAGGTACTTTGATGGGGTGGTGACAGGTCCTCTTTATTAGGGGGGTGATCAGTGTGCTTGGTGTGTATATCTGGTGGTAACAAGCTGTTACCACAACTCCCTGCCACACTCGATCAGTGTGTGACAGGGAGAACCGTAGCAACAGCTCGTTACCGCGGTTTGTTTACATCACATGACCGGCTGTGATTGACACAGCCGGTCACATGGTAAAGAGCCAATTCTATTGGCTCTTTACACAGATCAGAGCTGGGCTTTGTCTGAGGGACAAGCCTTAGTCCTGGGAGCGCGCACGAGCGGCGTGTACGGGAAGATCGGTAGTGACCGGCTGTGATTGGACACAGCCGGTCACGTGGTAAAGAGCCAATTTTATTGGCTCTTTACCCTGATCGGGGGGGACACGGCCCCTCGGCACATGATTGATCTGCGATCGCCACTCTGCGGGCCCCCCGAGAAGCAGCCGACATCATATGGCGTCGGCCCAGATCGACGAGCGGTTCCTACCGACCTCATTTTACTATGACTCGGTAAGACACTGGTTAAATAGGTAAGGGGCAGAGCCCCCCGTCAAAGTCACTGGTGGCCTTGCCCCTTGTGACGTCACCAACTCAACTTGCACCTTTCAGTGACATCACAAGGGCCAGGGATAGCAGGTGACATCACTGGATGGCCCCACCCCTTACCTTTTTAAGAACTGTCAGATGGAGGAGCAGGCAGTCGGCAGTTAGCCTTTGAAGAGTGCAGAATTTTTGTTTTTTTGGGGGGTCTGGCGGTGCGGCGGGTACTCCCCATACTCATTCACATGGGGGGCCAGGATCTGAGGACCCCCCTGTTAAAGGGGGCTTCCAGATTCAGATAAGCCCCCTGCCCGCAGACCCTTACAACCACAGCCCAGAGTTTGCCTTTGTTTACAAGGGTGAACGCTGTTATTGGTCACAGCAGTCACATGGTACAGGGCCAATGCAATTGGTTCTGTACCCAAATCTGTGATTCTCTGTGTCCAAGGGACACAGTGATTACAATTCATGCCCTAGAACGCATACATCAGTAGTGGGAGTGGGGGGAATAGGGGGAAAATTGAATACGCCTCTCGCCACTAGCAGTGACTGGTCCATCCATTTATAGTGATGGGAAGTGGTTAATAATTTTGTTCCTTTTTTTTGTTTAGTTACCAAAAAATAATAAAACCGACCGCTGTCCTTATATGTTGGCTTTTCAACACTGAATACCGTTGTTATGGCAGCAGATAGTTGCCATAACCCCAGTATTTTTTTTAACAGTGGACCGTCCGCTTTCAGATAAAAGTGGTCTCTGCGGCAGATTCGCTGCAAGATCATTTTTATCGGCAGCGGGAGAGGTGACCCCCTTTCCCACAAAGCTCCGGAGCCATCAGCAGCGGTAGAGATGATCGCATCCTCTCCCCTGGTAGACTGGATGCCGAGTGAGGGAAAGATGGCCCCCACTCGTCTCCATAACATTGGATGACGGAAGTGATGTCAACCGTCACTTACACCCAATGGTCTTAATTGGGAATTCTTTTTTTTTTTTCAAAAGACGTTTTATTTTATTTTTTGCTTATTGCATTTAAGTATAAATGTGAGACCTGAGGTCTTTTTGCTTTTTGACCCCAGATCTCACATTAAAGAGGTCCTGTCATGCTTTTTTTTTCTATTACAAGGGATGTTTACATTCCTTGTAATAGCAATAAAAGTGACCCAATTTTTTTTTAAGAGGACAGTGTAAAAAAAAAATTAAAATGAAAAAAAAAAATTAAAGCGCCCCATCCAGCCGAGCTCGCGCACAGAAGCGAACGCATACGTAAGGCACGCCCGCATATGAAAACGGTGTTCAAACCACACATGTGAGGTATCGTCGTGATCGTTATAGCGAGAGAATTAATTCTAGCAAAAGTCCTCCTCTGTAACTCAAAACTGGTAACCTTTTTAAACTTTGCGAATTGAGATATTTAAGTGCCAAAGTTTGGTGCTATTCCACGAGCGGGCGCAATTTTGAAGCATGACATGTTGGGTAAAAATTTACTCGGCGTAGCATTATCTTTCACAATATAGAAAAAATTGGGCTAACTTTACTGTTGTGTTATTTTTAAATTCAAAAGAGTGTATTTTTTCCAAAAAAAGTGCATTTTTAAGACCGCTGCTCAAATACAGTATGGCATAAAGTATTGCAAAAACCGCTGTTTTATTCTCTAGGGTGTTTGAAAAAAAATATATAATGTTTGGGGGTTCTAAGTAATTTTCTAGCAAAATAAAAAAAAATGATTTTAACTTGTAAACAACAAGTTTGAAAAATAGTACCAAAATACCAAGTAAAAATCTGCGCTAAACAAATAGGACAGATAAAGATGAAAGTGCAGCAGCTAGCTACTGAGGTATATAGATAAAATGCCCCAAAACAAATAAATTAAAAATATGTAGCAGCGCATAACAAATAAATGAAAAAAGTACAGATACAATGCACAGGGTGGGCCATTTATATGGATACACCTTAATAAAATGGGAATGGTTGGTGATATCCTTCCTACTAATGTGCCACAAACAGGAAGTTAATATCACCAACCATTCCCATTTTATTAAGGTGTATCCATATAAATGGCCCACCCTGTATACAAACAACACATATAGATCTGCATGTAATGATTGGCATCCAATGATCCTGTGTGTAGATAGATGGCAAATCAATACATAGTTCCAAATGGTTTATATGCAGCCAATGTGAACCAAAAACGTCTCTAATAGAAGAAAGGTAAACACCCAGTGTAGACAAAACTGGAAGGTCCACATAGGGATATCCAAGTGTAAATGAGAATCCACCACCTCTAGAAAAAACTGCTTACCAGAAGAGTATGGCTTCCAATTTAATGGAGTAGCCACAAAACGCCTGCAGGGACGTAATAACTCCCTATAGAGCCTGGATGTCACTCTCACACAATCTTCAGTGCAGCAAGGAAAAACGTTCCAAGAGTTATTTAACAGAAAAAAGTAAACCTCTCATGGAGTAAACGATCGTAGACAGAAAACAGCTGTAGGAGCACAGAGTCGCACGTCTCGGTGTGTCGAAAAAAATTCTACAAATTTAAATTTGTGGTTATTTGGGTACAGTGTTGCATGGCCGCGCAATTGTCATTCAAAGTTTGACATTGCTCAAAGCTGAAAATATGGGCAGGAAGGGGGGTGAAAGTGCTGAAGCCATTAAAATCGATGGACATTTTTTTATTCAACCTGATGTAATCGTAGTCCTTGTCATTTCTGGGTCCTTTATTTGGTAAAATATATTTTTATTCAAAGTTTTTAAATAGTATATAGAGTGAACAAAACACAAATAACAAGTCACACATCAGAATAACGTCTTACAATGTAAATATAGAAAAGGGCCATAGACATCATATAGTCAATAACCACTTCCACATATTATTATTATTATTATTATTACATATATTTACTGCGGCAGTGTGGACGTGTACCGCGAATCGCCGTAAATAGACAGCGATCCGCGGAGTGGCAGCTAGGGGACCCGATGTCCGCCGGCGAGCCGCGATGAGCTGCCAGAGCAAAAGAACGGGAAACCGCCGGTGTAAACACGGGGGTTCCCCGCTCTGTCAGTGCAGGCATAGGAGATCTACTGATCCCTGTCACTGGGATCAGTAGATCTCTTATGCCCATAGCAGCCCAGCCCCCATACAGTTAGAACACGCCTAGGTAACACAGTTAATCCCTAGATCTCCCCCTGCAGTTTAACCCCTTCACTGCCAATGACATTTATCCACTTACCAACCGGAAGGATTTCCAGCTTTAGGACCAGAGCGCTTTTTGCGATTCGGTGCTGCGTCGCTTTAACTGACAATTGCGCGGTTGTGCGACGTTGTACCCAAACAAAATATGCGTCCTTTTTTTCCCACAAATAGAGCTTTCTTTTGGTGGTATTTGATCGCCTCTGCGTCATTTCTTATCGCTGCTATAAACAAAAGAAGAGCGACCATTTTGCAAAAAAAAACAAATTTCTTACTTTTTGCTAAAATACAAATCCAAAAAAAAATATAAAAAAAAAATTTTTGTTCACCGTTTTTGGCCGATTTATATTCTTCCTCATATTTGTGATAAAAAAAATCACAATCGGCGTTTATTGATTGGTTTGCGCAAAAGTCGCCGCGTTTACGGATGATGAGAATTCATTTCTGGGGTTTTTTGACACTTTTTTGGGACCAATGACATTTATTCAGTGATCAGAAATGTAAATGTCCACTGATTACTGTATAAATGTCATTGGCAGTGAAGGGGTTAACCTGGGGGGGGGGCTAGGGGTTAACTGTGTTCCCTGGGTGTTCTTACTGTGGGGGGGTTGGGCTACAATGGGCATGAGAGATCTAACTGATCCCAGTGACAGGGATCAGTAGATCTTCCATGCCCCTACTAACAGAGCGGGGAACCGCCGTGTTTACATCGGCAGTTCCCCGTTCTTTCCCTGTGGCTGCTCATCGCGGCTCGCAGGCGGACATTGGGTCCGTCCGTGCCACGGGCACACTCCTCACCCCCTAGTGGCTGATTGCAGATCACCGTCTTTTTACGGCGATTCGCGCTCAGCATCCCAACTGCCGCCGTGAAAACACGGCGCGCGGCCAGGAACTGGTTATACAGTAAACAGTGGACATTTACATTTCTGATCACTGAATAAATGTCATTGGTCCCAAAAAAGTGTCAAAAATGTCCGACATGTCCGCTGCAATATCGCAGTACCGCTAAAAATCGCAGAAAAATATAAAATGATCATTACCGCCGCTAGACGCTAAAAATCGCCATGACGCTATAACGTCGCCTGTACAGCCTGTAAAAACTGTGAAAAAACCCTGGTTACTGTAAATAAGTCACTAGTCTTTACATTTACAGGTGACAAATGACATATTGGTCAAGGACCGGCGCGCGGCACAAAAGTGCCGCCGTCAACCCTACGACTCGCGCTTAGCGGCATTTTTCTGCCACTAGACGTTAGTCGGTGATCCCCCACTCCTCACACGGGCACCGTGCCTGCCTGGGTTACAGGCGGACGCTCGGCGCTACTCGTCGGTGTCCCTTTCTT
>BLSH010281357.1:1739518-1754040 GCA_018402905.1 Glandirana rugosa | reverse complement strand
ATTCCACCCAGCAGTGGCTTCGCACACTTCAAGCCCCGCTGAAATTCTCCAAATGCATCACCCACTGGGAAGGAGTACAAAAGCTATTTCATAATTGGTATCTCACGCCAGCAAAGCTTGCCAAGATCTACCACGCAGCCACAGCCAACTGTTGGAGACTATGTGGTCACAAAGGCACCATCATACACATCTGGTGGTCTTGCCCCAAGCTAGCGCCCCTGTGGCATGCTGTTGCAAAACTCATATCAAACCTCACTGGCACACCTGCAATTCTCTCTCCACAACTAATACTCTTCGGATTAGATCTCGACTCTTGGCCTGCCAACACCCATGCTATTCTAACGCACATACTTATCGCCATCAGACTATCCATTGCCAGAGACTGGAAAGCCCCAGAACCACCTGCCATTGATGCTGTACTTATGTCCATAAATAACCAATGCCTCATGGAATATATGTATGCCAAGGCCCATCTCCTAATCCCGCTCTTTCAGAAAAGATGGTCCCTGTGGTTGCACCACCCTAAGTGCACTTTACCATTCTAAACAGCAACTACCATAGAGCATATGTGCACTGTTATTCTGTTGTTATTGTTGTACTGCATTATTTGCTCTGAAATTTTTTTTTTTTTTTTCTTTTTCTTCTTTTCTCTTCTCTCTACCTGTATGATTTATCCTGCGGTTGTGCGAGGACGGGGCACCACCCAATTGCAGAAGGTAAGGTGCCCCACCCTCCTTGACCTTTTTTTTTTTTTTTTCTTTTCTCGAGCTCCACCCTGTTCATGACACCTTTATTATCTCATGGCTACGTTTATGCAACATTACTGAAAACACTGTATATCGAACTAAATGCTATCCTTTGTTTATGTTTGCATTGTTAATTCACACCAGCTGTATTGCTCCTTTTATGGAAAATAAAATAAACCTTCAAAAAAAAAATATACAGATCCATATATATAGACACGGTCAAATAAGAGATATGTATAAGTACCCATACACCCTAGTGTAGGTAATTCCATAATTAATTCCATAATTCAAAACAATCTTGTCCGGGCACCCAAGGTTTAAACTCTGCGTGTTTCGTAGATGAAAGCTACTTGTCAGGAGTTTGGTGTATAATTTTGCTAAAAAAGATGAATAGAGTACATTTTAGTATGTAGTACCTTCTAAAGAGGAGGATTTGGAAAAAAACTGTGTAACTCAAACTTACATAGGTAGCTTCCAAGCTGTGCCCAGTCTCAGAATGGGGGCCATGGTTGAGAGCCTGACACAGGGTTGAGGCAGGAGTACCCCCCAAGATGACCGAAGGGAGCAGCCACAGGCCGACCGAGCCGCCACGACATAGTCCCTGGGTCTGATATGCATATGATGTTCCAAGACAATAGTCTGCAAATGATAAATGTGAAACATTGCATAGGTAATTGTGAGTGATCATTGCAAAACAAAAATGTGATAATGTATTGTGTATGTGGTGTATTGGATGCGTGACCAACTGGGCCTATGCAAAGATGAAAATGTGAGGAAGGTCTTACTGTTACCTGTGGTACATGGCCATGTGAAGAGGAGCATGTAGGGGATCCTCTCCGAGTCATGGGAGCATGTGTGGCAAACCACCAGTCGACCCAGGCTAATAACCCACGGGGGTCCCGCCAACGTCATACCAAACGCCTGTACAGCTAATGGGTAGGTCCGGTCAACCCACAGCACTTGTGTTAGAGAAATTACATGTTTGCCAGTAATTCTGGCCGTTTCCGCAGTGGTGCGCGCGCCCGTGCCCGGAAACGGCGCCAACCGGCGCCTATTTAAACCCAGAGACTCCTGCAATGGGTGCTGCTCGTTCTACAGCGTCCATGACCTGTGAGCCACAGCTCCTCCACCTGTTCCTGTGTTTATCTGCTTCCTGTTTTGACCCGGCTTGCCTTGACCTGTTGTTCGCTACCTGCACCGACCCCGGCTATCCACGACCATCAGCTTGTCTACTCCTCTGTACCCTTGCTGCCCGCCCGTTGAATGAACCTTTGCCTGGACTTGACTACCCGCCTGCCTGATCCTTTGTACCTTCCTGCCTGCCCGTTGCCGACCCTGCCTGCACGACCACTCTTCTACCTGCACGTCTTCCTGGAGCTTCACTACATCATCAGTGACCATCCAGCCCTCGTGCCATCCCGCACTCTTGGCCCTCTGTCTATTCTACCAGGGGTCATTGAATTGGGTGCGCAAGAGTGGTAGTTCCCTGCACAAGACAGACTCCACCGTCAGGTACGTAACAGAAACGAGCAGCCATGACTGAGTCTGCGCAGGGAACACGCTCCGCTATGGACGACTTGCGCGCCCATCTGGCTGGCCTCACCCAGGCCATCAAGAACCTGCAAGAGGGATATACCCGGTTAGAAGAGCGAGTACAGGAATTTTCTTCTTACCCAGCATCCTGTCCCGCAGCTGCCCGAACCATAGTGGCCCTGCCCTCGGAGTCCAAGGTCCCGCTGCCGGAAAAATTCTCCGGGGACCGACGCAAGTTTCGGGTCTTCCGGAGCGCCTGCGACCTATATCTGGGTCTTCAGTCACGGACATTTTCGTTAGAGAGCACCAAGGTCGGATTCGTGATCTCCCTGTTGCAGGATGAACCCCAAGCCTGGGCTCTCAGACTGTGGGAGCAGAATGCCCCCGAAGTTGCTTCTGCTGCAGCCTTTTTCCTGGCCATGGCGCAGCTTTATGATGACCCCCACCTTGCCGCCACAGCTGAAGCCACCCTGCACAACCTCCAGCAGGGCCGCCGCCCAGTGGAGGATTATGCCGCCGAGTTTCGGCGCTGGAGTTCAGATACCACCTGGGGCAGCGCGGCACTTACGTTCCAATTTTGCATGGGGCTGTCGGAGGCAGTAAAGGATGAGTTGGCCCGAGTGGGGATCCCTAAGACCCTGGAGGAGCTGGTCACCTTGGCCATCTCCATCGACCGGCGCATCAGAGAGTGTCGTGCCGAGAGGTCTTCGGGACAATTGCGTCCCACCTGGATGCTCCCCCGGGTGCCCAGTTACCCGACTCCACTGGCCTTCCGGCCAACGACCTCCTCCTTCTCTCCTCCGGACTCCTCTGAGCCCATGCAGATTGGGTTGCTTCGACCATCACTCACCAGTGAGGAAAGACAATGCCGGTTCCAGTTGAACCTGTGTCTCTATTGTGGAGAACCTGGTCACATGGTTCGGACATGCCCCGCGAAGCGCGGTAAATGCTTGTCCACTGTCTCTGATGTACCAGTTAACGCCCGTGCCCATCTCACCCTTTTTTTGTCTCTGCAGCTTCTCTGGGGGGATTATCACGGTGCCGGCAATCCTTGATTCCGGCGCGTGCAGCTGTTTTGTTGATCTGGATTTTGCGGCACAGCACCACATTCCTCCGCAACCCAAGGCTTACAAACTGGTGATCCGCCTGGCCGACGGATCACACATTAAATCCGGAACCATCACGCATGAGACGATCCCTCTGCTTACCTGCACCCTGGATGGTAACAAGGAACATCTGCGGCTGGATGCCATTGCCTCCCCGCTCTGTCCTATCATCCTGGGATTGCCCTGGCTCCAGGTCCACAACCCCAGCATCGACTGGGCCACTGGAACCGTCCGGTTCCTATCCCCGTATTGCCGTCAGCACTGTCTGAGTCCTGGGGACGGGACTGTTCCAACCCTCCTCAGCCCGGAGGCCGACACTGAACCGGATGTTCGGGCTCTTCTTCCACTGGCCTACCATACGTTCTTAGAGGTCTTTAGTAAGAAGGGGGCAGACAAACTTCCGCCGCACAGGCCCTACGATTGCCCCATTCAACTGCTGCCCGGGGCAGAAGTGCCGTTCGGGAGGATCTATCCTCTCTCCGAACCTGAATTGGTGGCTCTTAAATCCTACTTGGAGGAGAACACCAAGAAGGGATTCATCAGGCCTTCTACATCCCCGGCCGGAGCTGGCATTTTCTTTGTGGAGAAAAAAGACCACTCACTCCGGCCGTGCATAGATTATAGGGAGCTCAACCGGGTAACCATCAAGAACCGGTACCCGCTACCTTTGGTTCCAGAACTTTTTCAGCGGCTGGGGTCAGCAACTGTTTTCACCAAGCTCGACTTACAGGGGGCATATAATCTTATTTGGATCCGGGAAGGAGATGAGTGGAAGACTGCATTCCGTACTAGGTTCGGGCATTACGAGTACTTGGTGATGCCCTTCAGCCTGTGTAATGCCCCCGCAACCTTCCAACATTTTGTCAACGACGTGTTTCGAGACTTCCTGGATCTTTTTGTTATAATCTACTTAGATGACATCCTGGTCTTTTCCAATTCCTTGGAGGAACACCGCAGGCACGTCACCAAGGTTCTAGGGCGTCTACGGCAGCATGGCTTATACGCTAAAGCGGAGAAATGTTCATTTGAACAGCCCAGTATGCATTTCCTGGGGCTGATCATTTCTACGACCGGCATCCACATGGACCCTCAGAAGGTTTCCACCATCTTGGAATGGCCTGCACCTACTGATCGAAAAGGGGTACAGAGATTTGTGGGCTTCGCAAACTTCTACAGAAAATTTATTAAAGGATTTTCCGCCATCGTGGAGCCCATCACACGTTTAACAAAACAAAATATCCGGTTCCAGTGGTCCTCTGAAGCTCAAGCCGCCTTCCAGAAACTCAAGTCCCTCTTCACGTCTGCCCCTATTCTGAAGCACCCGGATCCAGCTTTACCATACGTCCTGAAGGTGGACGCATCTGAGACCGCAGTAGGGGCTATCCTGTCCCAGCGCCAGGGTGTCAAGGCCCTGCTCCACCCAGTGGCATTCTTTTCTAGGAAGCTGACCGCACCGGAGCGGAACTACGACGTGGGAGACCGGGCCATTAAGTCCACATTAGAGGAGTGGCGCTACTTGTTGGAAGGGGCCTCTCACCCTATTCTGATATTCACTGACCATAACAACCTGAAATATCTCCGAACAGCAAAGAGACTGAGGCCCAGGCAAGCCCGCTGGGCGCTATTCTTTTCCAGGTTTCATTTTCACCTTACGTACCGTCCCGCATCCAAGAATAGCAAGCCCGACGCTCTCTCCCGAATGTTCACAGACCCAGGCAATACTGCTCCACCGGATACTATACTTCCTGCACGGAATTTTCTGCTGACAGATGAGGACTTTCTTTCCCAACTTCGCCGGGTCTTAGACGACTCTGCCACTGATCGAGACACCCGATTGTCCAAAAGGGATGGTCTATGGTGGCTTGGGCGGAGAATGTTCATCCCGGCAAGCCACGACCTTAAACTGGCAGGACATTTTGGTACCCAAAAGACCGCTGAGCTCGTCTCACGGTCATTCTGGTGGCCCAACATTTTGGAGGACTGTAAAAAATATGTTGGAGCCTGTCCCGTCTGTGCCAGGAACAAAACAGACAGAGCTAAAGCCTGGGGTCTGTTGAACCCCCTTCCCATACCTGAACGCCCGTGGTCGCAACTGGCTATAGACTCTATCGTGGAACTCCCTCCGTCAGAAGGTTTTACGACAATTTTTGTCATAGTGGACCGGATGACGAAAATGGCTCATCTTATCCCTATGAAGGGGACCCCTTCAGCGGCCGAAACGGCCTGTACATTTATAAAGGAAGTCGTCCGACTGCATGGAGTGCCCAACAACATTGTGCCGGATCGAGGGGTCCAGTTCACGTCAAAATTTTGGAGAGCCTTGTATGCTGGACTAGAGATCGAACTGGCATTCTCCTCAGCGTACCATCCACAGACCAACGGACAAACAGAAAGGACAAACCAGACGCTGGAACAATACTTACAATGTTTCTCATCCTTCTCCCAAGATGATTGGGTTGCACTGCTGCCTGTGGCCGAGTTTGCCTACAAAAATTCTACCCATTCGGCCACCCAGCAGTCCCCATTTTGGGCCAATTATGGCTACCACCCCACATTTCTGCTCGACTTGAATCCGGAGTGTTCCATCCCAGCAGCACAGGATGTCACCAACTTCCTTCACTCCAACTGCCGACTCCTTCAGGAGACGTTAACCAAATCCCAGGAGGCTAGCAAGGAGGCCTATGACAAGAGGAGACGGGGGGAGATGGAGCAATCACGTGTGGTTATTAACCAAGAGTTTGAAACTTGCATGCCCCTCGAAGAAATTGGGCCCGAGGTTTCTGGGGCCTTTTCCTGTGAAAAGACAGATTAACCGGGTGGCATTTGAACTTGACCTTCCACCATCCCTGAGGATCCACCCGGTTTTCCACGTTTCCCTACTAAAACCCGTGGTCCTCGATTCCTTCTCGGGCCGAAAAGTAGGACCACCGGGTCCCATCCTAGTCAACGGAGAGGAGGAGTTTGAGGTGGAAGCAATTTTAAAAAGCCACCGGAGAGCTGGAGTGACCCAATATCTGATCAAGTGGAAGGGTTTCGGCCCGGAAGAGAACTCGTGGGAACCCGAAAGGAACATCCATGCCCCCGGACTGATTCAGGCCTTCAAACGAAATCACCAGGATGGTGACACTCGGTAAGGCACCCGGAGGCTGCCCCTTGGGGGGGGGGCAATGTTAGAGAAATTACATGTTTGCCAGTAATTCTGGCCGTTTCCGCGGTGGTGCGCGAGCCGTGCGCGTTCGGCGCCTATTTAAACCCAGAGACTCCTGCAATGGGTGCTACTCGTTCTACAGCGTCCGTGACCTGTGAGCCACAGCTCCTCCACCTGTTCCTGTGTTTATCTGCTTCCTGTTTTGACCCGGCTTGCCTTGACCTGTTGTTCGCTACCTGCACCGACCCCGGCTATCCACGACCATTCGTTTGTCTACTCCTCTGTACCCTTGCTGCCCGCCCGTTGAACAAACCTTTGCCTGGACTTGACTACCCGCCTGCCTGATCCTTTGTACTTTCCTGCCTGCCCGTTGCCGACCCTGCCTGCACGACCACTCTTCCACCTGCACGTCTTCCTGGAGCTTCACTACATCATCAGTGACCATCCAGCCCTCGTGCCATCCCACACTCTTGGCCCTCTGTCTATTCTACCAGGGGTCCTTGAATCCGATGCGCAAGAGCGGTAGTTCCCTGCACAAGACAGACTCCACCGTCAGGTACGTAACAACTTGTGTCCACGGTGGATCTCTGCCCCTCCCAGCTGCGGCGTGAGATGGAAAATAACCGTCCCACATTAAAGGCGTCATATGACGTGGAAAGTGGGGCGTGTATGCATGACGCCGATGCAAGAGAGGTCAGACCCCATCCCCATCGCAGAGCAACCAGGCAGGGACGGGGAATGAACTGCCTCGCATCGAAACCCCGATGGTCAGACCACACCCCCAGGCCCATCACTCAGTGACCAGGCTGGTAGTTAGGTGGAAGAGAGGGAACCACTTCAGCCCCAGCCACCGTCATTATACTGCGGCAATGGAACCTGCTTGTGTGGGCACGTGCGCTCTCACAGGCCAGTGGGGGGAGCCAATCAGCAGGTGGGGCAAACTCGATCTCTGCCAGCCGTCCGCGATCGTTCCTCGCAGTGACAGAATGGGGAGATCTCACAGATCCTCTTTCCTGAGTGGTTCTGTCATGAGTGGTGAGCAGTTTCAATTTTGATCATGTCTTCTCTGCTTTTTTACAGGTAAATGTCTATCCATATGTACACTCTGCTCTGCTGGTCTATCTGACATTACTGTTCATTTTATGGTAATCATCTCTGCTGCCATATCTTTAAACTTCTATATTTAATGCTAGCTCTATAATAAACACCCTGCAATAGCAACATAACTGGTGATTGACTCTCAGCTCCATTTGGCTTGAGTGATCAAGAGAGTTAATTAGCTTTAATGACCCTAGCCTGTGTTTGTGGCTGGTCTGGTATTGGCCATCCCATCTCCCATATTCATGTGCCTCAAATCAAACCCTACAATGATCAATTGAGAAATGCATTGCCTAGTCAATCTCCCTATAAATTTAAAGTAGCCTATGGGGAGGCACAGACAGGGGGCAAGATGCAGACACCATGGCTCTTTCATGAACGGCTCTGTCATGAGTGGTGCGCAGTTTCACCTCCGCAGTTCAATGAAAGCAGGATAACTAAAGCTGAATGAAGATACAAAAAGAACTCTGCTCCACTCTGGAAGGATGGCAAGCAAACCAGCATTTGACATTTAATCTATTTGAAGTCAGATCCCCCCCCTCTATCCACTTACATGCTCCTTCTACTCCTCCTTCTCACATTGGTGTTCTCTATCCTCAAATTATCCTTACTCTACCCCTCCTCTCTATCCTACAGCATGCACATATCACCCTCACTCCTATCCTCAACCTACTACTGCTCCCATCATCTTCTGCAATTGCTGAATCCACATGCTGACCTAAAACACCAAGGCAGTTAGACCTGTGCGCTCATACACATCCCACACTCCTTCTCCTAGTTTCAGGGGACATTTCTCCTCCATTTTGTAACTGCAAACCACATATCCAACACCCCTCCTCCTCTGGCAACAACTGCAATCTGCTCAGTTTAATTTATAAAATTAAAACCAGCCCCCCCAATCTCATGCGTCCTTTGGAACGCCCGCTCCATCTGTAATAAGCTCACATCTGTGCATTCACCTCCGTAACATCTCTAAAATACGCCCCTTTTTAACAAATGAAACCACCAAGCTCCTCATTCACTCCCTTGTTATCTCTCGCCTTGACTATTGCAACTCCCTTCTCATTGGCCTGCCTTTCCATAGGCTATCCCTTCTTCAGTCTATCATGAATGCTGCTAATAGAATTATCCACCTTACCAACAGTTCAGTGTCTGCCAACCCTCTCCTCCAATCCCTACACTATCTTCCAATCACCCAGTGAAATAAATTCAAAATACTAACCCTAACATGCAAAGCCATTCACAAATTTCCCCCAAGCTACCTCACCAATCTTGTCTCCAAATATCACCCAAACTGTCCTCTCCGTTCCTCCCAAGACCTCCTACTCTCAAGCTCCCTCATCATCAAGATTTCTCCAGAGGCTCTCCCATCCTCTGGAACTCTCTTCCTCAACCTGTCCGGCTATTTTCTACTCTGGCTACCTTCAGGCAATCCCTGAAAACTCATCTCTTCAGGGAAGCCTAGAACACCTCCAACTAATCTTTTACTTCTTCCATCAACTCATTCCCCACAGTTATTACCTGCCCCACTGTATTAGATTGTAAGCTCTTCTGAGCAGGGCCCTCTTAATCTTCTTGTATTTTATTGTACTGTAATGGTATTGTCTCCCTTTTATATTGTAAAGCACTGCGTACACTGTTGACGATATATAAATCCTGTATAATAATAATAATCCTGTCTTTCTGCTATGCAGGAAGACGGATCTATGTGTTTCCCCAGTCACACAGTCCCCCATAGAGTTAGAAACACCTCCGAGGGAACACATTTAACACTTTGAGTGCCCCCGAGTGTTAACACCTTCCATGCCAGTGTCATTAGTACACTAAAGCCTCATACACACGGGACAATGATCGTATGCAACAGGTTGAATGAACGACCGTTGTATGCGAAAACGATAGTTCGTATACGCGATTAGAACAGCTGACATACGACGGTCGTACAAGGGGAGTTGTATGAGCAAACTAGAAAACTTGGTCGTGCCAACAAGCGGTCATACGACCGTTGTATCGTGTGTACAGAGCAGTTGGTACAACAAGTTGTATTGTGCAAAACACGCATGCTCAGAAGTCAGGAACGGCTGGATGCTAATTACATGCACCTGAACGTTCTTTCTGTGGTCGTACGATCGTGTAGTGCAGTCAGTATGCAAGTTACATTATCCAACATACGATTTGAGACGATCGTAAGTACGATTGTCTTCCCGTGGGTACGAGGCTTAACAGTGCATATTTTAGCACTGATTACTGTAATAATCTCACTGCCAAATAAGTGTCAAAAATGTCAGTTAGTTGTCCGATCTGTCAGCCGCAATGTCGCAGTCCAGCTAAAAATCACTGATCGCCGCCATTACTAGTAAAAAAAAAATGTAAAAATCCATAAAGCTATCCCCTATTTTGTAGACGCGATAACTGTTGCACAAACCAATCAATATAAACTCCTAGATTGTAAGCTCTAACGAGCAGGGTCCTCTGATTCCTCCTGTATTGAATTGTATTGTAATTGTACTGTCTGCCCTAATATTGTAAAGCGCTGCGCAAACTGTCGGCGCTATATAAATCCTGTATAATAATAATAATAATAATAATATAAACGTATTGCGATTTTTTTTTATACCAAAAATATGTAGCAGAATACATATCGGCCTAAACTGATGAATAAATTATTTTTTTTATATTTTTTTGGAAATGTTTTATAGCAGAAAGTAAAAAATGTATTTATTTTTTTTCAAAATTGTCGCTTTTTTTTGTCTATAGCGCAAAAAATAAAAACCGCAGAGGTGACCAAATACCACCAAAAGAAAGCTCTATTTGTGGGGGAAAAAAAAAACGTAAATTTGATTTTGGCACAATGTCGCACGCCCGCGCAATTGTCAGTTAAAATGACGCAGTGCCGTACCGCAAAAAAATGCCTGGTCATTGAGGGGGGTTAAACCTTCCAGAGTCGATGTGGTTAACTAGAGCTAAACAAAATTTAAAAGGGTATTATTAAATCTTTTCTGGATTTAGGCTTTAATATAACATTTAGCTGATCTGCGTAATATTGAACACATCAGTGACTCCTTCATTGGACGTAAGAAGGATAACTTTCTGAAAAGTGCAAATGTGATTACACTTGAGCAAGCCGGTAACTTTAATTAGTTTAGCAAACATTTAATTGATATCATCAGAAGCGTGGAAATTAATTAGCCCAGTGGGACTAATTAGCATTGTGGAAAATATAAACACGGAAACATATATAAGCCCCCATGGCCTTCCATTACATGTACAGGGGCCTCACCATTTGCCTGTTCCACCCGCTCAGAAGAATTACAGGTATATCACTTTACTCCACATTGTATTGATCACATCCAATACTAATAATTACATGAGAGCAGAGCACTGCAATCTATCAGCAGAAACACGACTCCGACTCACAGGTCACACACATTGCTTGTCAATCGTTTTATTGAAAGTAACGTCTTTCCAGTTGAAGCCAAACTCCATCTTTCCTTTCCCGTTAAATGCTTAATTTGGGCTAAGCTTGTCCAAATTAAAAAAATATATATTTAATCTTTGCTTGATTTTTTTCCCCACATGTTTAATACAGTTATTTTACAAAACAAAAAAATATCATACATCTCCTACTAAAACCAATCACACACAGACATGACACATAAGGGGAAACAGGCTGGCAAGGTACAGATCCAAATAACCAATTACACCTTATCAGCTTTCACACCTGTTTACCCCCCTATGGACCAGACCATATTTCACATTTCTTCTATGCGTCTATTTATGAGTCTATAATGTATAAGAAGAATTCATTTGTGTATTGATTTTTTTTTTGGGGGGGGCGGCAGCAAATGGGTCTTTCTTGTAACTCTAAAGTCCTCTGAGAATTTGTGTGAAAATGTGTTGACATCTTGAAGATTTGTTATTCCCTTTTCACAGATATAACACCAATATATATGGACTATGTTGGGTCACATTATTTTTACTTATTCATGCACCTTGCACTTATAGTCCATCAATGATGTTATTTGCACATTGCACTTTAATTAGTGAATTGTATGAATTTGTATTCTTATTTTAGTATTTTTTGTTAATACTCATAATTGTTACACTATGAATTTTATGTAGTTACATATCCATTTTTTGGGGGATTGCGCTTCACTACTGTTATGGTTTTGGACTCTTTGGGGTATTTTATGGGTATACCTGTTTAGTGTTAAGCTGCAATACGGAAAAGATTTTTTCAACTTCATTATTATATCAGCAGCGCTGTTATTTTCCTTTGTGTTTAGTGAAATAAAATGTATGGTTAATAAAATAAAATAAAACTAAGCAGGGCTAGCTACGGGCAGAAAGGAATAAACTAGGGCTGATTGCAGTAAAGGGTTAATAAACAATTAAAGAGAGGTACATTTTATTAAAAAAAAACCTTGTAAGGTTTATTTAACTGATGTCCTATGCAGATCAAAAGTCACACCATTCATATGCAGAGTGAAGGTCACAAATTTGCAGATAAAAGTGAGTGCTTTTTTTTTTTAATTGTGTGCATTTTTTTGAAACAGAACAAAAAAAAAAAACCAAAACAACTACACGTGTAAAAAAATAAATAAAAAATGTATGGCTAACAAAAGAAATAATATTACGCAGGAAAATTATAGCTAAGGGGAGGAAGGAACAAACTAGGGCTGATTGTAGTTAATAAAGGGTTAATAATGAATTAAATAGGAATAGGGTTTATTAAAACAATACCTTGTAAGGATTCTTTAACTGCTGTCATATGCAGATCAAAAGTCACACCATTCATATGTAGAGCAAAATTCACAAATTTGAAGATAAAAAAAAAGAAAACTTTTCTTCTTAAGTTTTTTTGCATTTTTGTGAAAAATAATAATAAACTACACAAATTTTAAAAAATGTATAGTTAACAAAATAAATAAAAATAAGCAGGAAAATAATAGCTAAGGGACGGTAGGAGCAAATTAAAGCTGATTGGAGTTAATTAAGGGTTAATAAAGAATTAAAAACATTTTATTTAAAAAAATAACTGGTAAGGTTGTTTAACTGATCTCTTTAACAAAAGTCACACCATTCATATGTAGGGATGGGCAAACGGTTCGGCCGAACATTAGTGGTTCGGTCGTTCGGTAAACAGCGAAACAAACGGGTCGTTCGACCGTTTGTTCGGCCCCCCAAACCGACCACAATGCATTGCGTCACTGAACAGTGCATTGCAAGCCCCGATTGGCTGAAGCAGTGAAAGCTTCAGCCAATCAGGGCACAGAGCACCGTCAGAGACATGATTGGACACTGTCATCATGACTTTATGCAATCATGACTCATTCCTGCCCCACATTATAAAAGTATTCTTTCAATGGCAGCCAATTTCAGTGAGATTTCGACTGGAGAGAGATAGAACAGGGCTCTGTTCAGTGCTATTACTTAGTCAGGATGCTATACTGTGCTATTGTGTTTCAATTACCAGTGTAGAATATTAGTTTAGTGCCAGTCTAGGGATAGTGTGAGTGTAGTGAGGAAGACCATCATTCAGCTTTGCATAGTGTGCAGCTAGAGTAGGGACAGCTCAGATAGTTTCAGTGTAGTGTAGTGAGACCGTGTCACTAATCTTTACATAAGTGTATAGCTAGAGTAGGGACAGTTCAGATAGCGTCAGTGTAGTGATGGTTGAACATCGTCTATTTGATTGCGTTACTGCAAGTTTAATGTGCACTACTGCCAGTTTAACGTCATTTACTTCTGTGTGCGTTACTGCCAGTATAACGTCATATTGTTCTGTGTGTGTTACTACCAGTTTAACACCATTTACTTCTGTGTGTGCTACTGCCAGTTTAACGCCATATAGTTTTGTGTGTTACTGCCAGTTTAACGCCATTTACTTCTGTGCGCGTTACTGCTAGTTTAACGCCATATAGTCCTGTGTGCATTACTGCCAGTTTAACGCCATATAGTTCTGTGCGTGTTACTGCCAGATTAACGCAATTTACTTCTGTGTGCGTAACTGACCGTTTCTACGCCATATATTTCTTTACTTCAAGTTTAACGCCATTTACTTCTGTATGCTTTATTGCCAGTTTAACGCCATATAGTTCTGTGTGCATTACTGCCAGTTTAACGCCATTTACTTCTGTGTGCGTTACTGCCAGTTTAATGCCATATATTTTTGTGCGTTGCTGCAAGTTTAATGCCATTTACTTCTGTGTGTGTTACTGCCAGTCTAATGCCATTTACTTCTGTGTGCGTTACTGCAAGTTTAACGCTATATAGTTCTGTGCGTCACTGTATATTTGACGCATTATATTACAGAATATTATAGTGTATCTGTGGAGTGTGTCTGTGTCATGTGAGTACTCAAATTAAAGTGCACCAAACACCACTTTACACTGATTAATGTGCATCTGCATACAGATTTCCACTTCTTCTTTACATATGCTAATAAGCACCATCCCCCTCCCTCCCAAAAATGTCTGGGAGGACAACAAGGAGAGGCAGACATTCTCTTGGCACTGTAAGGGGGCCAGCAACAAATGTGTCCACAGGCAAAGGTGGACGTGTTGGTCAGTCCTTAGCCAGGGCATAATTTCCTCTCTTTAGTGAGTTTGCTCATGTCACGGTTCTCTTACAGACGGAGAGGAACAACAGGAGGGTCTGTAAAAACCCTCCCTCCCCCTACCACGAATAATCGTATACATTTCTTCTTCACCTTTAGACATACGTCTACGTGTAATTAGTCACATTTCACCACAAACCACGTGAAATTAAACTCATGAGTGTACTGTGTCTGTGTGAGGTGTCTATGTGATATTATAAGACATTATATTACGCAGTTTATATGTCACTGCGTGTCTTGATATATCGCAATTTGAACGTCATTGCGTGTGTCTT
>BLSH010281357.1:1707218-1725864 GCA_018402905.1 Glandirana rugosa | reverse complement strand
CAGATCGCCCCCCCCCCCCCCCACAGTGCACAAGCACACTGATACCCCTGTCCCCATACACATAAGTGTCCCCATAAAACAGTCCCCAAAACATCTGTCTGTCCCGTCACATCTGTCTGTCCGCCAACACCAAATAAACTCCAATTTGGGTTATTTTTACCAAAGAAATGTAGCAGTATCATTTTTGGTCAAAATTTATGAAGAGAAATTACTTATTTGCAAAATGTTATAACAGAAACGCAGAAAAATGCATTGTTTTTGAAAATTTTTAGTCTTTCTTTAATTTATAGCGCAAAAAATAAAAAACCCAGGGGTGATTAAATACCACCAAAAGAAAGCTCTATTTGTGTGAAAAAAATGATAAAAATTTAATATGGGTACAACGTCGCACAACCGCGCAATTGTCATTCAAACTGCAACAGCGCTGAAAGCTGAAAATTGGTCCGGGAAGGAAGGGGGTTTAAGTGCCCAGTATTGAAGTGGTTAAGGACAACCCCGTGCCAAAGTTTAAAAAAAAATTGACGTGGGGTTCCCCCTAAAATCCAAACAAGACCCTTATCCGAGCATGCAGCCCTGGCCGGTTAGGATGGGGGGACGAGCGAGCGCCCCCCCTCCTGAACCATACCAGGCTACATGCCCTCAACATGGGGAGTATGGGTGCTTTGGGGGAGGGGGGCTTTGCCCCCCCCCTCAGAGCACCTTGTCCCTATGTTGATGGGGACAACAGCCTCTTCCCCACAAGGCAGGCCGTTGCTTGTGGGGGTCTGTGGGTGGGGGGGCTTATCGGAATCTGGAAGCCCCCTTTAATAAGGGGGCCCACAGATCCCGCCCCCCCATGTGAATAGGTTTGGGGTATATTGTACTTCTCACCAAAAAAGGAGTGTAGTGTTAAAAAAAACAAGAGGCAGTTTTTAACAAGCCCTTTATTGTGTAAAATAGCTCTTTTTTCTTTCTTCCTCCATCTTCTCCTTGCCCGGTCCTTCTTCTGGTCTTCTGCTTCTTCTCTTCATCTTCAATCTTCATCTTCTTTTTCTTTCTTCTTTCACCGCTGTGCCCTCCCCGCTGCTGCAGTCCGGCCCCTGCGCATCTCCCAGAATGGACGGTCTTCACAATGACAGTTCTTTTATAAGAAGGGGCGGGCCCACGGGCCCACCCAGTGATGTAAATGGGTGACCAGCCCCCTCTGACATCGCATGACGTCATAAGGGGACGGGTTCACTCAGTTATGTCACTGGGTGGCCCCACCCCTTCTGTCATTGTCAAAGTACTGTCATTGTGAAGACCGCCCATTCTGGGAGACACGCAGGGGCCGGACTGCAGCAGTGGGGAGAGCGGCAGCGGTGAAAGAAGAAAGAAGAAGATGATAATGGAAGACGAAGAGAGGAAGCAAGAAGACTAAAAGAAGAAGCAAAAGACCAGAAGAAGGACCGGGCCAGGAGAAGATGGAGGAAGAAAGAAGAAAAGAGCTATTTTACAAAATAAAGGACTTGTCAAAAACTGCCTATTGTTTTTTTTTACACTACACTCCTTTTTTGGTGACTGGGTAGGGGTACAATGTACCCCATACCTATTCACATAGGGGGGTTGGGATCTGGGGGTCCCCTTATTAAAGGGGGCTTCCAGATTCTGATAAGCCCCCTGCCCACAGACCCCCACAAGCACCGGCCAGGGTTGTGGAGATGAGGCCCTTCTCCCCATCAACATGGAGACAAGGTGCTTTGGGGGTGACCTCAAAGCATCCTCCCCATGTTGAGGGCATGTGGCCTGGTATGGTTCGGAAAGGGGGGGCTCTTGCTTGTCCTCACCCCCTTTTGCGATACCAGGGCTGCATGCTTGGATAAGGGCCTGGTTTGGACTTTGGGGGGGACCCCACATCATTTTTTTTTTAATTTTGGCACTGGGTTCCCCTTGAATTCCATATCAGACCTGAAGGGCCTGGTTTGGATTGTGGGGGTGGGGGGGGGGACCCAGGCCTTGCTGTAGTAAATTAGTTTGAAAAGTGTGATAAAATCCCCCAGTCAAACAGGTGGCGATAAATTGGGCCTTGGGTGCTGGCGGTGCCAGAACACTGTAACCCCTTTCAGTTACTCTTGTTGGATGGAGGAACTGGGCCTGATGTTGTAAATTATTTTAAAAATTGTTATGGCATGCCTCTGTAAATCAGGTGCAGAAAAATTGGGCCTTGGGTGCTGGTGGTGCCCTAAATACAAAATATAGTTCTAGATTATGAACAGGAGGAATAGGAGCAGTGGCAGTCTTCAAGGGATCCCAGATCCCTAGCAAATTTAATCAGTTGCACCAGCATCAGGGGCTTGATAGCTGCTGATCCAGGACTGATTCCTTTTTATAACTGTGAGCCTATCAATCGAGTCTGTGGACAGGCGCACTCTTTGATCGGTTACAAACCCTCCAGCAGCACTGAATGTCCGTTCAGAAAGCACACCGGATGCAGGACAGGCCAGTAGCTCAATTGCATATTGAGCAAGTTCCAGCCAGTGGTCCATCCTCAAGACCCAGTAACTAAGTGAATGCTCAGTTGGAAAGGTCTCCAAGTCTGCAATTGTCCCTATATATTCCTGCACCATATAATGCAGACGCTGATGATGGTTGCTTGAACCAGGCCTGGGTGCTGAGGACTGAAAAAAATTTTAACGGCATCACTCAGCCGGCCACCTTCTCCACCACTCTGCCTCTAAACAACCGAAGCTTCAGAAACACATTGTCCAGAGCCAGCAGCAGGACATGGTATCCTCCCAGGGTCTGGAAAGGCATTGCACAAACTTTTCTTCATGGTATCCTGAAAATGTTTCATCCTCTGCACCCTCTGCGCAGGCAGGATGAGTTCTGCAACTTTACCCTTGTAATGTGGATCAAGAAGGGTTGCCAGTCAGTAATAATTCCTCTCCTTGATACCACGAATCCTAGGGTCTTTTTCCAGGCTTTTCAGAATCAGAAAGCCCATGCAGCATAAGTTTGAGGAGGCATGAGTGTCCTCTGGGTCATTGAGGATGACATTATCAGGAACTACCTCCTCCCAGCCACATACAACTCTTTGGGTTTCTGGGGCCTGAAAACCATGATCCCTTGAAGACTGCTGCGTATCATACTCCACATCCATGCTAACACAATCCTCCTCCTCCTCCTGTGTGTTTGGCGGCTCTGCAGGAATGCTCTCTGCATAAAGGGACCTTGAGAGGAAAGGAAGTCCTCCTCTTCCTCCCTCTGTTCTGCCTCAAGTGCCCTGTCCATGATTCCACAAAGAGTGTGCTCCAGAAGGAATATTAGTTGGAAAGTGTCACTGATGCATGCATTGCCACTGCTCACCATCCTTGTGGCCTCCTCAAATGGTGACAGGAGAGTGCATGCATCCTTGATCATTAGCCATTGACATGGCAAAAAAAAGCCAAGCTCCCCTGAGCCTGTCCTGGTGCCATGCTCACAGAGGTTCTCATTGATGGCCCTCTGTTGTGTGTGCAGCCGCTGCAGGGTTGCCAATGTTGAGTTACACCTGGTGGGCATGTCACAAATGAGGCGGTTGTTGGGTAGTTTGAATTCCCACTGGATTTCAGCCAGCCAGGCACTGGCATTGTATGAGCGCTGGAAATTACCACAGACTTTTCTGCCCTGCCTCAGGATATCTAGTAAGCCTGGGTACCTGGTCAAGAAAGGCTGCACCACCAAATTCAAGACGTGCGCCAAGCATGAAACATGTGTCAATTGTCCCAGTCAGAGGGCAGAGAGAAGGTTGGTGCTATTGTCACATACAACCATTCCTGGCTCAAGCTGCCATGGGGTCAACCACCTCTGAGCCTGCCCTCGCAGAGCTGAAATAATCTCTTCCCCAGTGTAGCTTCTGTCAGCATGGCATCTTTTAGCCTGACTACTTGCATAGCCCCTTGAATGCTTAGGGAGCACTGCAGGTTCAGAGTACAATTCTGCAGAAGAAGCCACAGAGGTAGAAGAAGAGGAGGGGGTGGAGGAGGTGGATGTGGCAAAATCACCACCAGCTTTTTGGAGGCGTGGTGGCGGAACTATTTCCAAAACTGAACCCTGTCCTGCATCCTTCCCAGCTGTCAACAGAGTTAACCTGTGCGCCGTGAAGGAAAGGTACCGTCCCTGACTGTGCCTGCTGGACCATAAGTCAGCGGTAATATGAACCCTGCTGCTGACCGCACTGTCCAACAAGGCCAAAACATTGCCTTCCACATGATGGTAGAGAGCTGGAATGGCCTTTTGTGAAAAGAAATGTCTTTTGGGAACCTGCCCCTGTGGGACAGCACATTCCACAAATTCACAAAAGGGGGCAGAGTCTACCAGCTGAAAAGGCAGCAGTTGGAGTGCTAGAAATTTTGCCCAAGCTAGCATTAAGATGCTGAGCATGTGGATGGCTGGGACAGTATTTCTTTTTACGGTTCAGCAACAGGGGTAGGGATATTTGCCTGCTGAATTCACCTTGTGCTGTACTGCTAGCGGATTGGCTGCAAGTACTAGTTGTGGCACCCATTGCTACACCTTCATTCCTCTCAGTGCAGGTTTTGGAGAGGACTGCAGGTATAGTAGGGGTTGAGATCCCAGATGAGGAGCAAAGAGGAGTTTGCCTTGTTTGCTGGTGTGGGCTCTTCAGGTACTCTTGCCAACGGACTGCATGGCTGGTTGTCATATGTCTTGTCAAGACAGTAGTGCCCAAGTGGCTGAAGTCCTGGCCGGGCTTGACCCGCTTCAGACATAGATTGCAAATGGCAACATTGCAATCTACACCACATGTGCTGAAAAATGCCCACACCAAAGAAATTTTGGAAGTCGGCGTGGAGGCAGCAGCGCCCTGCACCTGGGGAGCTGTGTGGTCTGATGCAATTGGATGGCTGCCCTTAAGCTGGCCCCTGGATGACATCCTGCCTTGTTGGAGTTGGGCCTCCTCCTCCTCACTTTCCTCCTCTCTTCTCTCAGGCACCCCCTGTCTCTAGGCTCACGCTACTCCCTTCCTCAACCTGGGAACCAACATTGGAGCCTTCAAACTGCTACGCATCCTCCATGAGCATGTAACCAACACTATGGTCGAACAACTCTGGTGATTCCTCCGTGCATGATGGTGGGGCTACAGAAGGAGTAACTCTGGACAAGGATCTGGTAGACTAGACCGCTTTGCCAGATGCAATGGAAAGCAAACTTGTACCAGCCTGGGTGAAAGAGGATGAGGACGGCTTTGTTATCCACTCCACCAACTCTTCTGCATTTTGTGGCTCAATAGCACGTCCAACAGCAGAAAAAAAAGACAAGTGTGACCGCAGAGGATGCACCATGTCCGCCACCACCACTTTTCACTAAAGACACAGAGGCTGCTTGCCCTCTTTTAGTGGCCTGGGAGCGTCTGCCTCTCCTTTGTGGCCTTCCTGACACGATGGGTATTTTTTTTAACACCGCACTACACTGTACTATATACCTTACACCCCTGAATGTACCAATATAAAGTGGACACTCAATACGCTGTGCGTATATCTGGATACACTAGACTGTATATATTTGAAGACACCACATCAAGTAGTGTGCTATATACCGTACACCCCGAATGTACCGATATATAGTGTACACTCCATAGGCTGCATGTATATATATATACAGTATATATACACTACACTGTATATATTTTAAGACACCACGTGTACTATATACCGTACACCGCCGAATGCACGAATATATAGTGCACACTCAATACGCTTTGTGTGTGTATATATATATATATATATATATATATATATATATATATCCCAGGACATATATATTTTAATACACCATGTCAAGTGTACTATATACCGTATGTACAGATATATAGTGCACACTCAATATGCTGTGTGTATGTGTATATATATATATATATATACACAGTATCTCACAAAGGTGAATACACCCCTCAATTTTTGTAAATATTTTATTATATCTTTTCATGTGACAACACTGAAGAAATGACACTTTGCTACAATGTAAAGTAGTGAGTGTACAGCTTGTATAACAGTGTAAATTTGCTGCCCCCTCAAAATAACTCAACATATAGCCATTAATGTCTAAACCACTGGCAACAAAAGTTTGCAGAACAGATGTTCAGTTATTCCCGGTTATATTGAAAGTGACACACAGACTTTACAGATGTTTGCAGAACAGATGTTCAGTTATTCCCGGTTATATTTAACTGGCTTGTACTGCTCTACGTGTTCTGTTTTTGATTTCTATTGTACTGCTGCTTTGTTCAATAAAAAACTTTCTGTTAAAAAAATAAACTTGTCTGGGACCACCAGGTTTTGTTTGGCCACCGCCATAGCACGTTCTTTAACGTGACAGTAGTGTAGGGTGTCTCTGGGCGCAGTGTCAGGCAGGAATTTAGGCTTGGGTATGCGGTGGGCCCTATCCACACACAGCTCAATGTCGGACAGCGCTGGTATAAAGGCTTTCATGAGCCTCTGTACAAAGTTGGTCAATTCACTCGGTGGTATTTGTTCAGAAATGCCACTAAATTTAATATTATTATGTCTTGAGTGATCTTGGAGATCTGCGATTTTGTTTTGGAGACATTGCAATTCGGATTCCTGATCTGCATAGGAGTCCACAAGATCGTTGTGAGCCGCATATAAATCTGCCATTTTTGTTTCTAAATGGTGGATTTTGACATCATGCGTTTGTACCATCTCTTGTAGTGGGGCAAACATGCCAGCATAGTCATTAAAGAGAGTGATTCTAAGAGACAGAAGCATATTTTTCATTATGCTCTCTGTTATAGCTTGCTCTGTGGTCGGGAACATCTCAATTGTGAGGCCTGATTGTGTGCTCTGCAGATAAGCCTGGTGCTGATCATGCTGCAGGCCAGAACATAGCTTGTCTCCCTCCCTACGCTGCCTAGTTTTAGCAGGGCTGCGTTAGGTGGGGGTAGGGGGGAGACAGCTCATCCAGCTCCCTAGATTGTAAGTCGCCTAGGTCCCTTTGAGTGGGCTGGGATTGGGCCATTGTCGTGCCGCTGGGGCCGGTGCCATCTTGCCTACCTCGCTGGGTGACCACCGGGTAGAAGTCTGTTAGGCACTGGGGATGTTTGGTTGCCTTCCACCACTTGCTCATCTCATCTGCCTGTGCAGGGTGGATTAAAAAGCCGGGTCACAGCTCTGGGATGGCTCTGGGATGGCTATCCTGTTGCTGCGGCTTGTCGCTAAGAGCGTGAGGCTGGAGAAGCTCTCGGTTATGCGGCCATCTTTTTATTACTGTCACAAGGAATGTCCCTTGTGACAGTAATAGGCAGTGACAGGTACTCTTTACAGAGGGATCTTCTGGGGTCCAAACCCCCCCACTGCACTTCAAAGTATTGAAAACGCCAAGATCAGCATTTTTGAATACTTTGGATTTTTTAAAAATGGCGCTGTTGGCTGCCGAGTAAACCGGAAGTGGTGTTGTGACGTTGATTCCGGGTTACTACATCTGAGACCCGATCAAAGCCAATTCGGGTCTCTGGCCAGCTGGTGGATGTGCTGCCTGGTGGTTTGGGTCTCCCGGAGGGATGGGGGAGCCTGGGCGAGCCACAGAAGGTGGGGGAAGGGGGGTAATAACAGCTGAAGGGCATTCTTAGCCGCATCGGTTGTTATTACAAGAAAGCCAACCATTGGCTCTAAAAACATGGTACTGGGGTGATGCCTGCGGACACAAGCATCACCCTGGTACAACCGCTTGAAGCAAATGATGTACAGGTACGTGATTTGGTGGCAAGGGGATGGGTGATATGGGATACTCCAGAAATGCTGCCTTGTAATATAGGAAACGTCACTAGTTAAAACTTCTCGGAGCAAAGGTCCACTTGATAACCAAGCAGAAAACCAGAACTGGGACTATGGGGCAGTCCCAGAGAAAAAAAACAACCACTGGCCTCTGAAGTAGAATAGCACACAGTCACTGGATTCTTGGGTTTGGATCAGTACTCACAGATTCCCATCAGTACGCACATCTCCCACCAAGCACCTCTCCAATGGGTTCTCCAGACCTAGTCCACAAGATCAAGATATCCTCAAAGGGGCAGCAGCCCCTGAGGCTGAAAAGTTCTCCAACAGGACCAGGTCAGGGCTGCTTCAGGCCTTAGACTATTTATGCTCCCTTCCAGCCACCTAATGAGCACTCTCCCCCAAGGATTGGCTGGTATACCATAAATATTCAGGCTGCCATTTGACTTTCCCAGCCCTCTATACTCTGGAAACCTCCAGAATGCAGGTGTAACAATCAAGCCTGCAGCCTGTGAGTTCTATAACAGCCAAATGCTCCAATGATTACAAAAGAGCCAGAAAAAAAGTAAAATGTACCTGTCTTTCTAGCAGCCTGTCTAGGAGGGTGCTACAGTATTAATTGTATTCATTGAGTGAGCAGAAGTGATGAAGGCATTGGCAGAAAAGAGTCAGGGTGGGACACAACCAGGGAATAAATTAAAAACTTTGTGGTGGCATTGGTTAAGCGGTGTATTTTGGAGATGTTACAGAGATTGAGCCAGCAATATTTAGACAATGCCATAGTTGTAGTATAACACATTTCAAAGGAGTTGTCAGCCTCCAACCCACTTTATGGAAAGTCCTTGGTGAGCACAGGTACAGTATGTTCCTCCTACATTTGCTGATCAGCTCTCTTGGGCAATGTTACTGAGCAGTTCCAGTACTAGCACTGCACAGTCCTGGCCAGCTTTTCTGTGCAGAGTCCCACCTGTCCTCAAACACTGAATAATAACATTTTCTGTCTGTTAATTCATTTTCACAGATGACACAACAAAAGAACCAAACCATTTTTGTGGAAATCCTAATTCTTGGATTTGAAAGCCTCAGTGACTACAAAATCCCACTCTTCCTTTTCCTACTGATAATCTACACATGTACCTGCATGGTGAACCTCCTGATAATCTTCTTGGTGAATAAAAGCCCCCATCTCCATTCTCCTATGTATTTCCTGATCAGCAATTTGCTCTTCTGTGAATTGGTCTATACTACGAACCTGGTTCCATCGATGCTTCATGACATTCTGTTGGGAAGAGGAGTCATCTCCCATCTTGGTTGTGTTGTGCAACTGAACGTGTTGGGAGGAGTGGCGAACGTGGAGGCTTTTCTGCTTACCTTAATGTCATATGATAGATATTTGGCTATCTGTAAGCCTCTGAGATATTCTGCTCTCATTCACAATAGGCTGTGTTTGTATGTATTGATTTTATTTTGGTTGATCTCATGCATGAGTGTGACTCTAATAGTTTACTTTTTAATTAATCTGAAATTTTGTGGCTCTGTTAGCATTGACCATTTCTATTGTGACTTCAACATCCTGATATCCATGGCATGCTCGGACATAGGTTCCCTCGTCCTTTATGTCTTTGTCATCAGCATTACCCTCACAGTTGGACCTTTTCTACTCATTGTCCTGTCATACACTTTTATCATCGTTGCAATTCTCAGGATTAAGTCATCATCAGGAAGACAGAAAGCCTTCTCCACCTGCAGTTCACATCTCCTGGTGGTGACGTTGTATTTTGGCACACTTTTTAGCTTATACGCCTTGCCAAGGAGCAGCCAGTATCACCAAGTCTATAAAGGGATTTTCTTTGTCTACTTTTCCTTTACTCCTCTGACAAATCCCATCATTTACGCTTTAAGGAATCAGGATATTCATAAAGCTATGAAGATGACAATAAGTGAAATGAAACAATATTGTACTACGAAAATACATTAACAATAAATATTGTTATCTACGATGTGCAGGGGCAGTACAGATATTCTATCAATGACCAGTGGCAGCCATTCATGGGGGGCACAGGGGCACCACCACTTAAACCATGTGCCGGGCCCATAATCTACATCCAGGATGTCGGATGCATGGATTTCAATGTTTTTTTTTAAGCACATGATTAGAGCTTGAGGCTCTAATTGACTTAAAAAACGGTGGGCTCACCCAGTTGTGTGACAATAGCGATTTCATATTTGCTAATGTCTTCTTGTTTCTCCTCCTGGCCAATCAAGAAGTGGGACCTGAGACCCAATTGGCCGGTAGTTCTAAGACCCAATTGGCCACAAATTCTAAGTCCTGATTGACCAGGAGGATAAACAACTGTGGGGACTCGGGAGAAGCCGTTGAAGCCGCGACCTGGATGGGGTAGTGTGGGCCTGGCGGGGGGGGGAGCAACAATTGATTGATCGAGCACTGGGGGTGAGGGGTGGTTGGCTCGCTGGGGGGTGGCTGGGGGCTGTCGGCCACCCCCCCTCAAGAAAATTGAGCACCAGCCGCCAATGTCTATGACACTGCGAATATTTAAACTTTCAAAATTGTACCCATCGGACACGGCCCCTGTATATTCCCCTAATGTTCCTTTATGGAGCAATCCAAGTTAGAGAGAATGCTTTTAAAGTACAGATGGGGTATTCTGGATTAGACATGGTTTGAAGCCAATATCTCATCTGTTTTTGACTAATACCTTTCGATCCTAACCATCCCTCCACAGCTTACTTCCAGTACCTCCAATTACGACATACAGCTGTGGCGCAATTTGGTTTACGAAATATCCCTATACAGCTTTCCCCTTTGAAACTCCTTTTGAATGCGCAATCCCACTCTAAACTCATGTCCACATATTATTCCTCTCTATTACACTCTAAAAGGCTCAATATTACGAAATCTAGATGGCATGCAGATATACCGGAACGTACAGAGGAGGTTTGGCAAGAAACTCTTTCCCCTACAAGTCCCCTCGGTTATCTCCTCCAGGGATAAAGATGTCCTGACCAAATTTTTATACAGGTCCTATTATACTCCATGTCTCCTCTTTTGGCTAAATAGTTGACCCTCTGCTACCTAGTTCAGGTGTTCCTCAGCTGATGGCACATTTTAACATATGATATGGGACTGTCCACCGGTTAGAGCGTTCTGATCGCAGGTCACCACTTTTAGTAGTTCATTTACCCCAATACCGAATATCTGTAACCCCTTAAGGTGCCTCTTTGGATACATTGATGACACATCTCTCTCTATAAAAACACCCAACTTTTCCTACGTTTAGTTCTGTTCTATGCTAAAAAATAATCTATAACTATGCAATGGAAGTTTCAGAATCCCCTTACTGTAGCTTTTTGGCTTACTCTCATTAATCAGGTACTCCTGCTGTATAAATTTACATACAAAGCCAGAGGCTGCCCTTGTAAATTCCATAAAATTTGTGGTCTATGGTTGAGTTTAAACCACACTATATCACTTAATACCCAAGATACTGAACAGAGATAGGGACCTATTGAGGACCATTTCCCGCTTATTTTCTTGACTACTGTATTTGTATACCCTGTTATACTGCTAAACTACACTTTAAGTTTATGGCTATAGGTTTGGGCTACATAACTGTTCCTGCAATGTCTGATCTAAGTGTCATGAATGGACACACTGTCATAGGTGTGCGCAGCCTATGGCATTAGGGTGTGCACCCCAAAACTCAAACAGAAATGCCTTTCTCTGCAGCCTCAGCTGCACTGGACAGTGGAAATAGAAAAGGAGCCTAGGGCTGCCCCAAAAAAACATGCCCATAGGGAGGAGAGAAGCGACATCTACTATCTCAGTACCCAAGGACTTAACAATGATTTGAATACAATTTACAATTCATTGAAAAAAAATATAAGAAGACAGAATATAATTTAAAAACAATATTGGATGTAAAATCGGGGATATTGGCTGTAACAAGTCTTGACAAGATCCTCAACATGTTTCACAGGCTAAGCGGCTTCCTCAGGAGGAGTCAGTCACTAAGGGTCACCTGAGGATGCGGCTTAGCCCGCGAAACATGTTGAGGAGCTTGTCAAGACTTGTTACATCCAATATCCTCAGCTACTGCTGGAGACTGTTGATAAGTTCCTAAATGTACCGGCATGGCTGTAACAATTGTTTTTAAATTATCTTCTGTCTTTTTGTGTTTTTTTTTCAATAAACTGTAAATTTTATTCAAATAATTTTTAAGTTCTTGGGTACCGAGATAGTCCATGCATCTTCTCTCCTCGCCAGGGGCATGTATTTTGGGGAAGCCATAGGCTCCTTTTCTGCTTCCATTAACCAATTGTGGGTGATAGTACCCTCCCCTGCTAAAATGATATAGATTGAGGCATACCCTCTAAATCTGCACTGGACAGTGAATGAATGGGAAGTGCTCTGTGCTGAGCAGCTTCCCATTCATTCACAAATGTAAGCATAATAAACACAGTTTACTATGCTTCAGTTATGAATGAACACAGTGAGCGTGTTCACTGTGTTGATTTAGAAAAGAAAGGGGCAGGTAAATGATATATTTACTAGCCCCTTCCCCCACTTTCTATTCTGAAACATCCCCCGCAGCAGCGAGGGGGAGAGGAGTGGAGGGAAGCCAGCAGCACTGCGGTGGGTGCAACACATGGGGAAAGCTCAGACAATAAGTGGAATTGGCATCACACGCAATGGTTAGGGTATGCCCAGGCACACCTGGCACACCCCCTGTGCACACCTATGCATACTGTATATTCTACATGATGATATTTGACCACTGTTTGCTCAATTTTCTGTGTTGTACTTCACTTTGTAGTCACATATTTTGTGTACAATAAAGTTACCCTTTAGAAAAAAATAAAAAACAAAACAAAAAATAAATATTGTTTATATTGTACTAAAAGGTATTCACTGTTGTGTTTTTACTACAACTTAAACTGCTTGCCGCCTGCCCACAGTATATTTACTGGAGACGAGCGGCACAGGCAGGCCAAACAATGTACTAGCGCGAAAATGAATAAGCTATTGCGCCAACTAGAACCCAACTGTCATTTAACCACTTCAGCCCCGGAAGGATTTCCCACTTTAGGACCAGAGCACTTTTTGCGTCGCTTTAACTGACAATTGCGCTGTCGTGCGACGTTGTACCCAAAAGAAATTTGTGTCTTTTTTTCCCACAGATAGAGCTTTATTTTGGGGGTATTTGATCACCGCAGCGTCATTTCTCATCATCACAAAAAAAACAATATTTCTTACTTTTTGCTAAAATGCAAATCCAGAAAAAAAAATTAAAAAAAAAAACATTTTTTTCATCAGTTTTGGCTGATTTATATTCTTCCTCATATTTTTGGTTAAAAAAATTGCAATCGACGTTTATTGATTGCTTTTTGCAAAAGTTGCCACATTTACGAATGATGAGAATTCATTTATGGGGTTTTTATTTTTTACTAGTAATGGCGGCGATCTGTGATTTTTAGCGGTACTGCGATATTTCAGCGGACATGTCGGACCATTTTGACACTTTTTTGGGGCCATTGGCATCTATACAGCGATCAGTGCTATGAAAATGCACTGATTACTGTGTAAATGTCACTGGCAGGGAAGGGGTTAACCTGGGGGTGTTCTAAGGGTTAAAGGTGTTCCCTGTGTGTCTTACTAACTTTATGGGTGTTGGGCTGAGTGGGGGAGGAGAGTGATTGCGGCTCCCATACACAGGAAGCCTACGATCACATTCCTTCCCCCTGTCAGAATGGAGATCCGAGTGTTTACATATACGGACCTCCATTCTGTCACTAAGGGGGAGCAATTGTGGGTAGCCAGTGGAGATTGAGTCCGCCCTACCCGCTCCCTGTTTCCCCGGAACACAGTGAATGTGCGAGCGTGCCTCCGGTGGCGCGTGCGCGCTCACGATCCGCGATCTCGCAGCCGCCGTCAGGTGACGATGGTTTGCGATATCGAACCACTTTGCTGCCGTCATGCAATGACGGGCAGTTGGCTAGTGGTTAAAGGGGATCATATGAGGACCAGGAGGGTGTCAGGGAACACCAGATGAAGTGGATGCAGCTCGTCTCATATTAGGTCTTGAAATCCTAATGCAAATATAAAACACAAACACAAAAGGGTGCCTTCATCTGGATGTATTGATTTATTAAAAGAATAAAAAAACAATAAAAATGCACTCACTAGTTAGAAGTGGCTTGTCATAAACCCATATAGACCTCTAGCAGCTTCCAGAAGTATCAAGATGGCTGCTGCTCCAAACAGCACTTCTCTTGGCTGGGTGATGATGACAGGAAGTGGAGTGGGTGTGGCTACATGTTTCATGGTAGACAGGACCACCCCTTTATCAAACCATAGGAAGGAGATTGGCCAAAGGACATATGAGGGCCAGGAGGGTGGTAGGGAACACCAGGTGAAGTGGATGCAGCTCGTCTCATATTAGGTCTTAAAATCCTAATGCAAATATAAAACACAAAAGGGCGCCTCCATCTGGATGTAGTGATTTATTAAAAGAATAAAAAAACAATAAAAATGCACTCACTAGTTAGAAGTGGCTTGTAATAAACCCATATAGACCTACATATGATCACCATGAGGCTGCAGAGCTCTGCAGGCATGTGGCTCGCTGAAGTAGAGTTCTTGATGGAAATCCAGCTGTCATGCTTCAGGCTGGACCATCTAGCAGCTTCTAGAAGTATCAAGATGGCTGCTGCTCCAAACAGCACTTCTCTTGGCTGGGTGATGATGACAGGAAGTGGAGTGGGTGTGGCTACATGTTTCATGGTAGACAGGAGCACCCTTTTATCAAACCATAGGAAGGAGATTGGCCAAAGGACATATGAGGGCCAGGAGGGTGATAGGGAACACCAGGTGAAGTGGATGCAGCTCATCTCAAATTAGGTCTTGAAATCCTAATGCACATATAAAACACAAACACAAGAGGGCGCCTCCATCTGGATGTAGTGATTTATTAAAATAATAAAAAAAACAATAAAAATGCACTCACTAGTTAGAAGTGGATCAAGGCTTGTCATAAACCCATATAGACCTCCATAGGATCAGCATGAGGTTTCAGAGCTCTGTAGGCATGTGGCTGGCTGAAGTAGAGTTCCTGATAGAAATCCAGCTGTCAGGCTTCGGGCCGGACCATCTAGCAGCTTCCAGAAATATCAAGATGGTTGCTGCTCCAAACAGCACCTCTCTCGGCTGGGTGATGATGACAGGAAGTGGAGTGGGTTTGACTACATGTTTCAGGACAGACAGGAGCACCCCTTTATCAAACCATAGGAAGGGGATTGGCCAAAGGACATATGAGGGCCAGGAGGGTGGCAGGGAATACCAGGTGAAGTGGATGCAGCTCGTCTCATATTAGGTCTTGAAATCCTAGTGCAAATATAAAACACAAACACAAGAGGGCGCCTCCATCTGGATGTAGGGATTTATTAAAAGAACAAAAAACAATGAAAATGCTCTCAGTAGTTAAAAGTGGATCAAGGCTTGTCATAAACCCATATAGACCTCCATAGGATCACCATTGGGCTGCGGAGCTCTGCAGGCATGTGGCTCGCTGAAGTAGAGTTCTTGATGGAAATCCAGCTGTGATGCTTCAGGCTGGACCATCTAGCAGCTTCCAGAAGTATCAAGAGGGCTGCTGCCCCAAACAGCACCTCTCTTGGCTGGGTGATGATGACAGGAAGTGGAGTGGGTGTGGCTACATGTTTCATGGTAGACAGGACCACCCCTTTATCAAACCATAGGAAGGAGATTGGCCAAAGGACAAGTCTTTATATACTGTGAAGTTCTTTCACATGAATTGTCCAGCACTAGTTTGGTTAAGCAAGAGTTAATAGCACTGGCCTCCTGCTCCTGCCCCCTCCCACTCTTCACAGGTTATAAAGACTTGTCCTTTGGCCAATCAGTGTAGAAATGCACCCTTCATTTATATAGCCAATGACAGCTCTGTGAGTTGTCATTTGGCTTGTTTCACCATCAGTATCGATTGTGAGCGGTTGGTCATCAGGTTTTAGTTGGGGAGTTGGCAGCAGCAGATATCATAATTGATGATGGATTTACAATGAGGAATTTTTTGGGGGTAATTTTTTGTTTAACCACCTCTGGAAGATTTACCCCTCTTCATGACTGGGCCATTTTATGAGATACAGCACTGTGTTATATTAACCACTTCAGCCCCGGAAGGATTTCCCCTTTAGGACCAGAGCACTTTTTGTGACTCGGCGCTGCGTCACTTTAACTGACAATTGCACGGTCGTGCAACGTTGTACCCAAACAAAATTGACATCCTTTTTTTCCCACAAATAGAGCTTTCTTTTGGTGGTATTTCATCCCCTCTGCGTCATTTCTGATCGCCGCTATAAACAAACAAAGAACGACAATTTTGCAAAAAAATATATATTCCTGACTTTTTGCTAAAATACATATTCAAAAAAAATATATAAAAAAAACAAATGTATTCATCAGTTTTGTCCGATTTATATTTTTGGTAAAAAAAAAAAAATCGCAATCAGCGTATATTGACTGTTTTGCCCAAAAGTTGCCGCGTTTATGAACGATGAGAATTAATTTATGTTTTTTTTTTTTTACTAGTAATGGCGGCGATCTGTGATTTTTAGCGGTACTGCGACATTGACATGTCAGACACTTTTGACACTTTTTTGGGACCATTGACACTTATACAGCGATCAGTGCTATAAAAATGCACAGATTACTGTATACATGTCACTGGAAGGGAAGGGGTTAACCTGGAGGGGGCGCTCTAAGGGTTAACTGTGTTCCCTGTGTGTATTACTATCTGCATGGGGGCTGGGCTGAGTGGGGGAAGAGAGAGATCGCGGCTCCCATATACGGGAAGCCTGCAATCACACTCCTTCCCCCTGTCAGAAAGGAGATCCGTGTGTTTACATACATGGATCCCATTCTGTCACTGCAGGGGAGCGATCGCGGGTGGTCGGCGGACATTGAGTCTACCCTACCCACTCCCTGGCCCCCCAACACACAGTGAGCGTGCGAGTGCGCTTCAGGCTGCGCGCGCGAGTGATCCGTGATCTCGCGGCCGCCGTCAGGTGGTGGCGGTTCGGGATATTGAACCGTGTTGCCACCGTCAATCCGCGGCGGGTGGTCGGCAACTGGTTAACTGGCAATTGTACAGTTGTGCGACACTGTACCCAAATATTTAATTTTGGTGGTATTTGATCACACCTCTGTGGTTTTTATTTTTTGCGCTATAAACCAAAGAAGACTGACAATTTTGAAAGAAAAAAACAATATTTTTTTACTTATATAAAACACATCCATTAAAAAAATGTAAAAATCACATTTCTTCATTAATTTAGGCCAATGTATTCTGCTACATTTTTTTGGTAAAAAAAAATCCCAATTAATGTATATTGAGGGGTTTACGCAAAAATTATAGTGTCTACAAACTATGGGATATATCTATGGAATTTTTATTTATTTATTTTGCTAGTAATGGCGGAGATCAGTGACTTATAGCGGGACTGTGATATTTCGGTGGACATGCTCACACTACATGACACTTTCTACACTTTTTGGGGACCAGTGACACTAATACAGTGATCAGTGTAAAAAAATATACACTATCACTGTACTAACGACACTGACTGGGAAGGGGTTAACATCAGGGGCAATCAAAGTGTTGACTGTGTACCTAGCCAGTGTTTTAGTGTAATGGGGAGGTGCTTTTACTAGGGGAAAGTATGTATCCATGCCTACCCTACTGATAGAACGGTGATCTGCCTTTTTTACATAGGCAGAGCTCCATTCTGCCTCTTTAATGAACCGTCAGCGGACATCATGGCCGCTACCTGGAAGTGCAGATCACATATATACATATATATGATCCTGCAAAGTGCAGCTGCCCTGTAGCAGTAAATCTGCTATAGGGCGGTGGGTACCTGGTTAATAAAGGACTTATCAAACATTTGGGTGTCTATTTCTAGACTACATGTAAAACAGTGCAGCGCTTCAGAACAGTCTCTCTCCAGTGCGTGGTACACCCAAATGTGCTTCTATGTTCCAAACCAGAAAAGGTGATATAGTGTCAGATGTCCTCCACCAGCCACACTAAATGCTCACCTTCCTAAGTGGGCTCTTATTACAGGAGCCAAGACCCGCATGATATAAAAATTCCGAGATGAGGAGATGATAGATCCTTTCTTCCTCTCAGATTCCTTCATATACCAAAACCATGCTCATAAGAAAAGCAGTTCCTGACGGGCTTTGTGTATCTCAGCTCCCCGGCACATGCAACAAGAATTACCACATCTAGTGCTCACTGCTTACTGGCATCAATTTATTGGGTAAAAACTACAAATGTGGTACTCACATATAATCCATAAAATCAAACATCAATGGTCTCATAAAAGCAATGGTGGGTGATCGATCTAAGACATCCACACCTATGGAGACAGCGGCGACTGCGGATGACGTCACTTCCTTCCGTACGCGTATCGTCCCACCGGAACTTCGTCAGCGGATGAGGAAGTGACGCACTGTTCCGCTTTTAACATGCCGCTCAACAGCCCATTGGTTAAACACCGCGGGATTCCCCGCCTTTCAACAAAAACCTCACCACTTAAGATGCAAGCCTATTCCCATAGTTACCAACCCCACAGGTAAACATGACGGGATCTAAGGGAACACCCATTCCTCAGCTTCCTTAAAGTGCACAATGTCGTTTTAATTAAAACGCAGTCAGCGCTGTCTCCACCGTACAATTTTCGCCTTGTCACGCAGTGAAGGAGTAGGCGACTGCTTCAAGGCCACCCTGCTATGCGCATGCCTTCCTTCACTGCAGTAGGCGTCAGCGGCGACAGAGGTATCCACACCTACAGAATCTAGC
>BLSH010281357.1:1672740-1687625 GCA_018402905.1 Glandirana rugosa | reverse complement strand
CTCCGCCGGCCACCCGCGATGCCCCCCCCGGAGTGAAAGAACGGAGGTCCGTGTAAGTAAACACAGCCTTCCTGTACATGGAGGCTGTGACCACTTCCCTTCTCCTGTTAGGGCAGTCCCCCCACAGTTAGAACACGCCCAGGGAACACTGTTAACCCTTAGAGCGCCCCCTGCAGGTTAACCCCTTCACTGCCAATGGCATTTACACAGTAATCAGTGCATTTTTATAGCACTGATCGCTGTATAAATGCCAATGGTCCCAAAAAAGTGTCAAAATGTTCCGACATGTCCGCCCCAATATCGCAGTACCGCTAAAAATCGCAGATCGCCGCCATTATTAGTAAAAAATAAAAAAAAATAAAAAACCCCAAAAATGAATTCTCATCACCCGTAAACGCGACCACTTTTGCGCAAACCAATCAATAAACGCCGATTGCGATTTTTTTTATCACAAATATGAGGAAGAATATAAATCGGCCAAAAACGGTGAAAAAAATGTTTTTTTATATTTTTTTTTTGGATTTGTATTTTAGCAAAAAGTAAGAAATTTGGGTTTTTTTGCAAAATTGTCGCTCTTCTTTTGTTTATAGCGGCGATCAGAAATGACGCAGAGGTGATCAAATACCACCAAAAGAAAGCTCTATTTGTGGGAAAAAGAGGACACAAGTTTAGTTTGGGTGCAACGTCGCACGACCGCGCAATTGTCAGTTAAAGTGATGCAGCGCCGAATCGCAAAAAGGGCTCCGGTCCTAAAGCTGGAAATCCTTCCGGGGCTGAAGTAGTTAAAGAAAATTGTTTGGGCATTTGATGGAGGCTCTCAAAGGCAACAAAAGTTAACAATTATAAAAGCTTTCATTGAAAATATTTCACCTGCCAACATTAAAAATGCTGAGCTGTTCTAAAGGTCTCCATAGCCTTTAAAACTGCAAGCTTACAACTTAGCTAAGGTCTCTATTTCAGGCCCAGGGCCACCTTAAATGTGGGGCAAAAGGATCAGCTGCACAGGGCCCAGTTATTGTTTTGGGGTCCAAAGCAGCTTCCCCATGATCCCATACTGCCTGTAAATTGAGTGCCCCATTGGAACTGCAGAATGACTGGGATGCGTATACTTACACAGGACAGCAGATGGGCAGAGCGCGCTGTGCCTGTAGAGTATTCCTAAACGAGCAAGGAGCGGGCAGGGTCCATGAGCTCCACTTGTGCTCTAACCCCGCTCCATACCATGCTGCCTGTATTGCTCGGGACTCTGGAGGTAGGAGCTGATAGTGGGAGTGGCAGCCAGAAGTACTGAGAGCCGGCGGATGGTGAGTGGAGCTCAGCTGCCCAAGACCAGGTATGTCCCTCTCCCCATATAGACTGTTCCTAAACCCTGACCTGGCTGTGGCTATCGTTCTGTAGACCGTAATTAGAGAACATATGCCACCACTGGCACTGGCACATGGCATCTTCAACACAGGGACAGTGAAACACAACATTGCTTCTTTTAGGCCTGATTCCCATATATGCGCGTTTGCCCACATTTGCACAATCACAGCATTCCATTCAGTTTCCCGCAGGGTAGAGCTGCATGTAGTAACCCACACATCTAAAAATGCAGCTTGTTTGTGGGTGCAGAAACCACAGGGAAATTGCATAGTGCAAAAGAACCGTGCGATTTCAAGGCCACTGCATTTTTAAAATGCTGCATGCACTTTTTTTTCCTGGCTCGGCAGCCCTGTCTGCGCAAATGTGGGCTGAAAACCCGCATAGATGTGAACCAAGCCTAAACCGGTAGTAAAGTCATTTTTAAAAAAAATAACAACGCTGGTCCCCCTGCAGGTTTAAGTCATAATGCACTATTATGCAGGGCTGCTGTTAGAAATCATGGAGCCCCGTACAGCCTACCTAACAGAGGGGTGCGCAGATAACGGAACCGATCCTCCTGCAGCGCATTTACAGTAGAAGAAAAAAGAGGAGATGAAGCCATCGGTGCTGCAGGGGGATCCATAAGTGTCTGCAATAAAGCAGTATAGCTGGCCTTTCTGCTTGGCAGGTGTCTGGGCCCCCCTTTTGAACTGATGGGGCTTGGGGCCAGTACCGGAGGACTGGCTGTACTACCTTATCAGCAGCCCTGCTAGTATAGGTTGACCAGATGTCCCCGGTTTCCGGGGACAGTCCCCGGATTGAGGACACTGTCCCCGGACCAAGTCTGTCCCCAGATTGGATTTCAACAGGGGCCTGGGCAATTTCAAAGACAGTCAGTGCAGAATTTAAAAAAGAAATTCAGAATTACACCCCTCCCCCACAGTGAGAAAACACTTGTTAGGAACACATTTAACCCTTTGATCGTCTCAGATGATAACCCCTTCCCAGACAGTGCCTTGGGTACAGTGACAGTGCATATTTTTAGCACCGATCAATGAATTGGTGTCACTAGTGTCCGATTTGTCCGCTGCAATATCGTAGTCCTGCTATAAGTCACTGATTGCAGCCATTACTAGTAAAAAAGAAAAGAAGTCCCCGGATTTCAATTTAAAAATCTGGTCACCTTATGCTAGCATGCACTGCATACTAGCACATTATGGCAGACTTACCTTCAAAGCTGTGCTGTCATGGATTCCCTTGGCCCTCAGCGCATCCCTCTTCTCCTAGTTTTCCTTCTGGGTTCTCTATCTTTGACTGCTTGAATGGCCAGGCTGTGGTGACATCACTCCCGCGCACGGGCGCGGGAGTCTCGTCATTGCGGCACACAGAGCGGGCTGTAAATTTGATGTGAGCTGAGTAAGCGCGGCTCAAATCACATTAACCCTGGCAGACAGGGGGGACATTTATAACAGAAGAGACCACTAGGGTCTCTTCTGTTATAACCACCTCAGTACCGGGCACTTTCACCCCCCTCCTGCCCAGGCCAATTTCCAGCTTTCAGCGCTGTCACACTTTGAGTGACAATTACTCAGTTATAGAACACTGTAACCAAGTGAAATTTTTATCATATTTTTCACACAAATAGAGCTTTCTGTTGGTGGTATTTAATCACCTCTGTTTTTTTATTTAATGTTAACTAAACATAAAAAGACAAAAAATAAGACCAGTCACCTCTTCTGAGTTAAATGATGGCCCCAGGTGCACGAAGGGCCCCATGATAATCTTGCATTACATCATGTTTGCCAACTGTCCCAGATTTGCCCGACCAGTCATACTTTTTACTAAGCTGTCCCAGGATAGCTGTGCCCTGAGCAGCATCCCGGAACCCGTACTCTGCCCTCCTGATCCCAGTATTGGGCTCTTCTTGTACCGTGCCCTTCTGCCTCCACCCCTGTACTGTGCCCTTTGTGTTGATTAGTCTTTGATTTATGGAATGCTTTTTATATTGTTTAAAATGTATTTTATTGAAAGTGCTAATAATAAATATATGTTTAATTCTATCAATTATTTATACTTTAATTCTTGGGAGTAGGTGCGTAAATTGGAGCAGGCTGGTAGGGGCCCCATTGTGCAGGGGCCCAAGATGCTATTAACCACTTCAGATCCACGCTATAGCCGATTGATGGCTACAGCGCAGATCTGAAATGCCGGGAGGCCATCAATAGACGTCCTCCCCTTTTTCTCGTGCCAGACGTGCTCGCGCCACCGCACGCCGCGTGAGCGTGCCCGCGGGTCGGACAGACTCGATGTCCGCCGGAGACCCGCAATCCCTTCACAGAGAGCCAGAACGAGGAACCGCCGATGTAAACACAGCAGTTCCCCGCTCTGTGAGGGGGGCATGACAGATCTACTGATCCCTGTCACTGGGATCAGTTAGATCTGTTATGCCCCTGGCAGCCCAGCCCTCCCACAGTTAGAACGCGTACAGGGAACACATTTAACCCCTTCACTGCCCCCTTAGTGTTAACCCCATTCACTGCCAATGACATTTATACAGTAATCAGTGTCTATTTTTAGATCTGATCGCTGTGTAAATGTCATTGGTCCCAAAAAAATGTCTGCCGCAATATTGCAGTCCCAATAAAAATCGCAGATCGCCGCCATTACTAGTAAAAAAAAAAAAATAGTAAAAACGCCATAAACCAATTTCCATAGTTTGTAGGTGCTATAACTGTTGTGCAACCCAATCAAAATACGCTTATTGCGTTCTTTTTAACCAAAAATATGTAGAAGAATATATATCGGTCTAAACTGATGAATAAATTCGTTTTTTTATTTTTGGATATTTATTATAGCAAAAAGTTGTTTGCTTATAGCGCAAAAAATAAAAACCGCAGAGGTGATCAAATACCACCAAAAGAAAGCTCTATTTGTGGGGAAAAAAAGGACTTCAATTTTGTTTGGGTACAACGTCGCACGACCGCGTAATTGTCATTCAAAGAGTGACAGCGCTGAAAACTGAAAATTGGTCTGTGCAGGAGTGCCCAGTAAGCAAGTGGTTAAATCCATCAGGGCACATGGGGCACATCCCATCAGGGCACATGGGGCACATCATATCAGAACACATGGGGCACATCACATCAGAACACATGGGGCACATCACATCAGAACACATGGGGCACATCACATCAGAACACATGGGGCACATCACATCAGAACACATGGGGCACATCGCATCAGAACACATGGGGCACATCACATCAGAACACATGGGGCACATCACATTAGAACACATGGGGCACATCACATCAGGGCACATGGGGCACATCACATCAGGGCACATGGGGCACATCACATCAGGGCACATGGGGCACAGTGTTACTAGCCGTCTTCTTGCAGAACAGTGCAGGCAGTGGCTGTGTAATAAGTTCTCCATCATGTCACGCTGCTTCCCGGTGGCCCCACCCCCTCCTCTCCTCTCATCCATCCCAGGTGATGTCACAAGCAAACTGTGATGGACGAGAAGAATTGAAGGGGCTGGGCCACCAGGGAGCAGAGTGACATGACTCCCGGTAGTCCCGATGGCCAGTACATGCCTGTGTGTCACCACTTCTCTCCATTCCTGCTGCATGGTGCAGATTTGTAATTACAAAGGACAGGGATCCCTGAAGTAGGATCAAAAGTCTGAGCATTTTTTTTTGTCGGATAGTGTGAACCCAGCCTTAGGCTGGGTTCACACTATCCGACACAGAAACGGTCAGACTTTTGATCCTACTTTGCCCTGCAACATCGGTCCTACTTCTGTCCTACTTTGGTCCTACTTCCATCCGACTTGAATGAACAAGATACGATTTTTCTCCGACTTTGAGATAGTGACTTGTCCTTTGACCAAGCAAAACAATCCCAGTGTGAAATAAATTCCTTTTACTGCTGCTGTACTCACCAAGTCAGATGTCACAAGTCGGATGGTGAGACCAAGGATCCGACTTTGATCCTACTTCAATGATATTCAATGGGCTGAAGTAGGACCAAAGTCGGACCAAAGTAGTACAGGAACCTTTTTCAAAGTCGGACCGACTTGTGTCGGAGCAGTTAAGACGGCTCTCATAGGGAAACATTGATTTTGTGACATCATGCGACTTTTGCTCACAATGTCTGTCCGTTTGTCGGACAAGTGTGAACCCAGCCTTAAACTGTGAAATGGATGGTTTTACTGCAGCTTTAAATGGAGTTAAACTACAATGTAGGCAACAAACAAATGAAAGCCCAACTCCAGGTAACAGAAAAGCTGACTGTTTAAAGCACCCCTGTGGCACTGCTAAGATTTTCCTAACGTCTGAAACTCACACTTTTGCTGACCAGTTTGCCATTTGTAATAAACAATGGAATTCGTTTACTTAATACTATGATTGCATGGATGAACCACATACATTACGTATACAATGGAATACAATACTTTTATGGACAGCGGCCCTTTACTTTTTCATTTGATTGGAGGCCAGAGAATGATAGTAAGGGATCTCAATTTCAAGAATTGCAATTATTTTAGTAGAATAAATACAGATAAAACAGCTCAGATATTCAGTATTTATTGAGACTGTGCTAGGCCCTGCTACTGTGTAATTACAGGTAGAAAGCACACAAAGTTCTCACGAATGCAACAACAGTAATGCAGAGAGCAAAATCATTCCAGGAAAACGAATGAGGCAAGCATGATAAGCAAAGAGATGACCGTACTCCAATCTTCAGAGATAATAAAGCTTTATTCCATAAAATCCATGATTGTCAACAGGAAAACATGATATACGGGGACAAAAGAAGCATGGTTGATGTGTTTCACAAAAAAAAAAATTCTTAATCATAATGGTTATGATTGAGTGTATTTCTTCATGAAACGCGTCAACCATGCTGCTTTTGCCCTCATGTATCATGTTTTCCTGGTGACTCTCATGGATTTTATGGAATAAAGCTTTATTATCTCTGAAGATTAGAGTACGGTCATCTCTTTGCTTATCATGCTTTCTCACGAATGCTGTGCTGAGCAGAGAAAGGTGAATTTGCAGGTTTTTCTTGGTATTCCTTGATTGGGTTTTAGAGCTTGGAGCCTACAAAGAACAAAGCTTCTACCCATGTGTTCAAGTCTTTCCAGAGACCCGCAGGGTGTGTGTGCAGGTGTGCACCACCCTTATAGTCTAAGGCCTGACAGCAGCTCGGAGTTCTGAACTTCACAGGAGTCCATGAGGCTGCAAGACAGTAGCCAGAAATGTGTATGTCTGCACAGTTAAGGCGAAGTCTGTGGCAGAAGAGACAGGAGGCCCCTACCCAGGCCAGTGGTGAGGTCAGCAGGAAGCTGAGAGACCTGCGAGACAGGCGGAGGTTGCACGTAAGCACAGGGGTTGCTGGGAGGCAGTCCAATGGATAACACAAGAGGCCTAGGCTTAAGGCCTGAGCAAGCAACGGCACTGTGAAAGCATGACAGGAGGCTTAAGGATGTTTTCTTTTGTATTTTGAAGTAGTGATGCGAGGGCAACTGTTTTGTTGAACTGTTTTTAAATTGCTTTCAATTAGTGGGCCTCTAAGCCCTAAAACGAAATTTCCTGACTGCCATGGACTCACTTAAAAGCTCCACACCATTGAGTTAACTACTCCAAATGTTACTGTATTCTGATTGTATATGATCATGTCTGGTTGCAAATCCACTTTATAGCCCAAATGAATTCTTGTTTTTTCTTTTAATGAACCCAGAATGGAGTTAGCAAATTTAAAGTGTTCAAACTTAGAGTTTGCTTGTTTGAGAAAGCAGCCACAGAATGAGGAGAAAGAACCCGCCCCATGCCAGCATGCCCTAAAGAAGGACCTTTGCTCTCTGAGTAGAAGCAGTGGTCTCCTTGCAGAGGTCACACACCCCTCTCCCACATTGGCTTTATAGAACACCCCAATCACTAAAAGTAGACAGATTACTACAGCTAGTAAGTTACAGCTTTATAACTGTCAGTCTATTCCTTTCACAGATGGCACACCAAAATAATCAAACACTCAATACTGAAATCCTGATTGTTGGATTTGAGAACCTCGCTGAATACAGAATCCCTCTCTTCCTCCTCTTACTGATCATATACACATTGACTTGCATTGAGAACATCCTGATTATAATTTTAGTATCTATAAGCCCTCGTCTTCATTGCCCCATGTACATCCTGATTGGCCATTTGCTCTTCTGTGAATTTCTCTACACAACGGATCTGGTCCCTCTGATACTGCACCACATGCTCTCCGGAAGACCCGTCATCTCCCATCTTAGCTGTTCTGTACAGTTAAGTGTATCTGGAGCCATAACAATCGTTGAGACTTTGCTGCTCACCCTGATGTCATACGACAGATATTTGGCCATTTGTAGACCTCTCAGATACTCTGCTCTCATACACAACAGACTCTGCTTCTATTTTGTGACTATGTTTTGGCTCATTTCAATTATATTTAGTACCGCTATATTTTACTTTGTAATAAATCTTGAGTTTTGTGGCCCTCTGACCATCGATCATTTTTTCTGTGACTTCACCCCTTATGTTTCATTTGCATGCTCAGACATAATGCCTGTTGTTTTACTTGGCTTATCAGTCAGCGTTACATTAACAATCTTACCTTTCTTTTTCATTGTTCTGTCCTACGTCTTCATTATAGTCACAATCCTCAGGATACAGACGTCGGTGGGAAGGCGGAAAGCCTTCTCTACCTGCAGCTCACACCTCCTAGTGGTGACCATATATTACACTGCACTGTTTTGCTTATATGGAATGCCGAGGAACAATCATAATCTCAATTTCTACAAAGGATTGTCCTTCACATATTTTTCGGTGACACCGATGACAAACCCCATTATTTATACTTTAAGGAATCAGGAGATTCACAAAGCTCTGCAAGCCGCAATCAGTAAAATGAAAACTATGTATTGTTAGGTTACAACAAATAAATTTGTATTATAGCGTACCAAAAGTTACTCATTGTTTTCACATTCCATTTTTTTTTAATTAAGTTTCTTATTCTTATCCTGGGCCAACATGAATAAACACATATAGATACAAAAGAACAGCGTGGGTAACAATTCTCGTCAAGTTACAGCATAACAACAAGCTCCTCATTATCAAACTAATCCCCAAAATACAAGTTAAAAAAGCAGTTGTGAATTATTATGTGACCAAGATTCCCCAACACAAAAGCGAACTAACCCCTGGACAGCGGAACTAAAGTGGCTGTATCGCTGAGACTGGTGAGAGGGCAATATTGCCATTAACCTATCACTGCTAGCCGAGACTGAGCACATAGGGACTGGACATTTTACTAGTGGTCTTTACTGGGACTTTACTTATGTGCACCACCATAAAGATCGGACCCCGACACTAACCAGCTGTACTAGGACGTCACTTACTGCCTATAAAAAGGGGAACTGTACCTCTGCAAGAAGATCTAGGTCTTAGCATAGCCATTCATAAAGAGTGAATTATAATCAGTATAGTATACTGGTTGCAGGAAAGTTATTAAAGCACTGATTACCATTGCCTTTAATGTTATCTGTGCCAGTGTTTAATATTAATCTGCAGATTCCCAGGTATAGCTTTAACCACACAGTTCCTTATTCTAACCTGCTACAATATGGTAACTTTCTCTAGAGAACCGTGTTTGACTTACAGTCTACTTGTTCCTATATGTACATATTACCATCAACTTTGATCTGTTATAATACAATACATTTATTTATTACTAATCAGTCTGGTGTTTGCTTCCAGATAATGAACTGTATTATGTGCAGGATATTTATATTTGTGCTAGTAATAGTAGTGCAACATCCTCTTGGCTTAACCTGGTTTGTCAGAAGGGCTGAGGTCATTCACTGGGTAGAGGCAAAGAACAGAGAACCCAATCCACCAAGCTGCTCCTGCGGGGGTAAAGCTACAAGGAGATTGGGCGGACACTAAGAACTGCAGGAGGGAGGAAAATAGGGAGACCTGGTGACCTAAGATAGGCATAGAAGGGCGACAAGTCACAAAAATAATTGATAACCCAGAGAGTATTAAAAGTCTCCCCTACAATAATAGAGTATGGAGATGAGGTCCTTGATATGCATAGTGTCATTAATTCTTTTTTTTTCCAATTTTTTACTTAGAAATTACAATGAGTAAGTACAGAAGCACATTCAGTTCATAAGTGTGCAAAGCAGGTGTAATTAAAATGGAGATCTTACAAAAACTTTAGTTTACAGCAGAAACAATAACATGTGTCCCCTTTGAAAGGTTCCAGAAAATATAGACACATTATGCACATTGTAACAGTTGGTTCACCAGGCTGCAGTAAGTACATACAACATTCAGAGGGCTTTAAAACTCAAGATAGCCTGTTATGCTATGAAGGGCTACGATACAGTTAACCGACTCAACTGCTCAGCTCAATGCAACATTTTTCAGTTGCTATGAATATATAGACATTCTTCAAGAAATACCATCACCCATATTACCCAGTTGGAAAGGTAGAAGGCAAAGGTATAAAGGGACAAAAAGGGGGACAAAAAAAGCAAGGGATTAGGGAAGGCATGTGATGGGGAATTAGAAGAGGATGGGAGAGGCAAAGGTCATTCTGCTCCTTCTGCTTCCATCCTCACTTCCCCAAAGGGATGGCAGTATGCAAAGGTAAAGGATCAACAACAAGGCCTATACCATCACCCGTACCCCCCATTTGGATGGGTAGAGGGCAAAGGTTTAAAGGGACAAAACAAGGGGACAAAAAAGCAAGGGATTAGGGAAGACAAGTTATAGGGAATTAGAAGAGAATGAGAGGAGCAATGGGCATTCCACTCCTTCTGCTCCCATCCTCACATCCTCAAAGTCATGGCAGTATACAAAGGTAAATGATCAAGAACAAGGCCTATACCATTACCCATACCCACATGTTGGAAGGGTAGAGGGCAAGGGTGTGAAGGGACAAAAAAGCAAGGGATTAGGGAAAACAAGTGATGAGGAATTAGAAGAGGATGGGAGGGGCAAAGGACATTCTGCTCCTTCTGCTTCCATTCTCACTTCCCCAAAGGGATAGCAGTATGCAAAGGTAAAGGATCAACAACAAGGCCTATACCATCACCCGTACCCCCCAGTTGAAGGGGTAGAGGGCAAGGGTGTAAAGGGACAAAACAAGGGGACAAAAAAGCAAGGGATTAGGGAAGACAATTTATAGGGAATTAGAAAAGAATGGGAAGAGCAATGGGCATTCCACTCCTTCTGCCCCCATCCTCACATCCCCAAAGGGATGGCAGTATACAAAGGTAAATGATCAAGAACAAGGCCTATACCATCACCCATATCCCCATGTTGGAAGGGTAGAGGGCAAGGGTGTGAAGAGACAAAAAAGCAAGGGATTAGGGAAAACAAGTGATGAGGAATTAGAAGAGGATGGGAGGGGCAAAGGACATTCCGCTCCTTCTGCTTCTATCCTCACTTCCCCAAATGAATGGCAGTATACAAAGGTAAAGTATCAATAACAAGGCCTATAGGTTACCAAATCAAGGGGGAAGAGAGGTTGTCTATCATGAAATCAGAATGCCGAGAAGTATAATGGCATGCAGAATTCACAAAATATGTCCTCTTTATTGTGGAGTGATGCTTTCCATAGTTCTTATTTCTTTGAGTTTATTAAATCAGTGCCTGAGGGTCAGGGGAGACGTTTGTCTCCCCAGATTGAGAATACATGCCCAGGCAGCATTCAATAAGAGAACTGTCAGTGACTTTTTGTAAAAGCGTAAAGGCACCTGGTTAAGATGTAAGAAGTATCCCTAAGGGTCCCATGCCTAGATCAACAGAAGTCAGTTGTTAGACCACATTCTTCACCCCCATCTAAAATTGTGAAAGTTTGGGGCGGGACCAAAAATGTATAGTAAGGTGCTGGGTTCTGTGTGACAACGCCACTATCATTGATTCTGGAGAATCACTGGCCCATTGAAGGGGGGATAGTCTCTTTCTATAGAACAGGAATTCGGGGGTTTGCTCCATTTATGAGGTGAATTAGTTATGTTTTCTTGTATTTCTTGATACAGGACGAGGTAATGTGAAATTGGTAGGCAATCTGGTCTTCTTCCAGGTCAAATTTTCCTAGCTTGTGGCAGATACTCCTCAAGGAATTCCAAAAGACCTGAAAATCCTTTTTAGGTTTCCAGCAAGATGATGGTATACCACATTCCGCATTATTGGTCATTAGTGATGGGCAGAACTCCAGAACAGGAAAAAAGTTCTGACAATAACCCTATTAAAGTCTATGGGACCCAAAAAAATCATTGAAGTTATTGGCCATAAAAAAAGGTATGGGGCAAAAAAACTTTTAAAAAGTATTGTTTTTAAATGAGCAGTGATTTAATGATGCTTAAAATGAAACAAAAATGATAAATTCTTTTAAACTTAGTGCCCGGGGTATCCCCTTAGTCTGTCTGTAAAGTGGTACATCTGTACCGTGTATAGACCATGCTGCAGCAAAACTGACATATATAAATAAAAAAAAGACATTTAAATATTTTCTTTACTTTGTAAGCAACGGCTTGTGGAGCCAGTCTGTATTATGAGGCCACAATTTAGTGCACTTGGAACAAGATTAGGGATATTGATTTTTTTTATGAATTTGGGTGTCTCTTTGGTAGGCTTTGAATAGAAATAAAGTTTTGCAGCACAGTGAGCAAGCCTGAAGTGAAGAAGCCAACTTATAGTACACTCAAGCCAAGAATAGTGATTTTTTTTTTTAGATAAAGTCTTGTGTCTCTTTCACAGACTTTAGATAGAAGTAACAAGTGCAGAAAAATTGGACCTTGGGTGTTGTTGGTGCCTTCACCCCAAAACCCTTCACAGTTATCCTTGGCAAATGCAGGATTTGACTCTGCTGTTAAAAATAATGCCACACATCTGAGCTCTGGGAAGTGGGCTGGGAGATAAGAGTTGATGGAATAGGCTGGCTGCTCCCTTCTGTTCCATCATAGCTGCTTCTGAAGGACATCCTGCCTCATTGCCCCCCCCCCCCCCTACATTCCTCTTCTGCTCTATCCGGCACCCAAGTAGAGTCAGTGACCTCATCATCCCCTCCATCCTCATCACTGGAGCCAACTTGGCAATATGCTGCTGCTGTGGGAACATGACTGATAATGTTGTTGTTTATTAGTGTTCCCCCCTCTCTGTAGGCTCATGTTGCTCCCTTCCTCAACCTCAGAACCAACATCAGAATCAAGTAATGGCTGTGCATCCTCAAGAAGCAAGTGGCTGACTCTGTGTTCAAATAATTCAGCTGCCTCCTTTATGTGTGATGCTGGGGCTATAGCAGGAGTAGCTGTGGACAAGGAGGCAAAATAAGCCGGTCTGGCAGCTGCATTGGACTGCAAACTAGTGTCAGCTTTGGTGATAGAGACAATAACATCTGCTTATCTTAAATGTTTGGATTAAGGTGTTGGTGCTACCTTTGTGTATAATTGCTGGGGTACCTTCCTGACATGCATTATAATTAAACAAGTGGCTTGGATAAGCAGCAAAAAATCTTGTCTGTGAAGGTTCTAATTTATCCAGGTCATGGTATATCTGGTAGTAGTTAGTCACATTCAACTGGACCCATTCTGTAATGTTGAAGATCTTTCATATTTTCTCCAAACCAGTTCTTCAGTTCTGAACCAAATAAGTGGACTGGATGAGCTACAAAACACCTTCAAAATTACAGAACATGCCCAGCTGAATACAACCAACTACTGCTAGATACAAAATGACCTGGATACATGGGAATCTTCACAGACAGATCAGAACTGTCACATACCTGGTGATGAAGTCTGGCTTATGCAGGGGGTACCTCTCTTGCGGCCCCGGTTCGTGAGTCCCTGGTAGTGCAGACAGCGAACTCAGGAGCACGGGGGGGCACGAGGGCTGGACAGTCACTGATGCAAGGTAGATGTCCGCTGGAGCTCGTGCAGGCAGAAGGGTCGTGAGGCAGTCCGGGTCGGTAACTGGCGGGCGGTGCAGTACAAGGGTTCAGGCAGGCGGATGGTCGGGTGCAGGTTGGGTTGGCAACATTCAGGCAGCAAGGTACAAGGGAGCAGGCAGTAGAGTGGTTGTAGAAGCCGGGGTCAGTGCAGGCAGAGTTCAGAGCAGGGTCAAAGCAGGCCGGGTCACAGGAACAGGTATCAGATAGTCAGGAAGCAAGGAACTCACACTAAACGCTGTAGAATGGACAGCATTTGCTACAGGAAGCAGGACGTTTAAATAGAGCTGCTGCTGCTGCTCCAGGAAATAGAGGAAACCACAATCAAATGCAAGTAACCCTCAGCACAGTCTTTTCCTAACATTGCCCCCCACCCCAAGGGGCAGCCTCCGGATGCCCAAACGGGCTAGATTAGCAGGGTTGTTCTCCTTGAAGGATCGGATGAGTTCATCCGCATGAATGTTATCTGCAGGCTCCCAGGAGTTTTCTTCTGGGCCGTAGCCCTTCCACTTCACTACGTATTGAACCGTGTTACCCCTCTTCCGGCAATCCAGGATAGCCTCCAGTTCAAACTCCTCTTCGCCATCTACTAGGATTGGGCCTGGTGGACTAGTCTTCCGTTGGGAAAAAGGATTTGGGGTCACAGTCTTCAGCAGTGACACGTGGAACACTGGGTGGACACGAAGGGACAACGGGAGCTCCAACTCATAGGCCACCCTGTTATTCTTCCTTTTCACAGGGAAGGGGCCAATAAACCTGGGGCCCAATTTCCTGGAGGGGCAGGCTAGCCTCAAGTTCCTCGTGGCCAGCCAGACCTTTTCCCCAGGCTGTAAGTCCAACTCTCCCCGTCTTCCCTTGTCGAACACCTCTTTGTTATGCTCCTGGGTCCGGGCCATGGTCTCCTGAAGGAGTTTGCAGTTCTTTTCCCAGAACTTGGTCATTTCTTGGGCCGCTGGTACAGTACTTTCAAGACCGTGGTTGAGCATAAATGTTGGGTGGAACCCGTAATTGGCCAGAAACGGAGACTGGTTGGTAGCTGAATGGACGGTGTTATTGAAAGCAAACTCTGCCAGGGGCAGCAGAGAGGCCCAGTCATCTTGTGAGAATGACAAGAAGCAGCGGAGATACTGCTCGAGCGTCTGATTGGTCCTCTCTGTCTGCCCGTTTGTCTGTGGGTGGTATGCCGAAGAGTATGCCAGTTCAATGTCAAGTGCGGAGCACAGTGGGTGTCTGTTTGCCCGTCTGTCTCTCCTGGTTAGTCTGCGAGCTCGTCATAGAGGCGACGAAGAACAGTAAGAGTGTTCTACTGACCCGGAGAGACGACGGGGACCGTCTCAAACGAAAGTTATTGTGGCAGGTAAGTCGATGGTTGGTCAGAGGCAAAGACCGGTTAATGCCCAAGGTGGGTTGTAAATACGAGTTGGTGCCAGAACTTTCATGACATGGTCGCCGGGTTCTTTACTGGTTCAAGACCCTTTTCTTGACGTTTGAGGAAGTCCTCTGGTACCGGGCCTGGGTCCTCGTATTGTTTCTCCACAAGCTGTTCCCTTCTGCCC
>BLSH010281357.1:1647917-1669451 GCA_018402905.1 Glandirana rugosa | reverse complement strand
GACAATTTTGGGAAAAAAATAAATAAATAAAAAATTCATTTTGCAAAGAATTGTGGGAAAAAATTACAACTTCAAAAAATTCACCATGCCTCTTACTAAATACCTTGGAATGTCTACTTTCCAAAAAGGGGTCATTTGGGGGGTATTTGTACTTTGCTGGCTTGTTAGGGTCTCGGGAAATGAGATAGGCCGTCAGTAAATCAAGTGTGATCAATTTTCAGTGATTGGCACCATAGCTTGCAGACTCTATAACTTTCACAAAGACCAAATAATATACACTATTTTTTTTTTTTTTTTACCAAAGATAGGTAGCAGTATAAATTTTGGCCAAAATTTATGAAGAAAAATTACTAATTTGCAAAATTTTATAACAGAAACGAAGAAAAATTCATTTTTTTACAAAATTTTCGGTTTTTTTTAATTATAGCGCAAAAAATAAAAAATCCAGAGATGATTAAATACCACCAAAAGAAAGCTCTATTTGTGTGAAAAAAAGGACGCAAATTTCATATGGGTACAATGTTGCATGACTGAGTAATTGTCATTCAAAGTGTGAGAGCGCTGAAAGCTGAAAATTGGTCTGGTTGTTAAGGGGGTTTAAGTGCCCAGTTGTCAAGTGGTTAAACACATTGTTTACAAAGTGCTGAAACATAGCTGGGGTGTTACAAAGCCCAAAGGGCATCACCAGGTACTCAAAGTGTCTGAACCGGGTTCGGAAGGCGGTCTTCCATTCATCCCCCCCGGATACGGACTAAGTTATATGCTCAGCGGAGGTCCAGCTTGGTGAACACTCTCGCTGCTCCTAACCTCTGGAAGAGCTCTGGGACCAGGGGGAGAGGATAGCGTTTTTTTTTTTTTTAGTATATGTGCTGCCGAAGCAAGCACAGGATAGCGGTTTTTCACCGTTATCTTATTTAGTTCGCGGTAGTCAATGCAAGGTCTCAGTGTGTGATCCTTCTTTTCTACAAAGAATATTCCCGCTCCTGCGGGCGACGTAGCGGGTCGGATGAACCCCTTCTGTAGGTTCTCATCTATATAGGCCTTGAGGGCTACCAGTTCTAGCTCCGTTAAAGGGAAAATCCTTCCAAAAGGGACTTCGGCTCCGGGGAGGAGCTCGATAGGGCAGTCATATGCCCTGTGGGCCGGCAACTGTTCCGTGCCCTTCTTGCTGAACACATCTAGGTAACTGTGGTACACTGAGGGCACCAACTGACGGACGTCTAGGTCTGCATCTGTGTCCAGACTGAGCAGCGTAGGAACAGCTTCCTTAGTCACTGGGAAGCAGTGCTGGCGGCAATAGGGTGACTGGAACTTGGTTTCGCCTGTAACCCAGTTGATGCTGGGGCTATGGGCCTGCAGCCAAGGTATACCCAGGATAATAGGGAATAGGGGGGATGCAATGACATCCAAGCAGAGGAACTCCTGGTGACCATCCAAGGTTGTAGCAGGCAGAGGACAGGTCTCGTGGGTGACCACACCCAATTTGATGTTGGTGCCACCGTGAGACTTTGGCCGTAGAGGAATCTGATGCTGGGCCACGAAGGAGCGGTCGATGAACCCACTGCAGGCACCCGAGTCTATGATGGCAGCAATCCGGATAGTCTTGTCAAGGAGCTGAAGGAAGAGAGGAAGGGTGAGGTGAGAAGAGGCATTTGATGAGGCTGGTGTGTTGCCAATGACAGGTGGTGTGCGTTGACCAAGCTTGGCCGGGCAAGACCCCACTATGTGTTCTGGTTCTCCACAGTACAGGCACAGGCAGTGATTCAGGCGGTATTGCCGCTCCTCCTGGGTGAGGGGAGAATGGAGTATACCTGATTTCTTAGGCTCGGGCTGAGCAGAGGCTACTGTAGCGACCGTGGGAGCCCGGGGTTGCCTCCAAGTAAGTCGTGAAGACGCGGCTGACCGCTCAGCTCCTCGTTCTCTGAGACGCCTGTCAATCTGGATCGAGAGCTTGATTAATGCGTCCATAGTCGGGGGTACCCCCACTCGAGCCAGTTCATCCTTCAGTGGGTCAGAGAGACCCAAACAGAACTGATGACGGAGCGCAGCATTGTTCCACTCCGTGTCGGCACTCCAGCGCCTAAACTCGGCCACATAGTCCTCCGCCGTGCGGCGGCCCTGCTGGAGTGCATGGAGCGCAGCTTCCGCCATGGCGGCCTGATGTGGGTCCTCATAGAGGCAGGCCATAGCCTTGAAGAAGGCGGACAGGTTAGAGACTTCCGTAGCCCTTTGTTCCAACAGGCAGCGTGCCCAAGACTGGGGTTCTTCCAGCAACAAGGAGATCACAAGACCCACTTTCGTAGTCTCCAAGGAGTAGGTGCTGGGTTGGAGAGCAATATAGAGTTCACAAGAGACCCGGAAGGCCCAGAACTTGGTGCGGTCGCCTGAGAACCCTTCCGGTAGGGGTACTTGAGGTTCAGAGGTCATGGTCACTGTGGTGCAGGCTGTAGATTGGCCCGTGGTGAGCTCCTGGAGCCGTCTCTCTAACCGGTAGTAGTCCTCTTGCAAGGATTGTATGGCTTGGGTCAGCCCGGCCAGATGAGAGCAAAGTTCGTTCACAGGAGAGGCCCCCCGCGCAGACTCAGGCATGGCTGTCCGTTACTGTCACGTACCTGGTGATGGAGTCTGGCTTATGCAGGGGGTACCTCTCTTGCGGCCCCGGTTCGTGAGTCCCTGGTAGTGCAGACAGGGAACTCAGGAGCACGGGGGGGGGGGCACGAGGGCTGGACAGCCACTGATGCAAGGTAGTAGTCCGCTGGAGCTCGTGCAGGCAGAATGGTCGTGAGGCAGTCCGGGTCGGTAACTGGCAGGCAGTGCAGTACAAGGGTTCAGGCAGACGGATGGTCGGGTGCAGGCTGGGTCGGCAACGTTCAGGCAGCAAGGTACAAGGGAGCAGGCAGTAGAGTGGTCGTAGAAGCCGGGGTCGGTGCAGGCAGAGTTCAGAGCAGGGTCAAAGCAGGCCGGGTCACAGGAACAGGTATCAGATAGTCAGAAAGCAAGGAACTCACACTAAACGCTGTAGAACGGACATCACTTGCTACAGGAAGCAGGAAGTTTAAATAGAGCTGCTGCTGCTCCAGGATATAGAGGAAACCACAATCAAGTGCAATTAACCCTCAGCACAGTCTTTTCCTAACAAGAACAAAGAGGTAAGGAGAGGAGGCAGATGAGATCAGGGTTAGGTCTGGCAACAATTTAAGGGCCTGTGTCTCTACTAGGGAGATATGAAAGAAAATATTTCCAAAAGGCGCATAGATGAAAACAATAAAACTTGGGACTCCTGATGATGTCACGTATGATGAAATGCATTGGGAGGAGCTACAAACACACTCTACTGTGCATGCGTGATCAATGTCCAGCCATTTTACATGTGGGAAAAGTGACCAGTCGGGATATGACTTGTGTACACACTCATTTAATGTAACTGCAATACTTTTTATTGAATGTGAAGAGATATGCAGTACTGAGCTATGTGGAGCTTGTTTGTTGCATATACTCTGGCTACTGATCATCATTGAGGGTTTCTGGATGCTGCTTCCTGGCGTGCTTGAGAGTCCTCTGGCATTTATGATCTGTGGCTGTCTGAGAGTACATCGGGGCTCCTATAGAGTGGATCTGTGATATTATGGTGCTCTTTCTGACCCCCCTGAGTAAGGGTGGTTGCCCATTTTCTCATAAGTCTCCGGGTTTATTTTGTGGTTGGTGTCACATTAGTGGTCTTTTAATATATTCCCCCAGCACGGATCCTATATCCCCATTTATGGATCTATGGAGTTTCTTACGGGACATTATTTATGAACTTTAGTTTGATTGTTTCACTTCATTGCACATCACTTGCACTTTTATTTACGAACTTCAGTTTGATCATTTTTATTGACTATGTTGATTGTTGCACTTCATTTGCACAACATTCACACTTCAATTGTATGTATTTAATTTTTATTGAGCGCTTTATTTGTAGACTATATGTTTTATTCTCAATTAACAGTTTTATTGTTATATATAACAAAGTCTCACATAAACATTGCCAAGCAGGATGTAGTTTTGTGTACAGTCCAGATATCATTCTTGAAGATGGGACAAGGCATTCACTACACACATAATATCTAGATCATCTTATTTAACATTACAGTACTCATCAGATTATATGTGAAGCATATGAATCATTCAGTCTCACACTAGTGAAAAAGATATTACTAGCCTGGTACACTTATGAGGATCGTATATCACATCCCTGTGCAAGGGCATAATAATCACATAAACTGATGCCGGCTTTCTTTAGAAAAGAAGGAAAAAGAGGAAGGAAAAAGTATAAACAGTGTAAAGGGTGAAACGGAGAAAATAAAAAAGGGTAGAAAGGTTAAGAGAAAGAAGAAGATTTGTTGCCACTCGGTCATGACGCATCTGAGATGCCACAGCCCCCATACCCTGTCATGGGCCTCCAGTCTGTCCTGCATTCATGCAGTCATCTTTTCCATCAACTCAATGTCCTCACCCTAGCATATAGGGCTTCAGATGTAGGGGGTGAACGCTTCTTCCAATGGAGAGCCACCAAACAGCGAGCTGCTGTAAGGATAAACCTAAGAAGTTTCCTATGTGGCTTGGAGATATTCAATGGTGACAAGCCTAATAGGAAGAATTTCGGCATTTCTGGGATGGACACCTTGAATAAATGTGTCAGTAGTTGTCTCACAGACCGCCAGTACGGGACGAGGAGAGGGCAACCTCAATACACATGAAGGAGGGTTCCCCTATCTGTGCCACATCGCCAGCAGCGATCTGAACAGGATGGGTAAATGGCTCTGGTGTCATATACCAAAAATAAATAATTTTGTATGCATTTTCTTTATAGAGGGTGCAGTGAGAGCTCTTGTCAGCTTGAGACCAAACCACCCTCCACGTTTCTATGGGAATGTCCCACTTCCAGACCGCCGTACGTCGTTTGACGGCGGCAGTTTGAAGTGGAATACCGTTGTTATGGTAGCAGATAGCTACCATAACCCCGGTATCCATTTTTTCAGCAGGCGATTCCCTGCAAGATAAAAGTGGTCTTAGTGGCGGATTCGCCGCGAGATCACTTTTATCAGCGGCGGGAGAGGTGCCCCCCCCTCCCGCCGCTTTCCGGTCATCTCCGCCGCTTACCGGACCGCCGGCAGCGGCGGAGATGATCGCGTCCGCCCCCCTCAGTGTCCGTGAGCCGAGTGAGCGGCTGAAGCCGTTCACCTGGCTCCATAACATGGCTGGGCGGAAGCGACGTCACAAGTCACTTCCGCCCAATGCTCTGTAACTCAAAAATGCTAACCTGTGGAATTTTTTAAACGTCGCCAATGGAGATTTTTATGTTGCAAAGTTTGTCGCCATTCCGCGAGCGGATGCAATTTTGAAGCATGACCTGTTGGGTATCATTTTACTCGGCGTAACATTATCTTTCACAATATGGAAAAAAATTGACCTAACTTTACTGTTGTCTTATTTTTTAACTAAAAAAACTGAATTTTTTCAAAAAAAATTGCGCTTGTAAGACCGCTGCGCAAATACGGTGTGACATAAAGTTTTGCAATGGCCGCCATTTTATTCTCCAGGGTGTTAGAAAAAAAATATATAATGTTTGGGGGTTCTAAGTAATTTTATAGCAAAAAAAAATGATTTTAACTGATAACCACCGAACTACAAAAAGAGGCTTGGTCTTAAAGTGGTTAACACCCTCTCTCATCTACGCATAAATCCATGCTTGTTTTGTTCAGATAAGGGAAAGGCATTGAGTATATCTGGTATATCTGTGAGATCTGCCCCCTACTCGCTAAACCCTCCAAGATTATTTTTTCAAACAGGGAGGGGGCAAAAAACTGTGGACTAGAGGTTATAGTTTGGGCATAATGCCGTATCTGCAAGTATCCATAGAATTCCTGATGGGGCATGTTAAATTTATCCTGTAGGTCAGAAAATGACAGTAATTTGCGAGATCTAGGGTCCAGCCTGTATGTTTGATGTGTCTGGTATCTGGGTTATAGTGTACAGCTGCTAATCCATTTAGGGTTCCAAGTGCAGATATATTTATTTTCTTTAAAACGTGGGATATGTGAGCAAGGTGCAGCATGGTGAGGCAGGCAGTGAACACATGGAGTTCAAGTTAGGCAGTAGCGTTACATTGTAGAAAGGTTCAACACTAAGCAATCAGGCCCGGCGGGTAGGCACACCTGTCTGAAACCACTGTGACAGCGGTTTAAAGACTTGAAGATGACCACAGCATCTGCAACGAGTAGCAGAATGTGGCCTGGCAGGTCCACACCCAAAAGAGGAGGCTGTCTGCAGTGATGTAGACATAGTCCCTGCACCGTCCCTACTTGTCTGGAACCTTTCCAAAACTCTACCGTCCCTGCTAGATGGGGAACCTGTTCCTACACTAGACACTCATATAAAGCGAACCAAAACCAGAGCCGGAGTCTTAAATAGACTCTTCTTGGAGTCATAGAGGAACCAAGTTCTTTTCAACTTCCTTCCCCTTCTGCATTGCCGCTTCAGTTGAGCGCCACCTGCAGTAGGGAGTACAGACTGCATCTGCCTACAAGCAGGCTTAGGGAATTTCTGACTTGGTCCCCATACACTAAAAGTGTATTTCTGGGGAAAAGAACCCTGGGCATCTATTCACCCCCTTCGGAGGTGAGCGCTACACAATTCCTTCAAGATATAATCAGCGTTCAAGTAACTCTGTATGGTTTGGGTACACTGATTAGACTGTGCCTACAACTGTGGTACTAGAGCAAGTTACAGGAACTAGGTTGGGAACCTTGCTAAGGGTGGGCATGGTCAGCCAGTGGGGTGCTGGATCAGGATACAGAGGCAGAGTTGGGACACAAATTGAGGCCAGAAACAGACAAATGGCACAGTACTAAATCAGGAAGCAAAGACAGAGTCCAGGAAACAAGCCCAAATCAGGTACAGCCAGACAAACAAAGTATAAGGCATAAGGCAGTAAGTAGAGTCCAGGAGGCCGGCCGAGGTCACAATAAGGAGGCAAAAGTCCAGGAGGTCAGTAGACAAGCTGGGTCATACACAATAAGGTAGAATTGGCAGATCAGGTATCAGTCAAACAAAGACAAGCTGAGCAACACTTAGCAACTTCCTTCTGCAGTGCTTCAGTATATATAGGCCACTGGGTACCAATATCAGTGCCCAAAAAGCTGTTTAAAGGGACATTACATTGTGGAGTTAAGCTTTAAGTAAGTAATACTTAGTCATAAAAAAGATATACAGTAAGTTTTTGCTAAATCATTGGACCCATGGCAGAAGTGCAAACATTTTGAGAGCTGAACTGGTTATGATATTATTGTTCAATGTTTAAAAATAAATTAAAGTGAATCAAACCCTAAAAACACAATAAATGTAGTATAATGCAGTTTACCTGTCCTTAGAAGGAGTCATTGCATTTGTTTTCTTTTTTAAGCTTTTTTGTTTCTTTGTTGATCATACCAGTAACGCACTTTCTGTCCGGCGTTGAGTTCAGGCATTTTCAGACAGGAGTCCAAACCCACCCAAGCTAGCCCCTCAGAAATTTGTCACTGTGGACAGCCAATCCACAGCTGAGGCATTCCCCACCCTGCTTGAGGTTATTATTGTGGTCACTGATACCAAAGCTACCTCTTTCTTTACAGTTTGTTTCCTGTCTAAGTGGACGGTGGCTCCCCTGTTGTGGCACGTATGCTCAGTTCCGCTGTGTGTGGTGAGTAGCTCCTCAATAATGTTTTCCCTATCTGTTGCTCTGGACACGGTGAATAATAATTTTTTAATGTTTGATGTATATATATTTTTTAGAGCATGCATTCTGGGCATATATGACCGCCCCTGAAGAAGGGCAACTGTCCCGAAACATGTTGGGCTTATGCTCAAGAAGACAACAGCTCTACGTCATACTCACAGTTTGTCAAATCTTGTTTGTGACCTGCATTATTGTTGCCACATTGTTTTTATAGAATGTGTGTATGTGATACACTTTTTTATACAATTTTGTAAACAATAGATTTGTATATGTTTTACTAATGGTTTAATTCATGTACTGCTGCTTAAAGTCCCGCTTATGTACTGGGGGAGTACTTTTTTTCTATTGGTTCGTATGGGATGTTGGCAGACTTCTTGATATGATTGGTGGTTTAACTTACTGATACCAATGGTGGGGAATACTATTACCAGGGGCGTAACGATAGGGGTTGCAGGGGTTGCAATCGCAACCGGGCCCCATGGTCCAGGGGGCCCATGTGCCTCCCTTGTACACCTGAATAGGAGGGTTGGCGGGGGTGGCATTTAAAGGACCCAATCTCCTCCATTTTCCTCTATCCAGTTTACTTGTCTTCTGCTGTTCCCAGGGCCCCTGTGTGCTTCCCTGGTCCCCCTGGGGCCTGCTGCAGAACTTGTGAAAGGGCCCCACTGCAGTACCGTAATAAAGGGACCCTCAATAGGCGTAAAGGGCCCCAGGATCAGTGGGAAGAGAGAAGGGCCCTGGCCAGGGGTCAGGGGGCCCTTCATAATTTCTTGCACCGGGGCCCTGAAGGTTCTAGTTACGCCTCTGACTATTACTGTCACTGGCACCAAAGATGGGGCTTTTTTTACTCCAACTTTCTCTTCCATGTGTACTAAATATATTTTTGGACATGTATTTGCATTCTCATATTTTCAATGCATGAGCATAAACTTTATTTCTTTTTTAATGTTGGGGTATGGAAGGCTTTGTAAGAATGTATCAGGTCCTGGTCTCTAAGGTTGAGAATTCCTGCCTTAGAGACATACAAATAGGTAAGATCATTTTAATTAGTTTAAAAAACATTGAATAAACATGAACATAAGTGTCCTGGTTAATGAATCCTGTGAGACTAATCAGGATTGTTGGAAAATGTACAGAAGGAAATGTATATAAGACCCGTCTGACACCTTAATACATGTACAGTGCCTCCAATACACATTGGAATTACAGGTACGTTACTTTGTAGACAATGTCACTAATTACGTTGTAAGGGAGATGATTGATGTACTGTGTGAGCCATCCAAAGACAAACTCACACCTTTCATTCACTGCATGTACAAAAATCGTAATATTCCAGTAGGTAACATTCTCAAACACACATATAATTGTCACATCCACTAACATGCTGGCGCACACATGTAAATATGCACATGGCCATAATAACTTTCATACATAAGGTACATACAGTACTTACTTTATACATTTCATACATATGCAGTTATATATATATATATATTTATATATATACAGTATCTCACAAAAGTGAGTACACCCCTACACGCTGTGTGTATATCTGGATACACTAGACTGTATATATTTGAAGACACCACATCAAGTAGTATGCTATATACCGTACACCCCCGAATGTACTGATATATATAGTGTACACTCAATACGCTGCATGTATATCTGTATACACTAGACTGTATATATTTTAAAACACCAGGTCAAGTGTACTATATACGTACACCCCGAATGTACCAATATATAGTGTACACTCCATAGGCTGCATGTATATATATACAATATATATACACTAGACTGTACATATTTTAAGACACCACGTGTACTATATACCATACACCGCCGAATGCACGAATATATAGTGCACACTCAATACGCTGTGTGTATGTGTGTGTATATATATATATATATACAGTATCTCACAAAGGTGAGTACACCCCTGAAATTTTTGTAAATATTTTATTATATCTTTTCATGTGACAACACTGAAGAAATTACACTTTGCTACAATGTAAAGTAGTGAGTGTACAGCTTGTATAACAGTGCGAATTTGCTGTCCCCTCAAAATAACTCAACGCACAGCCATTAATGTCTAAACCGCTGGCAACAAAAGTGAGTACACTCCTAAGTGAAAATGTCCAATTTGGGCGCAAGGTGTCAATATTTTGTGTGGCCACCATTATTTTCCAGCACTGCCTTAACCCTCTTGGGCATGGAGTTCACCAGAGCTTCACAGGTTGCCACTGGAGTCCTCTTCCACCCCTCCATGACGATATCACGGAGCTGGTGGATGTTAGAGATCTTGTGCTACTCCATCTTCCCTTTGAGGATGCCCCACAGATGCTCAATAGGGTTTAGGTCTGGAGACATGCTTGTCCAGTTAATCACTTTTACCCTCAGTTTCTTTAGTAAGGCAGTGGTCGTCTTGGAGGTGTGTTTGGGGTCGTTATCATGTTGGAATACTGCCCTGTGGCCCAGTCTCTGAAGGGGGGGGATCATGCTGTGCTTCAGTATGTTACAGTACATGTTGGCATTCATGGTTCCCTCAATGAACTGTAGCTCCCCAGTGCTGGCAGCACTCATGCAGCCCCAGACCATGACTGTAGGCAAGACACACTTATCTTTGTACTCCTCACCTGGTTGCCACCACACACACTTGACACCATCTGAACCAAATACATTTATCTTGGTCTCATCAGACCACAGGGCATGGTTCCAGTAATCCATGTCCTTAGTCTACTTGTCTTCAGCAAACTGTTTGTGGGCTTTCCTATGCATCATCTTTAGAAGAGGCTTCCTTCTGGGATGACAGCCATGCAGTCTAATTTGATGCAGTGTACGGCGTACGCTCTGAGAATTGACAGGCTGACCCCCCTCCCACCCCTTCAACCTCTGCAGCAATGCTGGCAGCACTCATACATCTATTTCCCAAAGACAACCTTTGGATATGACACTGAGCACGTGCACTCAAGTTCTTTAGTCGACCATGGCGAGGCCTGTTCTGAGTGGAACCTGTCCTTTTAAACCACTGTACGGTCTTGACCACCGTGCTGCAGCTGAGTTTCAGGGTCTTGGCAATCTTCTTGTAGCCTAGGCCATCTTTATGTAGAGCAACAATTCTTTTTTCAGATCCTCAGAGAGTTCTTTGCCATGAGGTGCCATGTTGAACTTCCAGTGACCAATATGGGAGAGTGAGAGCGATAATACCAAATTTAACACACCTGCCCCCCCATTCACAGCTGACACCTTGTAACACTAACAAGTCACATGACACCGAGGAGGACAAACGGCTAATTGGGCCCAATTTGGACATTTTCCCTTAGGGGTATACTAACTTTCTTTGCCAGCAGTTTAGACATTAATGGCTGTGTGTTGAATTATTTTGAGGGGACAGCAAATTTACACTGTTATACAAGCTGCACACTCACTACTTTACATTGTAGCAAAGTGTCATTTCTTCAGTGTTGTCACATGAAAAGATAGAATAAAATATTTACAAAAAATGTGAGGGGTGTACTCACTTTTGTGAGATACTGTATATATATCCCATTGTCCAACAATTTATGATCAAAGGGTTATGGACACGTGTATGAGCTTGTTTGATATCCCATTCCAAAACCATGGCTATTAATATAGAGTTGACTTCCCTTAGTTGCTATGACAGTCTTTTTTCTTCTGGAATGGCATTCCACAAAATTTCAGGCTGTGTATCTTGGTGAATTTATGAGGTCAGGTACTGATGTTGGATGAGAAGATCTGGCTTAGGGTTGGGGTTCCAATTCATCCTAAAGGTCTTCAGTAGGGTTGAGGTCAGGGCCCTGTACAGGACATTCAAGTTCCTCCACACCAAACTGGTCCAACCATGTCTTTACGGAGCTGGCTTTGTACACAGGGGCTAAGTTATGCTGGAACAGGAAAAGTGTCTTCACCAAACGTTTACCATAAGGTTGGAAGAGCACAATTGTCTACAATGTCTTTGTATTATGTATTTTTAATAGGACCCTTCACTGGAGACACCTGAAATCAATCATTTATAGGGCGTCCACATACATGGGAATATAATAGATGTGCTGGTCAGCTGTCTACATTCCTTCAGGTCATAGAGCATATGTTCAATACTTTGGAAAGCTGGATTTGCATGCAGGGGTACAGTCATGTTGGAACAGAAAATTACCTTTCCCATACGCCTCTAACTGTTACCACAAGGCTGGTTGGTTAGGCCATGTAGTGTATACAGTATATTGGTTAACTCAATCAATTCATGGATATAAGGTTTTATGGCAGAAAGTACCTGCTATGTTGCTTGAATTAGTGCCAGAAGCCATAAAATAATTCATTTACAGCACAAACCTTAAGTTCATTGTCCAGAAAGAAAGAGATGCTGTCTGTAGAAGGTATAGCATAGGCACTGTAGCTGATGATATTCAATGTAAGGAAGCCTCAAGAAGTATGGACATCTAATGTATCCTGAGATGCTCCTATTAGTAGTTCCTAACTACATTATAATTCTGAGTCCATGCGCTCTCATTGCTGTAACTTAATACTATTGTGACACTAACATCTCCAAAGCTCTGATGGCCGTGGAAGTGTGACTTAATGGAAACGTTATTTTTATCTTGACCGATATTATTCTTGTTTCAGTTTATTCTTTTTTTTTTTTTTTTTTTTTAGGTTTAAAAGTTTTCATTGGTATTTCACAAATACAATAAATGTCTCAAACAGTGGGCCTCCCCTCAATCAGAAACAATAATACAATGTAAAGACAAATGGACAGGAGCAAGCCTGTCAAAACAAACAGTAAGTATATCACGGAGCACACCCCCGGACCAACCTCCGACCCACCACCCGACACCCTAATGGGAACATACTGTGTCCGGGTATGAGCCAGGGCCTACCCTGGATGTACAACCGCCCAGTTGGCTTTATTGAGATCATCATAGCTTTCAGTAGCACCATAGGGTGCTCCAGGGTCCGGCCGACCCCTCAACACCACTGATGTGGGGTTTATTGTTAAAAAGACCAAAATATAGTATAATAAGTAAGAGAAGGAAGAAAAGAGAAGGGGGAAGGAGAGGAATAAGAGAGATCATAGAGGGTCACCAGGGAGGCGTTGTCCTGCATGGTAAGAAGCTGTATCAAGGGGGCAAATTGAGGTAAGACCTCCAGGGTTCCCACACCGTTTCAAATTTTGTAGAAGAGTCCAGGAGCATATTAGCATATTTTTCCTGGGTCATAATCCAAGTGATCTTTCTCTTAGCAGCCTTAAAGGAAACAGAGGTTTTTTTCCAGGCCTTTGCTATAGTAAGCTTAGCTCCCAAAAGGATAAAATGGGATAGCTTAAACATGGCTTTAGAGAGACCATCTGGTCTGTGATTTAGTAACGCTACTACCTGGGTTTGCGGAATAGGCTGGCCTGTAACCTTTCGCAGCAGAGAGAAGATTCTGTTCCAGAATCCCCTGATCTTAGAGCATTCCCACCAGGTGTGAAAATAGGAGCCCTGGAGATGACAGCCTCTGAAGCATAAAGGAGGGGAGTTCAGGAACATGGAGGCAAGACGGGAAGGGACTAAGTAACAGCGAGAAATCACCTTAACGCTGGCTTCCATCAGGGAAATATTCACTATTCCCTTGAAAGACTTTGAAAAATGGGAAAACCACATATCCGCATCCCATCTCAGGCCCAGGTCCCAACTCTCAGCATATGGGGGTTTCCCGGGATGATCCACCAGTGACGCATTGATAATAGAGACACCCCCTTTTTGAGAGGAGATTTCGGAGCACCACTTCTCATGAGGGGTAACTCAGAGTGAGGCTTGATTAGACCTACAAGTAGAGGCTATAAAGTGGTGAATTTGCTGGAATTGGAACCTTTCAGAAGGGGGCATGTCCAATCTGTCTAGGCAATAATCGAGGGAGATGGGGTCCGACGAGGTTAGAAAGTGACCTATTCTATAAAGACCTTTGTTTTTCCACCAGTTAAAGGCACGGATACCCTGACCAGGAGGAAACCGGGGATTATTAAAGACATGCAAAAGGGGCCGCAGAGTGGAGACCAGCTTTGTGGCACTAAACAAATGGTCACAGAGGGCTATTGAGTTAGAAGGTGTAGGGCACAGAATAGCGGGTCTGGACTTGGGAGGAGCCCACACCAGGTAAGGGGGACTGCCTGTCTCTCTATTCCCACCCAATCTGGTCTGTTGGTCTGAGAATAGATGATAGAGAACTGAGCCAGTTGAGCAGCCTGATAGTATCTCCAAAGGTTTGGAAGACCCGGACCCCCCTGGACACGGCATCTCCAGAGGACCTCGGCCGGACATCTGTAGCCCTTGTTACCCCAAATAAATGTTTTGATCTGAGATTGGAGTTTGAGTAGCTGCCACTTTCTAATGGGGATAGGTAGGGCCCTGAAGAAGTATAGAATCCTTGGAAGGAGGGTCATCTTAACTGTATTAACTCTACCCAGCCAGGAGAGGCCTAGCTTCCCCCAGCTAAGTAAATCGTCCCTAAGTTGTTTATATAGCGGGGGATAATTGATGGAGTATAACTGGTCAAAACCAACTTAATACCCAAGTATGGGATCTGGAGAGGGCTCCAAGGTAAATGGAACTGGTCCTTGATCTGCTGGACTATTGCCTCAGGGACATTTACGTTGAGAGCAACGGACTTGGCCATATTGACCTTAAAACCTGAGGCTGAACCAAAATATAGAACTGCGCTAAATCAAACACATGACAATAACTGTTCAGAATAAAATTGCAAAACAGTCCACAGGCGTTGTGATGATAAATCTTATATACTCCTGGCGTCAAACTCCACCATCCACCACCTTTTAGCGATCTTGTACATCAGTGCCTCCACCAAAAGCTGAAAAACTTGTTTGCCAGCTCCTGTGGACTCATTACATGGGGACTTATTACATGGGGTCCCTCATTACATGGGGACTCATTACATGGGGTCCCTCATTACATGGGGTCTCATTACATGGGGTCCCTCATTAAATGGGGACTCAATACATGGGGTCCCTCATTACATGGGGTCCTTCATTACATAGGGGTCCTTTATTACATGGGGTCCTTCATTACATAGGGGTCCTTTATTACATGGGGACTCATTACATGGGGACCTTCATTACATAAGGGTCCTTTATTACATGGGGACTCATTACATGGGGACCTTCATTACATGGGGTCCCTCATTACATGGGGTCCCTCATTACATGGGGACTCATTACATGGGGTCGTCTGCGCTTATGGCTTAAAACCCAGCCAGGGCATTTCTCCGGATCCGGTACCTTTCCTGCACTGGATCACCCCTTATCATCGTGTTAAATGCATGAATATCTCCAAAGAAACAAAATGCTCCTCATAGTGTAAAAAGCTTCTAAAATTCTATTAAAACGTAAAATATTGCACTTACAGCATCCGCATGTGGATGGATGGCACAAACAGGCCACACAACGAACCCATATGTTACCGCCTGTCTTCTGGGTTCGACTCGTGCTGTGACCGGACACAACATGAGCTGCAGATTTCAGCCAATGATTTTGGCTGAAACCTGCTAATCGGCTGTGTCCAATCACACACAGAGTTCTGTGTTTACAAACACACAGGGCTCTGTGCACAGTGAAAAACGATCTGGCTCTTCTCCCTGAAAAGCAAGGCCTGTGAGCAAAAGTAGCATACATTACACACATTACACTTGTGAGGCACACAGTTAACACATTGATCTCCCCTTAATGCTAACCCCTACCCTGCCAGTGTCACTAGTACAGTGATAGTGTACAGTTTTATCACTGATCATTGTATTAGTGTCACTGGTAATGTCAGTATCAGTTAGTGTCCCTCCCAGCCAGTGTCAGTTAGCGCCAGATTGCCCGCCACCCTATCACAGTCCCACTATAAGTTACTGATCACCGCCATTACAATTTTGCATCTACAGCTGATTAAATTCCAGTACTGTATATATATACCGCAAATTGTCTATAATACACAAACCAATTAATATACACTTGTTGGGATTTTTTTTTTATAAATTAGCAGAATATATTTTGGCCTAAATTTATTAAGAACTGTGATTTAAAAAAAAAAACATTTTAACAGATGTTTTTCATAATTTTGGATTTTTTAAAAAATGTATATAATAAAGACCCAGTGGTGATCAAATACCACCAAAGAAAGCTCTATTTGTGAGGAAAAAAAGGATATAAATATCATTTGGGTACAGTGTTCCATGGCCACGCAATTGCCAGTTAAAGTAGCTCAGTGCTAGCAAAAAATGGCCTTCTCATGAAGGGGGCAACACCTTCCGGAGTTGAAATGGTTATTCTCGCTAGTCTGTTTAGCTACCCATGGACCATCCTTATGGCTGGCAGTAGCTCTAATTACTGCACCAGACCAACCACTGTCCATACTAAGAAACAAAAACAAATGGAAGGCGTGCGCACCTAGTGCATTACCAGAGGCATTTATTGGGTATTGTAAATAAAAAGGAATACTCACAAGAGTGGCGACCCCCAATGGGCCATAAAAATGCACGACTGGCATGAGTACGGACACAACACAGATAAAGGCTGATGCGTTCCGGAGACGTACCCCCTTCCTCAGAGCCACACTAGTCTGGGCACCAATGTCCAACACATTGATTGAGCGTTGGGCATTGGTGCCCAGACTAGTGTGGCTCTGAGGAAAGGGGTATGCCCCCGGAATGCGTCAACATTTATCTGTGTTGTGTCCGTACTCACGCCGATCGTGCATTTTTATGGCCCATTGGGGGTCGCCACTCTTGTGAGTATTCCTTTTTATTTACAATACCCAATGAATGCCCCTGGTAATGCACTAGGTGCGCACGCCTTCCTTTTGTTTTTGTTTCTTAGTTTGTTCCGGATCACCCCATCTGAGGAGGGCAGCATCTGCCTGGCATTCGTGGCTATTGATGTCCTTGCTGTCTTTTTCAAACTACGAAAGACCTCCTTAGCGCTGGAAGTAATTGTTTTTTTGTATTACAACCACTGTCCATAATAATAAGACATATGAGCACAATCTATGTCAGCTTGGGATGCGGAGGGGGTCTCAGTTTGGAATGTGACGGGATCACAGTTAGCACCTTGAACTTGTTTGCCAGAGGACCTCATCTCTGAGTGGTCAGAAGTCCTTATCAGCACTCGCATCAGCATCAGTCATGAGAGCCATGCATCTAACATTTGTAGAACTAAAAACCAGCAATAACCCTCATAACCCTCCTTTAACCACTACAACTCTCACAGCTGTACTCTCCTTATGTACCAGAAAAAGCAATGGCAGCTGGTGTTTTTTTTTGGGGGGGGCAAACAACCATCCCCCCGGCACCACGAGCCCCCCCCCCCCCCCGTGGGAGGACGGTCAGACATCAAAGTCCCGCACTTACCCCGTCCAGGTAGCAGCCGGGCAACGTGTCCCATGAGCAATGGGTGGTAGCAGCTTTCAGCCTTCCTCCTCCTTTGCATCACGGCGGCTCCCGCCGTGCGTCTCCTCCCTCCTCCTCCTAGGTTTCCAATAGGATCTCCTGTCCTGATTGGCCAGGAGGAAGATCAGTGTGAGAATACTGAATATTCTTTTGCTGGGTGGGCTCGGAGCACAATGAGCCTACCTTTTTATGAAGCTTATTAGAGCCTCTGGCTCTAATCACGTGCTTCAAAAAAAAAACACCCCCCCTCATTGGAATCCACGTGTATGGTGCCCTGCATGTAGATTAGGGGTCTGGACACATGGATAGGGAGGGCAGCGCCCGTGCAGCCCTAATGGATGGACCGCCACTGATATACCGTATATTATGTGCACGTATTATTATTTATTAGTATATTTATTCATTTTATTTTAGTAGTGATCAGTTGATCTGCATTTGCATCTAGTTTTTATGGGTTTAGTTGAATGTGGACAAGTTCCTCCACCCAAACTTGCTCATCCATGTATTTATGGACCCTGCTTTAACAGGACCGGTTCCACTCAGAACAGGCCTCGCCATGGTTGACCAAAGAAGTTGAGTGCACATGCTCAGCGTCATATCCAGAGGTTTTCTTTGGAAAATAGACGTATGAGTGCTGCCAGCATTGCTGCAGAGGTTGAAGGGGTGGAGGTTCAGCCTGTCAGTGCTCAGACCATACACCTTACACTGCATCAAATTGGTCTGCATGGCTGTCATCTCAGAAGGAAGCCTCTTATAAAGATGATGCACAAGAAAGTCTGCAAACAGTTTGCTGAAGACAAGCAGACTAAGGACATGGATTACTGGAACCATGGCCTGTGGTCTGATGAGACCAAGATAAACTTATTTGGTTCACCAGCTTTGTGATGTCGTCTTGTAAGAGTGGAAGAGGACTCCAGTGGCAACCTGTGGAGCTCTGGTGAGCTCCACCTCCTTCACCACCTGGTACAGCAAGGTTGTTTGGTGGCCAGACTAATTTGTGTCTGGCCTCTCCCCCTATCCTATGCTGGGGCAAAGCACCCCCATGTTGCAAGCATGTGGCCCAAAGGTCCCCCCTCCATTCAAGGACTGTCAGGCCGCATGCTCAGATAAGAGTCAGGTTTAGATTTTGGAGAGATCCACACTTTTTTTTGGCATGATGCTTCGAAGGGCCTGGTAAGGATTGGGGGGGGGGGCTCTCTATTTTTATTTTTTTTCTATTGTCATGTGACTCTGTGTGATACAGGTTGCATCTAAAATCCCACTAGTGGAAACCAGGCCTTAAGGTTCATGACTGCTCCAGGGTACGGAAAAGCCCACAGGAACCCAGACAGTCCACAGTTCTCTCCCAACTCTTGTCCTCTTCCACCCAACACCTCACAGACATCTGCTGATTGCTTGCTGTCTTTTCAGCCTTCTTTTGAAGGTGGGCTAGCCCTTTCAGGACTGAAGTACCCATAATCAGGGTTGGAGGCTCTTTCCCACCCAAAGTGTCTCCAAGCCTCCGTATTCCGGGTCCCATATGAAGACAAATCCTGGGAAAACTGCAAGCCAGTCAGATCACCCCTGAACCCCTTACCCTGTACTCCTAAACTGTACTCCTTCACCCTCCTTAAAGGGACCACAACCCAAACAGTGTTGATATATTCCAGGACCCCTGGTGACTTGTACAATAGTTTGGTTATATATTTCATGATCAATTGAGAACTGTCTTGAAGGTAAAGCATTAACATGTCTGTGTGCGTTGTTGTGTGGCTGGAGGTTTCTTTAAAAGTCCACTTGGAATTATAGCTTAAAGTGCCTAAATCTATTCCAGGTGCATTAAAACAAAAAGTGTTCAAAGACTTACAGCCTTACAGCCATAATGTAAGCAGAAAAGCCTGGTCCCTGCCAGCATGTTTTAGAGAAGGACCCTTGCTCTTGAGGTAGAAGTAGTGATCTCTATACAGAGGTCCCACACACCTCCTGTTGGCCTTTAATGAACAATAAAAGTAGACAGGTTACTACAACTAGTAAGTTACCTTTTAATAACTGTCAGCCAATTTCTTTCACAGATGGCACACAACCAAAATCAAACACTCAATGCTGAAGTCCTGATTGTTGGATTTGAGAACCTCACTGAATACAGAATCCCTCTCTTCCTCCTCTTACTGATCATATACACATTGACTTGCATTGAGAACCTTGTGGTTATAATTTTAGTATCTATAAGCCCTCGTCTCCATTGTCCCATGTACATCCTGATCGGCAATTTACTCCTTTGTGAATTAGTCTACACGACAGATGTGGTGCCCCTGATACTGCACCACATGCTCTCCGGAAGACCCATCATCTCCCATCTCGGCTGTTCTGTCCAATTAAGTGTATCCGGAGCCGTTACGATTGTTGAGACTTTGCTGCTCACTGTGATGTCATACGACAGATATTTGGCCATTTGTAAGCCTCTCCGATACTCCGATCTCATACACAACAGACTCTGCTTCTATTTGGTAACCGTGATTTGGCTAATTTCACTTATATTAGTTACGGTTCACTTTTACCTTCTGATAAAGCTTGAATTTTGTGGTCCTCTGACCATCGATCATTTTTTCTGTGACTTCACCCCTTTTGTTTCCCTTTCATGCTCAGACATAGCGCCTGTCCAATTGTTTGGGTTAATAGTGAGCATTGCAGTAACCATTATGCCTTTCTTACTGATTGTTCTGTCCTACGTCTTCATTATATTCACAATCCTCAGGATAAAGATATCTTCAGGAAGGAAGAAGGCCTTCTCTACCTGCAGCTCACACCTCCTAGTGGTGACCATATATTACACCGCGCTCTTTTGCTTATACGGGATGCCGAGGAGTGACCATTATCTCAATGTCTACAAAGGATTATCCTTCACATACTTTTCGGTGACACCGATGATCAACCCCATCATTTACACTTTAAGGAATCAGGATTTTCATAAAGCTCTGAAGGCAGCAATGAGTAAAATTAAAACTGTTTATTGTTAGAACGCAACAAATAAATGTGTATTATAGTGTACCAAATGGTAATCATTGTTTTCATTGTCTTCTAAAGTAACATTCCATTTTTTTTTAAATTCATTAACCACTTCAGCCCCGGAAAGATTTCCACCTTAATGACCAGGCCATTAGCGATATTGCACTGCGTCGCTTTAACCACTTCAGCCCCGGAAGGATTTCCCACTTTAGGACCGGAGCCCTTTTTGCGATTCGGCACTGCGTCGCTTTAACTGACAATTGCGCGGTCGTGTGATGTTGTACCCAAACTAAATTTGCTTCCTTTTTTCCCACAAATAGAGCTTTCTTTTGGTGGTATTTGATCACCTCTGCGTCATTTCTGATCACCGCTATAAATAAAAGAAGAGCGACAATTTTGCAAAAAAACACAAATTTCTTACTTTTTGCTAAAATACAAATCCAAAAAAAAAATATATAAAAAAAACATTTTTTCCATCGGTTTTGGACGATTTATATTCTTCCTCATATTTTTAGTAAAAAAAATCGCAATCTGTGTTTATTGATTGGTTTGCGCAAAAGTTGCCGCGTTTACGGATGATAAGGATTCATTTCTGGGGTTTTTATTTTTTACTAGTAATGGCTGCGATCTGCGATTTTTAGTGGTACTGCAATACTGCAGCGGACATGTCGGACATTTTGATACTTTTTTGGGACCCTTGGCATTTATACAGCGATCAGTGCACCTATGCTCACCCATCCGTGCTCACTCATCTGTCACCCATGCATCCGTGCTCACCCATCCGTGCTCACTCATCCATCACCCATGCTCACCCATCCGTGCTCACTCATCCATCACCCATGCTCACCCATCCGTGCTCACTCATCTGTCACCCATGCATCCATGCCCACCCATCCGTGCTCACTCATCCATCACCCATGCATCCGTGCTCACCCATCCAGCCATGCTCACCCATGCATCCGTGCTCACCAATCCAATCATGCTCACCCATGCAGCCTAATCGTGCCTACCCACCCGTACCTACGTACCCACTGTCTACTCACTCGTGCCTACCCACTCGTACCCACTACCTACTCACTCGTGCCTACCCACTCGTACCCACTACCTACTCACTCGTGCCTACCCACTCGTGCCTACGTACCCACTGTCTACTCACTCGTGCCTACCCACTCGTATCCACGTGACTAGCGACATATTTACGGTTCCCAGGGTTTTTTCATAGTTTTACAGGCTGTACAGGCGACGTCATAACGTCATGGTGATTTTTAGCGTCTAGCGTCGGTAATGATCATTTTTTATTTTTGGGGTCTTTACTTAGGAATAGTAGGCATTTGCGCCGTTGAAAACGC
>BLSH010281357.1:1627148-1646477 GCA_018402905.1 Glandirana rugosa | reverse complement strand
GTGCCACCACAGTGCCATCAGTAATGTAATAGGTCATCAAATTAGATTTGAAATGTATGCCCCTAGAACGCCTGATGGTGCACCCTGCATGTTGGGCCTCTGTATGTGGCCAGGCTGTGTAAAAGTGTCACTCATGTGGTATTGCCATACTCAAGGCGAGTAGCAGAATATATTTTAGGGTGAAATTTTTGCTGGGTACATGCTGTGTGTTAGAAATATTGTATAAATGGGCAACCTTGTGTAAAAAAAAATGCGTTTTCATTTTCTTTCCACATTTTCCAAAAACTTGTGGAAAAAATGAACCGTTCAAAAGACTCATTGTGCCTCATAGATTATACGTTGGGGTGTTTACTTTCCAAAATGGGGTCATTTTTTGGGTGTTTCCATTGCCCTGGTGCTCCAGGACCTTCAAAAGTGCAAGAGGTAGTCAGGAAATTATGTGTGTAATTTATGTCCTTAGAAAGCCTGATGGCGCTCCCTGCATGTTAGGCCTCTGTATGTGGCCAGGCTGTGTAAAAGTGTCACACATGTGGTATCACCATACTCAGGAGGAGTAGCAGAATGTGTTTTGGGGTGTAATTGGTGGTATGAATATGCTGTGTGTGAGAAATAACATGTTAATATGACAATTTTGTGAAAAAAAAAAACTGAAAAAAAAAAAATATTCTTTTTGCAAAGAATTGTGGGAAAAAATGCCAACTTCAAAAAACTTGCCATGCCTCTTACTAAATATGTTGGACTGTCTACTTTACAAAATGGGGTCATTTGGGGGGTATTTGTACTTTTCTGTCTTGTTAGAGCCTCAAGAAATGAGATAGGCCGTCAGTGTATCAGGTGTGATCAATTTTCAGTGATTGGCACCATAGCTTGTAGACTCTATAACTTTCACAAAGACCAAATAATATACACTAATTTGGCTTATTTTAAGATATATAGCAGTATAAATTTTGGCCAAAATTTATGAAGAAAAGTTGCTAATTTGCAAAATGTTATAACAGAAATAAAGAAAAATGCATTTTTTTTTACAAAATTTTCGGTATTTTTCCATTTATTGCTCAAAAAATAAACACCCCAATGGTGATTAAATACCACCAAAAGAAAGCTCTGTTTGTGTGAAAAAAAGGACGTAAATTTCACATGGGTACAGTGTTGCATGACTGAGTAATTATCATTCAAAATGTGAGAGTACTGAAAGCTGAAAATTGGTCTGGTTAGGAAGGGGGTTTAAGTGCCCAGTGGTCAAGTGGTTAATCTGAGTTTTTTTATTTTTTAAATAAAAAAAAAAAAAAAAGACTGAATATTTTGAAAAGCAAAACGTTTTTCTTAGTTTTTGTCAGCAGATTTTGAAAATAAGTATTTTTTCTCCTTCACTAATGTGTGCTGATGAGGCGGCACTGATGGGCACTGATAGGCTGCACTGATGGGCACTGATGAGGTGGCAATTATGGGCACTAATGAGGTGGCACTTATGGGCACTGATTAGGTGGCACTAGTGAGGAGGCACTATTATGCTGCACTTATGGGCACTGATACGTGGCACTGGTGGGCACTGATAGGTGGTAATTATGGGCACTGATAGGCATCACTGGTGGGCACAGATAGGCGGCACTGATGGGCATTGATGGGTGGCACTGATGGGCATTGTTGGGCAGCAGTGATGGGCATTGATGGGCAGCACTGATAGGTGCCACTAATAGCCATTACTGACCTGCATCACTAATGGGCACTGATTGGTGGCACTTGTGGGCACTGATTGCTGGCACTGGTGGGCACTTGTTGGCACTGACTGCTGGTACTGGTGGGCACTTGTGGGTACTGATTGCTGGCACTGGTGGTGCTAATGGTAATCAGGGCACTGATGATCAGTGCCCTGAATACATCACTAGATGTCCTCTGTGAGGAGATGCCGCTGATCGGCTCTCCACGCCACACACTCTAGCGATAAGCACCGATTACCGGCACTTGCTTGTTTACATGTGACAGGCTCACATGGTTAAATAGCCGCGGCTGCATGTTTACAGGACGCAACGCAATTGGTGAGCTGCGCGAGGGCTAGGGCGAGCAGGAGCGCACTTTCTGGGACGATGTCATATGACATCATCCCAAAACGAGAGCCGCACTGCCCCTCCGTCATTTGATGGTGGGCAGGCGGCAAGTGATTAAGATTTCCCTTCACTGGAACTAAGGGGCCAGGACTAACCCCTGAATACCAACCCCAAACCATAATCCACCCTCCACCAAATGATTTGGACCAGTGCACAAAGCAAGGTTCATAAAGACATGGATGAGTGAGTTTGGATTGGAGGAACTTAACTGGCCTGCACAGAGTCCTGATCTCAACCCGATAGAACACCTTTGGGATGAATTAGAGTGGAGACTGAGAGCCAGGCCTTCTCATCCACATCAGTGCCTGACTTCACAAATCACTTCTGGAAGAATGGTCAAACACCCCCATAGACACACTCCTAAACCTTGTGAACAGCCTTCCCAGAAGATTTGAAGCAGTTATAGCTGCAAAGGGTGGGCCAACTCAATATTGAACCCTACGGAGAAAGACTGGGATGCCATTAAAGTTCATGTGCGTGTAAAGGCAGGTGTCCCAATACTTTTGGTAATATAGTGTAAATTACATATAACATAGAATAACAAAACACAAATTGTGGGATGTCCCCACACACTTGGACGTTTTCAATGGGCACACCACGAGATAACACGAATGGTTATAAAAAAATATATAATTTTTATTACAACATAGGTTTAAAAAATGCACAAGCAAATGTATACAAATGAAAATAATAAAAACATTTCATCTGTGTTTGACCCCAATAAAGGGTCTACAGGTCATAACTAATATTGACCCTACAATACAAACATAGACTACCAATACAACCATGGTGTGCATGCATACACATATGCAGAGGTCTACGCATTTCGCTATGAGCTTCTTCAGGACCCTAATCCCAGCATGGCTGTAGGTTGCCAGGGTAGCTATTAATTAAAACAGAAAAAAAGAAGAAAAATAACAGTAACGTTACCATTACAATCAGCAATACTAATACTTGCATGTTAATATAAATGTAACTATATATATCGCCCGTGTAAAATGGTGCTTACATATGACTCTGTACGACCAAGGATGGCACTCAGGGGGGCGGACACAGGGGATTTCAAGACCTGGACTCCAAGGGCTGCGAGTACTAGAAATCATATATAAGTATGTAAGTACAGAACGATATGTTCCATAAAGCTTGAAATAATTATGTCTCAACTTCTAGTTACCTGCTAAATGCTAGCTAGTGGGATAAGTATAGAGACCCCACAAAAAATGGCCTCTCTATAGATTGTGGCTAGAGACGACACTGCCGTCTAGAAAGGAGATAGAGAAAATAACCCATGAGTCATCCCTGATATCTATTGAGCAAATATCTGACTACAAGATCAAAGTGTATCCAACGTACCCTTGGAAGGTGGTGAGGTGGTCGGAGACGGGGGAGGGGGAGAGAGGAGCCAGGAGGGCCGAAGAGGCAACAAGGGAGAACCCCGCTCAAAATATTCTATAAGCTGGGACAGGGGTAACAGACCATCAAGAGTGTCACCATAAAGGGGTTCTTTTCAAAATGCGGGTGGAAGAGTCCTCCTAGATAAAAATGCATATATATTCGGTATCAGATAAATGCACTCAAGAGATAAGACCTACATCTCTGCTGAAAATATCTACATCGAAAGAGGGTAAAGTAATAGAACCTAAGTACCTTTAGATATAACATATATGGGTATGAGTATCCATCATTCCGAATTCTGCCAACAACGGATGCTCCTATAAGAAAGCATACAGCATGAGGAAAAGGATATGAAATATCTCTAGGTCCTCGTGCACCCCAAACAAGCCTGCATATTGAGCGTGTTACCTCACTTCCGTTCATCCTCCTACATCCCCTGTCACATCCGGCATACACCAGTGCCAGGGCTGAAGTACTCCCCCACCAAGTCACGTGATAGGGTCCACCGCCAATGATATGCGGCAAACCCAACGCGTCATCCCTGACGCAATCACATGACATGGTGTGTGTCCCTACACAACGGCGCATGCTCGCTCTGAGCACGTCGTGTGCAGAGGGGGAGGCGTGGTCCAACCCGATCCGTCCACGAGCGAGGAGGTACATCCTCAACCCCCAAGGACGGAGGATTCGGGTAGTCCTGCCACTAGCACCCTGACATTATCAACCGAAAACGTGGGACACATATGCCCGCCCATACTGAATGCCCCTGATCACACAGAGTCTACAAGAATCCTATATATATCTCATGTATGGTACAATCATAAAAATCAACATATAAGGAGAGTTCAAAAAATGTTCCCAAATGTATGTTACAGAAAGCATACTTGCAAGGCAGGGATACAATTACAATTTATAACAATAACTAAAGGAATACAAGAAAAAAAAAAAAGAGACAAATCACACCTAACAAAAAACCAGCACCACTATATCCATCCAACCTATTTACAAGAAGGGCTTGAAGCTAAATGCTTCATTCAGTCCTGGTGCCTCTTTGGCCCTGAGCTGATATATCCAGCGAGATTCTCGCTGTAATATGATTTTGTCGAATTCGCCTCCTCTGAGGTTGGGTAAAATTTTCTCCAGGGCTGCGAATCGAACCACATTGGGATTGCTATTGTGGTGAAAGCTCAGGTGTCTGCCAATAGGCGTCGACAAAATATTTTTATGTCCATAATAAACATGGTCCTTGATCCTTCGCCAAAATTGGCGTTTGGTCTTACCAACATAGAAGGCCCCACAGTCACAGAACATCACGTAGACTATCCCGATCGTTTGACAGTCCACGTGATGTCTGATGGTGTGGAGCCCTCCCCCCGGAAGGGAGAAGGTCTGATTTTCATAAATAAATGGGCAGAAGTAACAGGAACCACACTTCCATGTCCCCTTGAGATAAGATGTCTCTGGGTCATTCTGGAAGTGGCTCCTAGTAACTCGGTCCCTTACTGACTTGGCCCTCCTATATGTGATCTCAGAGGTCGGACCTATATATTTAGTCAGAATTTTATCGTTTAGCAGGAGATACCAATGTTTATCAAGGATCAATATTAGTAGGGTCAATATTAGTTATGACCTGTAGACCCTTTATTGGGGTCAAACACAGATGAAATGTTTTTATTATTTTTATTTGTATACATTTGCTTGTGCATTTTTTAAACCTATGTTGTAATAAAAATTATATATTTTTTCATAACCATTCGTGTTATCTCCTGGTGTGCCCATTGAAAACGTCCAAGTGTGTGGGGACATCCCACAATTTGTGTTTTGTTATTGCTTAAAGGGACGGTGGCACTTCATTAAAGAAGTTTTCTTTGGTTTCTATATCATAGAATGTAATATTTTGGGGGCAGTGGCCCTTTAATATTTCAGTTGATTGGAGGCCAGGGAATGACAGTGATGGGCACCATATGATGGGTGAAAAGAGAAAAAAAATCTCAAGAATTATAATCATTTGGCTTGATAAAATGACTCACACATACAGTATGTATTCTGATTTTGTACGTTGCTGGATGTCTATTTTAAAACCCAATTGGACTTCTGGGTGCATCAAAAAAAGAAAATACGTTTTCAAAAGCCTGCCCTCTGCCAGCATGTTGTAGAGAAGGACTCTTGCTCTTTGGGTAGAAGCAGTAATCTCTTTGCAGAGGTCCCACACTGGCTTTAACCACTTGCTGACCGCCGACTACAGTCTGACGGCGTCAAAGTGGCTTGATATTGCAAACCGCCGTCATATGACGGCGGCTGCAACATCCCTCACTGTGAGCGCGCACGTGCCTCCAGAGGTGAGCTCACACGCTCACTGTGTTTGGGGGGGCCAAGGAGTGGGTAGGGTGGACTCAATCGCCACCGGCTACCTGTGATGGCTCCCCTGCAGTGAAAGAATGGAGGCCCGTGTAAGTAAACACGTATATCCGTTCTGTTAGAGGGGGAAGGAGTGTGATCACAGGCTTCCTGTATATGGAAGCCGTGATCACTCCCCTCCCCCTGCCAGCCCAGTCCACATACAGTTAGAACACGCCCAGGGAACACAGTTAACCCTTAGAGCGCCCCCTCCAGGATAACCCCTTCAATGCCAATGGCATTTACACAGTAATCAGTGCATTTTCATAGCACTGATCGCTGTATAAATGCCAATGGTCCCAAAAAAGTGTCAAAATTGTCCAACATGTCCACTGCAATATTGCAGTACCACTAAAAATCGCAGATCGCCGCCATTAATAGTAAAAAATTAAAAAAAATAAAAACCCCAGAAATTAATTCTCATCATCCGTAAACGCAGCAACTTTTGCGCAAACCATTCAATAAACGCCGATTGCGATTTATTTTACCAAAAATATGAGAAGGAATATAAATCGGCCAAAACCGATGGAAAAAAATGTTTTTTTTGTTTTTTTTTTGGATTTGTATTTTAGCAAAAAGTAATACATTTGGGGTTTTTTTGCAAAATTGACTTTTTCTTTTGTTTATAGCGGCGATCAGAAATGATGCAGAGGGGATAAAATACCATCAAAGGAAAGCTCTATTTGTGGGGAAAAAAGGACGCAAATTTTGTTTGGGTACAACGTCGCACGACCGCGCAATTGTCAGTTAAAGTGACGCAGTGCCGAATCGCAAAAAGTGCTCTGGTCCTACAGTGGGAAATCCTTCCAGGGCTGAAGTGGTTAAAGAACCCACCAATCACTAAAAGCAGAGAGATTGCTATGACTTGTAAGTTACATCTTAGTAACTGTCAGTCTATTCCTTTCACAGATGGCATACCAAAAAAATCAAACACTCCATGTTGAAGTACTGATTGTTGGATTTGAGAACCTCACTGAATACAGAATCCCTCTCTTCCTCCTCTTACTGATCATATACACATTGACTTGCATTGAGAACATCCTGATTATAATTTTAGTGTCTATAAGCACTTGTCTCCATTGCCCCATGTACTTTCTGATCGGCAATTTGCTCTTCTGTGAATTCCTCTACACAATGGATTTGGTCCCTCTGATGCTGCACCACATGCTCTCCAGAAGACCCACCATCTCCCATCTCAGTTGTTCTGTCCAGCTAAGTGTATCCGGAGCCGTTACGATCATTTAGACTTTGCTGCTCACTTTGATATCATACAACAAATATTTGGCCATTTGTAAGCCTCTCAGATACTCCTCTCTCATACACAACAGACTCTGCTTCTATTTTGTAACAGTGTTTTGGCTCATTTCAGTTACATTCGTTATGGTTCAGTTTTACTTTATAATACATTTCGAATTTTGTGGTCCTCTGGCCATCGATCATTTTTATTGTGACTTCACCCCTTATATCTCCCTTGCATGCTCAGACATATCGCTTGTTGTTCTACTTGGCTTAACAATCAGCGTTACATTAACCATTTTACCTTTCTTATTGATTGTTCTGTCCTACGTCTTCATTATAGTCACAAATCTCAAGATACAGACGTCAGCGGGAAGGCAGAAAGCCTTCTCTACCTGCAGCTCACACCTCCTAGTAGTGACCATTTATTACACTGCGCTGTTTTGCTTATACGGGAAGCCAAGGAGTGACCATTATGTCAATTTTTACAAAGGATTGTCCTTCACATACTTTTCGGTTACACCGATGATCAACCCGATCATTTACACTTTAAGGCTCCATGCACACTGGACGCTATCTGGGCTCTTCAGCATCTGGCAGGAGACGCTGCTTAGAAAACGTTCTATTTGCAGCGTTTTGTAAACAGCGTTTACCGGCGTTTAGCGGCGTTTTTCGGCGTCGGGGTTTTTTGTCGTTTTTTTTTTCTTCTTTGACTTCCATTGACTGCAAAAAACGCCAGACACCGATAAACCGGCGTTAACCGGCGTTAACCGGCGTTTACCGGCGTCTGGAGTTTTTTGTGGTCAAGAGAACGACTTTTGAACGCCAATTCAGGGCGTTCAGATAACAGCCCAAAAACACCACTGCTGATAAAAGACAATAAACGACCATGTGTGCACAGACACATAGGATAAAATAAAGTGGCGTTTTTGGGCTGTTAACAAAAAACGCCCAAACGACCAAAAACGGTCGTTTTTGAGATACAGTGTGCATGGAGCCTTAGGAATCAGGAGATTCATAGAGCTCTGCAGGCAGCATTGAGTACAATTAAAATGTATTGTTAACATACAACAAATATATTTGTATTATATTGTACCCAATAATATTTAAAAGAAAATGAAAACAGTAAAGTAACATTCTATTTTTTTTCAAACTAGGCTAGTACCATGGATGCTTAACCTGTGGCCCTCCAGCTGTTTGGGAACTACAAGTGCTATCATGTCTCTGCCTTTGGAAGTGCTTAGCTGTCAGCCTTGCAATGCCTAATGGGACTTGGAGTTCCTCAATGGCTGGATGTTCACAGGTTGAGAATTCATGGACTAGACATCTACAACCTGTAGGAGGAGATTGAGTGAACAGCAGAAGGGACAAAAATATGGAGACCTGGTGGTCTAAAATAGGCAGCGAATGGAAACAAGTCCCAAAAATGATTAATAGTCAGGAGAGTATCCAAAGCCTACCCAATGGAACCAAGTGTGTCAGAATTTCTCTTTATGATCATAGAGAGCGGAGGTAAAGTCCTTCATATGCATAGTCTTGCTAATTATGGAAAACCATTGGCCCACCAAAGGGGGTAATCTGATTCTATATGGCAGGAATGTAGACTCTCATGCTATTGAGGAGGTGAATAAGTAAAGATTTCTTGTATTTCTTGATAGAGAGGGATAATGAAAAATTGGTAGGCAATCTGATCATCTCATCTCCGTTAACTTTTGGAAATCTATGAGGAGCATCTTCCACAAGGAGACAAGTCCAGAAGAGTGTGGAGAACAATACCAGGGTGCAATTTACATATCAGGACCTGGATCACCTGCTGGTGGCACAGTGGTTCCCTGAACAGAGGGTTGTAATTCCAGTGCCCACCAGTGGTGTCTCCAAGCAGCCAGCAGACCCCAGTAATCCATTTCCACCTGATGCTGATTGCTGGGAGGATATTTAGGTTCTCCCCTACTAAGTGCCTATAGCTCCAGTGTTTTGCTTGCTGCCAGATTCTTCTAGCCATGATCCTGTTCCTGCTCTTTGTCTTGAACCCTATTTGTTTGCCCCTTCCCATCTGCTCCCTGCATCTCCAGTTTTCCCTGCTTTTTGGTGTTCCTCATTTAGTATATATTGTGTATAGTTAATTGCTAATTAGGCTTCTGTTTATTAGTTATTAGTCAGGTATTCTGGTTCTGGGATTTTTGATTCACTTATATTTTTATATTTGCTGTGCTGGTGTTTGGAAGAATGTTGTTTCATTGTAAATAAATCTCACTTAAAACTTACACAGTCTGGTCCCAGTTTCCTGAGTGTAACCACACAAATCTGGCCATTTCTGCTTCTGTTTCCTGACATAACACTGGAGCAAGAGGCATTTAGTAGGGGAGGACCTAAATACCTTCCTAGCATCCAGCACCAGGTGGAAACTGATTACTGGAGTTTTCTGGCTGCTGGGATACACCTGCTGGTGGACACTGGAACTTTACAACCCTCCGCTCAGGGAACCACAGTGCCACCAGCAAGTGATCCAGGCCCTGACATTACATCTCCAACAGAATGTGTTGGGTAAAAAGTGTAGCAGCACCAGGATTTTGAACCCTCTAGAGAGGAGTTTATAGCCCTCTTCCTGCATTTTGCTGTTGGGCAGGCCACTCACTCTCCCAATGCCCCCTTGCTGTATTAACCAACAACTGTAGTAGTTCTTTCCATTGAGAGATGGCTCCTTCTAGGCCAGATATGGGGTGAAATATATCACACATACTGTATGTACAGCAGTATATTTAAATTATTTTCAAATTTGCAGCAAGACAATACCAAATTCCTGCATATTTTAATTATTTAGAAATAAGACATGCAGCAACAGCACAGTTTGGATTGATGTCACTTTGTTTTTTAATCCGGAAAAATTATTGTTCAGCCAGGACACCTTAAACTGAACTCTATGTATTGTTTGGCCCAACTTCATTCCAAGACAAACACTCATATGGATTAAATCTCAATGGTATAGAGCAGGGGCTCTTGACGTCATTGAGACCAGGACCAGGTAAATTCTTCCAATGCCTACCATGCCCCAATAGTAAAAAAAAAAAAGTTTATACCCACAAAATAAAAGTATGAGAACATGAAATATAGACTGATATTCTGGAATTATCTGGATGGGGCTGGGTGTTACTGTGAGGGATGGGAGGGTTGTACTGGGGGTTACTGGATTCTGCAGCAGACTTGGTGGCCCAGTAAAGGGATGAGATTTCCGGAGGGAACTGGTGGCAATTGTGGGGGGATGTGTCTCTTGCAAGACTGTGGGTTTCTCTAGATGTTTGGGGACTTTGAAGGGGCACTGTGGGAGTCTGTAATGCACTGAGGAACTGGGGTACACTGTGGGACACTGTTGAAGGTTGAGGGCACCATGGGGGGCTGGATATTTTGTAGGAAGCTAGGGGCACTGCAGGGGCTGGGGAGTACTGTGGAAAGTTGGGCAGTACTGTAAGAGCTGAGTTCTCTCAGGGGCCTGGAGGCACTGTGTGAGGTTGAGGGACACTGCAGCTGGTTTGAGGCCTTGACGGAGGGAGGCCTTAACCTGGCAGCAGGCCATGGCCCAGTGGTTGAGAACCACGGGTGCAGAGATACACCAAGTTTGCTGGAGGATGCATAGCAGGACATACTAGGTTCTCATTTGACCTGACTACTTTCCTCTGGAAATAAAGCAAAGTAAAATATTTTCACAGTATTTATTACACTCCACATATATTGTTCAAAAGTCAAAAATATTGTACAGACAAACCTCATGCCATGTAAGTGTGTTCACTAGGCCGCAATGCAAGACAAAGAGACTGGGCAGACTTTATTCTCCTGAACTATATATGACATTGTGTTTTTTTAGAGCATAAAGCAGGAAAAACTGAACTAATTAGTAACTGGACAGTTTATACACCCTATTTCCTAAGATTCAGTGTCAGAGGGAGATTTGCCAGATCGGATCTGGGATAAACGAAACAGTGTTTTTTTTTTCTCAGACCTTATAACTTAACAATTGTAAATATTGCATGCAGTCTTATTTAAGTCTTTTTGCTATTCTAATGAGCAGGCAGATTACAGTAAGAACATTTAGAGCTATTTTCTAAGTTTGAATACTAAACAATGCAACAGTTTTGAAGCGCACCTTTTAAAACGTATATCCACTTTTGTGGGGAAAAATATTTCAAATAAATAACAATTAATACAGTATATACAATTTTGACACAAGCCATATTGTAATTTATTATTGTTAAAAATTGTATTTCATTTTCAATATGCATTGCTGCAATTTTCTGTAAAATTCAATACAATATGGCAGCCTGGAGGTGTTCTGAACACAGTTGGTTGAAAATGGAAATAGTATAAGGCTGGGCTCACATATGAACCGCATGCGACTCACAGCAGGGGTCCGGTGCGTCCTGGTTCACCGTTTTAGGTCCGATTTCAGTCCGAATTTTTGGCTGAATTCGGACCTGTAAACGGACCAAAAATCACACAGCGTTTTTGTGAAAAACGCACCGGACCTGCCGCGTAGATATGTGAACCGGCTCCATAGAGAACCGGTCAAAATCTCCTGCTATTGCGAATTGGGTGCGGGGAACCCGCATCCAATTCGCAATGGTGTGAACCCAGCCTAAAGGTTTGAACCACAGCTAGAAAGTCTATTTGAACAGGTCTCAGTTTCAAAGAAAAAATTGTGTAATTTTTTTAACTCTGATAATGGTAATAGCATACATTTCTGCACCACAGCTAAAAAGTATTTTTGGGCATGCAGCAATTTCAGAGAGAGATTGAGCAGACATTTAGCATAAGTAAAAAAGGGTTAACTGGTGTGTAGTTTTTTTGGGGGGCACTAAGGATTGAAAGAGCAAACAGGTTTGCATCACAGCTAGACAGGCCACAGTTTCTGGGAGCTTGAGTGAGCATTTAGCATCTGTATTTTTGGACACCAATAATGGAAATAGCATACAGGTTTGCACCACAGCTAGAAACACTTTTTGAACAGGTCACATGTTCAAAGAGATTGAGCAGGCATTTAGCATCGGGGAAAAATATATGTCTTTTTTGGACACAGCTGATGGAAACAGCATGCAGGTTTGCACCACAGCTAGATAGCCTATTTCAACAGGCTGCAGAGATTGGGCATTTAGCATCTGAAATAAACAAACTCAGGGTGGAAAAGGCATACAGCTTAGCAACAAAACTACCAAACATATATGCACAACATATCTTTGAAACCTTCATTGTCAGGGTTCATGAAGGAGAGAGTAGCCAGATTACAATCTGTCCCCAAAAAATGGGCTTCCTTTACAGATTTTATGCCTACATTTTTAATCACTTCAAAACCTGGCCAATTCTAACATTTTTCACATACATGAAACAATCTTAATTTTTTTTTGCTAGAAAATTACTTCTTAAGATCCCTGAAACTGAATAGTTTCCTGCTTATGCTAGAATCGCCATTGAGGTATTTATATATCGCTATTATATCTCCTCTCAAGTGTCTCATAGTGGTTCCTCATAGCTAAGGTCCTTCAGTCCCCTTATTAGCTTTGTTGCCCTTTTCTGGACTCTCTGTAGTTTCAGCACATCCTTCCTGATGACCAGAACTTTACGGCATACTCAAGAGGTGGATCATTGTTTTGTAAAGTGGTAGAATTATCGTTTTATCTCTTAAATACTCTTTTTAATGCATGCTAATATTCTGCTTGCTGAGGCTTGACATTGCATGGCATTGCTGAGCCTGTGATCTACTAGGACCACCAGATCTTTTTCCATCCTCCATTCCCCTAAATGTTCTCCCTCTAACGGGTAACTTGCATTCATGTCTTTGGCCCCAAAGTGCATTACTTTACATTTCTCAACATTAAACCTCTTTTGCCATGTACATTGCCTGCCCCCTTATTTTACTGAGGTCTTCTTGTAAGATTTTTATAGCTTGCTTTGAAGTTATTACCCTGCTTATATTTGCTACTAAGCAGGGCAATAGCTTCACAGCAGTCAGTTATTCCCACTGACACCAAAGATGGTGTTTTATTTTAACCCCACTTTCCCTTCTAATTAGTTAAAATATTTTTTAGACATTTTTTTTTCATTCCCATATGTTCAATGTATGGGCATAAATGTTATATTTTATTGTTGGGGCATGGAAGGTTTTGGAAGAATTTCTTAGGTCCTGGTCTCACTAGAGTTTTGAATTCCTCCCTTAGAGACGCACAAATAAGGTCATGTTCATTTGTTTATCAAATATTGAATAGACATGAACACAAGTGTCCTGGTTAATGAGTCCTGTGAAATCAATCCATATTTATAGAAAATTTACACAAGGAAATATATATAAGACCCACCTGGCACCTTGATACATGTACAGAGTCGCCATCACACCTAGGAATTACAGGTACGTTATTTTACACACAATGTCACTAATTATATTGTACCGTATTAACCAACCAAAGAAAACACAAACACTTCATTGACACCTTTTATTCACTTCATGGACTAAAATTGTAATATTCCAGTAGACAACAGTCCCAAACACACATATAATTGTCACATACACAAATGTGCTGGCAAACACATGCAAATATACACATGACCATAATACCTTTCATGCACACTTATATATAGTTATATATATAACCCATGGCATAACACTATGTGGCCAAATGGTTATGGACATATGTATGCGTTTGCTTGACATCCTATTCCAAAACCATGGCCATTAATATGGAGTTTACTTCCCTTTGCAGCCCCATTTTGGAGGGTGGCTGTGGGAATTTGTGCCCATTTGTGAGGTCAAGTACTGATATTGAATGAGAAGACCTGGCTCAGCATCAGTATTCTAATTAATCCTAAAGGTGTTCAGTAGGGTTGAGGTCAGGGCTCTCTGTAGGCCCTCAAGGTTCTCCACACTAAATTGGTCAAACCATGTCTTTATGAAACTGGCATTGCACACAGAAGGCCTGACTTGCATTTTAGTGTTCAATTCATCCCAAAGCTCTAACAGAGTTGAGGTCAGGGATCATTACAGGACACTTGAGTTCCCCCACACCAAACTGGTCAAACCATGTCTTTATGGAGCTTGCTTTGTACACAGGGGGACATTAATGTTGGAACAGAAAAGGGTCCATGATGTGGCCCTTTGCATGCTTGGGGCATTATTATGTCCACTGTCAGCAACAGTGGGGCATAGTGCCTGCCACTGACACCAACAATGGGACACTGGCCCTCTTATTGACAACCATGATGGAAGACTATGCTTTCTATTGATACCAATGATGGTTAACTATTCCTCCCACTGACACCAATGATGGGGCCTTATTCCTCCCACTGACACCACTGATGGGGCATTGTTCCTCCCACTGACACCAATAATGTGGCATTATTCCTCCCATTGACACCAATGTCACCAATGATGGGGCACTATTTCTCCCACCGATACCAATGATGGGGCATTGTTCCTCCCACTGACACCAATGATGGGGCACTATTCCGCCCATTAATATCAATGATGAGCACTCATCCTCCCACTGATACCAACTTCTGTCCCTAATTGAGAATCATTGGTTTGTACTAAATTTCTAAAGATGCTTTAACTCCCATTCCAGAGTCCTGTAGAAGAGCACCTCAAAAGAAGTAGACCATACCAGATGAGTTATTTTGGTTTGTACCATTTAGTCAAATAGGCCACATCACAAATTATAATTTCTGCCTTTGATGAGTTAGTAGATCCCTTAGTTCTCAGATAGAAGAACATATATGGCTACCATGATGTCAGTGAAATTCTGGTTCTGTTTTATTATACTCATTATGACTGAATCCCACTGGTTTAATCTCATTGGTTTAATTCTGTTTAGTTTCCCATGGACCAAAGGAGGTACTATCCCTAAGGACATATGAGCAAAGTCTGTCTCATCTTGGGAGGTGGAAAAGGTCTCAGCTTGGGAGATGGGGGGAGGGTCTCAGCTTGAGAGGTGGAGGGAGTATCAGCTTGGGAGGTGTAGAGGGAATCTATATTGGAGATTCTATGTCCATCAGGCTGAGGGGATTAGGACAGCTGGGAGAGTCTGGGAGACTGGGATTGCTGTGGCAACTGGTCTCAAGCTTAACCGTTAGGATAAGGCTCTATTCCTCCCACTGACAACAACAATGGGGCACTATTCATCCCATTGATACCAACGATGGGGCATTACTCTTCTGACTGACACCAATGATGGGGCACTATTCCTCCCACTGACTCCAACGATGGGGCACTATTCCTCCCACTGACACCAACAATAGGGAAAATATTTCTTCCACTGATACCAATGATGGGGCATTACTGCTCCTTCTACTGACCACCAACCCTGAGGTCATATTTATTCTGAAGGACAGTAAACAGGCCCTTTGCTTGAAAAGTTGGAGACCCCTGGTCTAGGGTACTGAGGAGGTCTTAAAGGAGTGAAATGTGTCTAAAGAACTCCTATTGAGGGGCCAGGGAGTGGGTCCATACAGCTGGATGCTGTGACTACAGGTTGAGTGAGCCAGAGAGCCAGGAGAGATGGTCTGAGGCACCAGTGATAAGAGCAGCAGTGCTGTTTTGCTGTGTGAGGTCAGGTCTTAATTAGCTTTCTTTTTAATATCAAAAATGTCATAAATTGTATTGAATGATATACATCATACAATACACAAATATAATGATCAAACATAATGTGAGCTTGAAAAAGCAAGAAACATCACATCTAGAAATATACTTTTGTAATCGAGTACAAATTGTATATTATACAATATCTCACACAAGTGAGTACACCCCTCACATTTTTGTAAATATTTTATTATATCTATCCATGTGACATCACTAAAGAAACAACACTTTGCTACAATGTAAAGTAGTGAGTGTACAGCTTGTATAACAGTGTAAATGTGCTGTCCCCTCAAAATAACTCAACAAACAGCCATTAATGTCTAAACTGCTGGCAACAAAAGTGAGTACACCCCTAAGTGAAAATGTCCAAATTGGGCCCAAAGTGTCAATATTTTGTGTGGCCACCATTATTTTCCAGCACTGCCTTAACCCTCATGGGCATGGAGTTCACCAGAGCTTCACAGGTTGACACTGGAGTCCTCTTCCATCCCTCTATGATGATATCACAGAGCTGGTGCATGTTAGAGAACTTGCACTCCTTCACCTTCCGTTTGAGGATGCCCTATAGATGCTCAATAGGGTTTAGGTCTGGAGACATGCTTGGCCAGTCAATCACCTTTACCCTCAGCTTCTTCAGCAAGGCAGTGGTTGTCTTGGAGGTGTGTTTGGGGTCGTTATCATGTTGGAATACTGCCCTGGGGCCCAGTCTCTGAAGGGAGGAGATCATGCTCTGCTTCAGTATGTCACAGTACATGTTAGCATTCGTGGTTCCCACAATGAACTGTAGCTCCCCAGTGCTGGCAGCACTCATGCAGCCCCAGACCATGACACTTCCACCACCATGCTTGTCTGTAGGCAAGACACACTTGTCTTTGTACTCCTCACCTGGTTGCTGCCACTCATGCTTGACACCATCTGAACCAAATAAGTTTATCTTGGTCTCATCAGACCACAGGACATGGTTCCAGTAATCCACGTCCTGAGTCTGCTTGTCTTCAACTGTTTGCGGGCTTTCTTGGGCATTATTTTTAGCAGAGGCTTCCTTCTGGGACGACAGCCATGCAGACCAATTTGATGCAGTGTGCGGCGTATGGTCTGAGCACTGACAGACTGACCCCACCCCTTCAACCTCTGAAGCAATGCTGGCAGCACTCATTTGTCTATTTCCCAAAGACAACCTCTGGATATGACGCTGGGCACTGCACTCAACTTCTTTGATCACCATGGCGAGGCCTGTTCTGAGTGGAACCTGTCCTGTTAAACCGCTGTATGGTCTTGGCTACCGTGATGCAGCTTAGTTTCAGGGTTTTGACAATCTTCTTATAGCCTAGGCCATCTTTATGTAGAGCAACAATTCTTTTTTTCAGATCCTCAGAGAGTTCTTTGCCATGGGGTGCCATGCTGAACTGCCAGTGACCAGTATGAGAGAGACAGAGCGATAAGACCAAATTTATCACACCTGCTCCCCATTCACACTTGAGACCGTGTAACACTAACGAGTCACATGATACCGGGGAGGAAAAATGGGTAATTTGGCCCAATTTGGACATCACATACTCACTTTTGTTGCCAGCGGTTTAGACATTAATGGCTGTGTGTTGAGTTATTTTGAGGGGACAGCACATTTACACTGTTATACAAGCTGTACACTCACTACTTTACATTGTAGCAAAGTGTCATTTCTTCAGTGTTGTCACATGAAAAGATAGAATAAAATATTTACAAACATGTGAGGGGTGTACTCACTTTTGTGAGATACTGTATATTTTTATACAATGTATAGAATGAATTAACCATATCAAAACCATAATTGTTAGGTATGAAAACCGTATTTGTTCATAACTCTGTCAAAGTGGATGTAGTGAACTCCACTTTGCAGTTGCGGCTAAATTAGAAGAAGAAATCCATGTGAGAGGAAAAAGAAGAAAAAAATAATGTGTGAGGGGTGGGGTAGAAGGAGGGGTGGGGGGAAAGGTGGGGGAAGCCAATTATTCCCTTGTCCGACAGGTGTAACTGGATATAACGCTATGTTTTATAGTAGATTTAGCTTCATAGGCTGGGAAAGATTTAAAGTGTATCCAATTGTACCAGGTTGAGGTGAATTTACAGATTGTTTTCCTGTGAGATGCTAATGAGTTCTTTTCTTTTTTCTATGTTATTAATTCTGTGAAACCTTTTTTTTTTTTTCGATGGGGCAATGTTAGAGTGCCAGTGGCAGGGTATACAATGTCTTGCATAGTTAATCATGAACATAGTAAAGAATTTGAGATAGTGTCTTTTTGGGATAGGAGTGTTATGCAGAAGATATTGTGCTGGAATAAAATTAATATTTTTTGACGTAACTGCAATAGTGGTCTCATGCACCAATTTCCAGAACTTTTGGAAATCATGTGAATCATAGATCCTTCTGCTTTATCACCCCTCCAGCACTTATTAGAGATCTGAGAAGATAATTTGTTTAACAAAGTATTTTAAACCCATATTCTTGTATTGCAACATTCAGGGAGCCTTTATGGGCATGCATGTGAATAGATTCCCATTCTGGGTTTGTTAAATGGATATCGAGGTCTTGTTCCCAAGCTAAGCATGAGGTACTGGAGAAGGCTGTGGTATACCCAAAGAGTGATAAGTAAAGGATTGATATGAGATGTCTCTGAGGGTTTTTCTTGGAGCAAAGATTTTCCAGGACAGTGGGGGGTCTCGTCCAGGAATGTGATGTTTCACATCTGGTTAGGAAGTGTTTAATTTACATGTCCATTGTGATAAACTGTAGAATGGGGCGCAAGTTCATTATTGAGGATTTCCAAAGGTAAGAGAGAGCCGCTCCGAAAGAAGTTAGAGGTTAGAATGTCTTTGTAAGGCCACATTCTTAAGAGGAAGTTTTCTTCCATGCCTGGAACAAAGTCTGGGTTAGCCCACAATGCGGTCAGAGGACCAAGCCAGGATATTGGGTTGGATGGTTTAGTTATATTGCAGAAGACTTCCAGTGTAGGGCCAATTAGAGGGTGGAATTTAGTAATGCTTGAGTGGTGTTTTTTGAATGTATTCACGGTAAGGATCTTAGGTAGTGAGGGTCTAATGTGTGTTAACCAATCCTTGACTGAATGGTGAATATTCCAGTCAAGAATTCTAGCTAAATGGGAAGTATAGTAGTATCTATGTAGGTCAGGGAGGACGATCCCTCCTTTAATTTTTGGTAAGGTAAGACAGGATAACTTTATTCTGAGAGGTTTGCCTCTTTAACCACTTGACAACTGGGCACTTAAACCCCCTTAACAACCAGACCAATTTTCAGCTTTCAGTGCTCTCACACTTTGAATGACAATTACTCAGTCATGCAACACTATGTATCTATGATGATATGAAGGGTAAATCGATCTTAAGAACTGACCTTATAAGTGGTAAGTCAGTTCCTAACCAATTGTGTGTAATCTGGGAGTGATGGATTCTAGGAATGGCACTTATGTAAGTTTTTTGTGGTGAGTTCGTAATGATTTAAGGTGGGAGATTAACCGGGATGTGACCTTCAGAAGACGTTATATTGATTTGGTAGGTTGGGTTATAGGACCGAACCAGGAG
>BLSH010281357.1:1609302-1625145 GCA_018402905.1 Glandirana rugosa | reverse complement strand
GGGGGGTGGTGGGTGGGTGGTAAATAGATGGTGGGGGGTGTGTTATGTCACCTAGGCAGCGCTGTGGGCATTGCACATCGCCCACAGCGCTGCAGCGTGTCCTCTCTCCCCCCTCTCTCCTCTCACACTGCACCGATCGGTGCGGAGAGGAGAGAGAAGCCGGCGGAAGCGCCGGCTTGTTTACATGTGATCGCGCCGTCATTTGACGGCGCGATCACGTGATGAAAGGCCGCGCACAGCGGCCATTCATCACGATCCGTGATCAGTCGGGTCCCCCGGACCCGACGGTCACGGATGTTCCCGTGTGCGCGCCCCAGGGGGCGCGCGGGAACCGCGATTCTGGGAGGACGTCAATAGACGTCCTCCCAGAATTAAGCAACCGCTCTGTAGACGTCATTTGTCTATAGAGCGGTTGTTAAGCGGCTAGAGGAAAGTTAAGCATGCACGGCGGAAGAAAGCAAAAAACGATGCCGGCAATTGAATGGGGATGGCATTCATGACATATATGAATTGGGGGAAAATGGTCATTTTGATTAAAGAGGCTCTGCTGAACCAGGATATGTTCAGTGGGTTCCATCGTTTTAAGTTCTCATATGTTTTTTTTTTAAGATAGAGGTGTACTTGTGTTGAAAAAGGTTTGTAAGTGAAGTGGAAATTTGGATTCCGAGGTAAGTTATTGCTTCTTTAGCCCACGTAAAGGGAAAGCTTTTTTGACAAAGTGTCACCAAGTCTGGGGGTAGTGTTATATTCAAAGCATTTTGATTTAGAGTAAAATATAAACAAACAATATCCGTGCTAAAAGCTTAGGACAGCAGCTGACAAAAAATTGCTTGATCAACAATTAAACATATAGGGAAGATGGCATTGCAGCGCTAAAGAGTTCATATCTGTGGTAGAAGCAACCTTCCCCTGTGGCTCTCAGCTCAGATTCTGAGTGTGTCTCCTGTCTGCCTCTGGATGTAATGTCCTGGCTCCCCTGCGATGCTGTGTACTTCTGTGGGTTTGACAGCCACAGAGGAAGATTGCTTCTACCGCATGCTTGCTGTGTCCAATTAAGTATATTAAATGAAGAGGTGTCTGCAATGGATGTTCCTTTGGCCGGCCTGATGTATGGAGGAAAGTAGATTCACATATGCAATTTTTCCATTGTTTTCTGGTAAGGAGACTTACTGGACACGTGGGTGGATTGCGTTTTCCTTCCATTTCTATGCACAAGAGCCGGTGTTGGGACTTTCCTTTTATCTGCAGATTCTCTATGGACTGTATATATGAACTCTTTAGCGCTGCAATACCATCTTTCCTTTTAATTTAGAGTAATTGATTTTTAAGTTGGGGGGGATTGAAAGTGTTCCAGATCTTGAATGAGGTTCAGGAACGATATATGAGGCTCAGATAGAAGTAAAAGCATATCATCAGTGAAAGCTGCAAGTTTGTAAGTCATGAGAAATTGGTCGATAATTTGTGACCAGGGATTCATCTTTGCCCTCTTTTGGAATTACTGCTATATGGGCCTCAAAGAATTGGTACGGTGGTTGCGTTTTGGATTGGAGCAAGTAAAAGGCTGTTAAAAAACGGATTGGAGCGAGTAAAAGGCTGTTAAAAAACAATGCTTTCAGGGGGGCGTGGCCGGCTGTTGACAGAGATGGATGCCTGAACTCTGAGCTCTGTCCAGCCCGAGACTCCCAGCAACTTCAGAGCACACGCTTGCACAGGAGTTCCACTCAAAAATACCCCAGAGGGGTCCCACCACCGACCACCACATCTGGGTAGAACCTGGGAGCGCTGCTGCACAGCCGCGGACACGAGACCCTCTGGACCACGAACGGAACCCTCTATAGCTAGGCCGCTGACTCACCACTTCTAATCTGATGCCATCCGGGCTTCGTGAGGCCAGGTGAGCACTCACTTCACTGCACAAGAGACCCCTGCTCCTGCCTCCCTGTGCTGAACTCCATATCGGCCAGATTCTGCAGAGCCAAGCAGCAGAGCGGCCAAATGTTCGCCGCCTCACAGAGACAGCGGCCGCCATCTTGTGGCCTAACCGCCATCCTAGCACCGCGATACCCAGCCCTACTCCACACAGCGGTGGGCTGCATTCAAGTACACCTCAAAGCCACTGCCATCAATACCCACAGGAGAGGCACGGAGACACTCACCTTAACAGCAACGGCAGTTTGGATAATGTCGCACTGAGCCCCGATCCTCCCGGTCCTCCTGCCATCTTGTCTTTCTGCACAGGGCTGCTTGCAACCCCAGTAACACGGCCTTAGCGCTGGGGACGATCTGGGTCACCACCGGTACTACTGGGGGGCCACAAAGAGGAACCTACTGGTGTGCTTTCCTAGCGCTTGGAAGGGGATCCGCACGGCCCTTTCTAATAGAAGCCCCGGTCTCGGCCTACCAAGCACAGCACTGTAGCAGCAGCTAGTCGCCATACAAAAGAAGCAGTGCTGCACAGAGAAGGCCTTAGAGGACTATAAAGATATTCTCCTTGAGAATAGACCATCAACATCAGTCTCAGGAATGAAGGTAGCTCCATTAGTGCAACAGTAAAGCATAGCACTCACAGCTTAACCTTCAGCCTAACACGCTCCATAGCAGCATCGGAGGCCCCATCACCTTCCTCTACTTTAACTAGTATACCACAGACATTGCAAGCCGCCTCAAACCCCACAATTCCACAGTGGTATGAATACTAAAGGTTATTGCCTGACTCTGGGTGGCAGTGTGGGGAGTCCCTTCTACTTGAGGCCCTGGTCTTGGCCTACCTGCTTTCAAGACCCGGCTCCTCCCGCTATCTCCCGGAAAGAGATAACAAGTGAAGCCCATTGTGCAGGGGCATGCCCAAAGCTAATCGCGGAAAAAAAGGACCAAACACGCAAATCACAGACTTCTTTCCTGCAGAAGACATGCTGCAGTCCCCACAGGGAACGAGCGTGGTTCCACCTGCCTTACAGCCCACGCCACCCGATGGATCACATTCACCCATCACCCTACCAGAAGAGAGGGATAGCTCTGAGCAGAGTACCCAGCTCTCCCGGGTATCCCCCTCTGATAGGAGCAAAAGAGAAGTGCAGTCTCCTGCTCCCTCACCCTCCAAAGTCCCACTTAACAAGAAGCAACATTGGGAACAGGGCAGGACAGTTCGGACCCCATGACTCACTACCAACCAGCATCGGAACACACGTTAAAAATTATGCTCCTATCACTATAAAACGATTTAAGAAATGAACTGCGATCATCCTTAACAATGCTACAATCCAGAGTTGACTAAGTAGAAGTCCGTACTGAGGCTCTTGAAAGACAAGCCACAGACCAAGCATCCAGGCAGATGGAGGCGTCAGACACGTTCCACCAACATGCGGATGACATTCATTACCATCAAGCGAAAGTGGCTGACCTTGAGGATCGTTCCAGGAGGAACAACATAAAATTCAGAGGTATACCCGAATCTGTCAAATCTTCAGAACTTTCAGCATACCTCCAACAACTGTTCCTCAAGCTTATACCACAACTGACACAATCAGAGATGACTATAGACCGAGCCCACAGAATCGTCAAACCAAACTATCTACCGGAAGCGGTTCCGCGAGATGTCCTAGCTCGCATCCACTTTTATCAGGTTAAAGAACAGATTATGTCTGCAGCGCGTATAAACAAATCCCTCCCAGAACCCTATGCCAACATCTCACTTTACACGGACATATCTGCAGCCACGGCCCAGAACTGCAGAGAATTCAACCAAGGGACATTGATCCTGCGTGAATGCAACATACCCTACAAGTGGGACTACCCTGCAAAATAGATTTTTACTTATCACAATCAAACTACAAATATGCTCTCCCCCAAAGAAGGCATGAAGAGACTGTTAAATTGGGTCATCATATCATCACCACCCCCACAAACAGACCGGCGGGGATCTCAACAGGCCTCCCGCGGCCGACCATCCTCCTATCGACCCCCAGGTCACGATCAGCATCAATTTTGAACCTAACAACTTCCAACAGACCCAAGCCTGTTTTCACATCCAACCTACCCCTCACCCTAAGGAGCAACTGAATCTCAGCTGAGTAACTTCATTCGTTATTGTTTCTGTCATATTTGGTATCTCTTTTGTATCCCCAGGTTATAAAAAAAGTGCTGCGCACTTTCTGTTACACGTATTTTACTATTCCGGATAGCTACGATTGATAATATTTACTACTTACCTTGTTTGTTTTTTCCTCTTTTTCTTTGGTTCCATAATCCAACTGAATTCTGGTTTAGCAACTACCATTAAGTGCTTCATACTACCTGTTTTTCATTATTACATATTTTAAGAGTGCAGGGTAGCAGATGCCTTCCTTTTCATCCTTTCCTACAGTCTTCTGTTGAACCAAACACTCTAGGCCATGGCTATTAATATCACACCCTTCAAGCGACAACTATTTTGGAAAGAGGCATTAAGCAGTAAAGCTGATATTATTTGTGCCCAAGAGACACATTTCGCGGCTTCCAAACCGCCCACTTGTACTCATAAGCAATTCCCACAGTGCTTTATGTCAAACGCAACTAAGAAAAAAGCAGGAGTATTAATAGCCATATGCTCCACAGTTGCCTTTACATTACTACACTCCGAGATTGATCCCCACGGTAGATACATTATCTTACATGCCACCTTTAATGACCGACTACTGACCCTGGTAAATCTTTATAACCCAATACCTGTCAGCTAGTTGCAGAAAAGCTAGCTCCTTTCAGAAAACATCCCCTCATCTTCTGTGGGGATTTTAACCACATAGTTGATGCGGCCCTGGACTCTTCCAATCCCTATAGGAAAAAGTCCACGGCCTTGTCCAACTTTCTCTCAACAGAAGATCTTTATGATGCATGGCGATGCCTTCATGATACTGAAAAGGACTTCACCTTCTATTCTCACACTCATAATGCCTACTCTAGGATCGATATGTTTCTGGTAGACAAAATCACCCTGCAATCCAACCAGGATGTGAAAATTGGTAACATTACATGGTCTGACCATGTCCCAATTTCAATCAAGGTGTTTCCTACAGACCACACGACAGTGGGCAAACGGCGGAAACTCAATACCTCCTTGCTGACTAACCCAAAATACCAGAAATGTATTGAATCCACCATTACAGAATTTTTTCAACTTAATGCATACTCTGTGACATGTCCCTTTACCTACTTGGAGCCCGGGAGAAGAAAAACCGTAATACTACCACCTTCAAACTGCTGGACCAGGTCAATACTCTTGAAAAAGCACATAAAGCAAACCCAAGTCCAACATTGGGGAACGATCTGAGGGAACTGAGAAAGGACCTAAGTGACCACCTTCACTCAAACTTTGACTTAGCCCTGAAAAAATTACGATTACATTTCTACACCCATCATAATAAGCCAGGGGCATGCCTTGCAAAACAACTTAAAAAAAATTTAGTGCATGCGGACATTTTCTATCTTCTCTCCCAAGATAAAACCAGCCTTTCTAATCCTAAAGACATATCCAACCGCTTTAGCCAATTTTACGTAACCTAGAATTACCATCTCTCTCCCATGAACAACTACAAAACATTTCCTCTCCCTTTACTGACTCTGAACTCAAAATGGCAATCATTTCCTTACTACTACACAAAGCACCAGGACCTGACGGCTTCAGTAACGAATACTACAAACATTTTGCACACATGCTCAACCCATTTCTACTACAAGCATTTAACCAGACGGGCACGATCCTGGAAGAATCACTGGCAGCAACAATAACCACTATTCCCAAACCTGGCAAACCAGCAGAAGACCCGGTCAATCACAGGCCGATCTCGCTATTAATTACAGACACGAAACTATATGCCAAACTCCTAGCAGCAAGTTGTGATATCCCAACTTGTTCATCCAGATCAAGTGGGCTTTATGAGTGGTAGACAGGCTTCAGATAATGCAGAGAAGGCGTTCGACAGAGTTGACTGGAACTTCCTAAAAGCAGTACTTCTAAAATTCAGCATCTCAGGTCCCCTGCTAGAAGCTATTATGGCTCTTTACTCAGCCCCAAACGCTAGAGTGGTTAACTCGGGGATATTCTCAGAGTCTTTCAAAATATCTAATGGCACATGACAGGGCTGCCCTCTGTCTCCATTATTTTTTTCTCTAATTATGGAACCTTTAGCGATAGCCATACCCTCAAATAACTCTATTCGAGGTATATCTATCGACACATGCGAACACAAAATTGATCTTTATGCAGACGACGTAATAATTTCCATCACAGAACCTTAGCTTTCACTCCCACATCTCCATCAAACCCTAGACCTCTTTAGTAAGGCATCCCTATACAAAATAAACTATTCTAAATCGGCCATGATTGGACTCAATTTGGATAATCAAGTCAAAAGTAGCATTGCCAAAATCACATCCTTCTCCTGGGCTCCAAACTCAACACTTCCCTATCTCGGGATTTCTCTGACCTCGCCCTCCTCACGTTTGCATACGCAAAATTTTGCTCAACTATTGGACAAGTTACATAAGATGACACAAAACTTGAAAAATGTATAAGCGTCCTGGGCAGGACGCATAGCACTATCAAAAATGTATTTGCTACCACATATACTCTATTACTTCCGAACTCTACCTATACCCTTCTTACACTCTCATCTCAACAAATTGCAAGCAATTGTGTAGTCATTCATCTGAAACAATAAGCATCCGAGGATTAAAAGATCTACTCTATGCTCACCAACTGCTATGGGAGGAATGGGTGCACCTAACATCAGCATTTAATATAAAGCAACATACTTGAACAAGCCAAAAGCTGGTGGGCTCCAGCCACGCAATTTCCATCGCTGCAAATTGAGAAAGCAGCATTAGCATCGGATCCTAAGCAAACACTCTCTGTACTATTGCTACAAAACCAGAAGCAACATAACTTCTTATACACTGTAAACGCCACAACTAGAACATGGCACTCGCTATTGCAATTTTCAGGCGGGATATCTCATGAAGTCCTAAAACATCTATCCCTACTATCCTTACAATCCATTATGCCAGACATTTCCCTTGCCAACTGGTATCAAGCTGGAGCTACCTCATTAGCTCACCTATATGATAAAACTGTGCTTCTTTCCTTCCAACAGCTGAGGAATAAATTCCAGATCCCAACCAAGGAACTTTTCAAGTATTTCAGAGTCCCGTCTATTCTCTCCAAATTGTCTTGCTCAAGCAACCCCCTTGTGGGGCATGCCATACACTTCTATCTCAATTCTAAGTCCAAAAAGAAGGGCATATCCTACTTCTACAACCTGTTCACTAACATCCCCATTGACAAAAAACCCTGCAACATCCTAAAATGGGAAAACCAGCTCCACCGCATGTATATTCCCTAACAATGGCGTCGCACTCTACAATCTCCTCTGAAATTCTCCAAATGTCTTACCCACTGGGAAGGAGTACAAAAATGATTTAATAACTGGTATCTTACCCCAACGAAACTCGCCAATATCTACTCCACTGTTGGAGATCCTGCGGTCTGAACTGAACCACCTCTGGTGGTCTTGCCCCAAACTGGCCTCCTTATGGCATGATGTTACCAAATTCTTATCAGATCTCTTACGCAAACCTGCAACCCTTTCTCCCCAATTCATACTGTTTGGGTTGGACCTTGACTCCTGGCCAATCAACAACCACGCAATCTTAACCCACGTACTTATTGCAATCAGACTTGCCATTGCCAGGAAATGGAAATGGTCAGATCCCCCTTCTATAGGGGACATACTTTCTTCCTTAAACAACCAATGCCTCATGGAATTTATGTACGCCAAGGCCCACTTGCAAGTCCCACTTTTTCAGAGAAGATGGACCCTATGGTTACATCACCCCAAGTGCAACTTACAACCTTAAGCAGAGATCTCCTCGGAGCGACTATGCACTGTTATATGGTTTAATCCTGCCTGTTATTTACCACTTGATAGTGAATCCCTATCATTGTTACCTGCTGTTCCAGGGGCAGCGCGCTCTGTCCTCTCAGTCCTCTCTTCCTCGGTTCAACTTGTTGGTAGCACACAAGGTTTCAGTGAAATTACCATGTATTGAATTGTCTGCTACCTTTATATGCATATTTACAAATGCGAATTATATCTTTTGTATATGCTCTTTTCTTGAAAAATAAAAACTTAAGTTTAAAAAAAAACATGCTTTCAAATTATCTGAAAATGTCTTGAAATACTGTAGTGGAAGACCGTCTGGGATGGGAGCTTTGCCCACTTTCATGTCTTTGATTGCTTTATCAAATTCTGTGTCAGATATGGGGGCTTCAAGTTTGTGTGCTGTGTTGATCGAAATAGGGGAGGGTCTGTATTTTTGTAGGAAGTCCTGAATGAGACATGATCTTGTGGAGTTGTGGGGGCATTTGGGATTGGATGGGATATTATATAGAGACTGTTAATATTGTTCAAATTGTTTAGCAATGTCTTCGTTGGAGGAGTGTATTTTCCAGTGTTTGTCCCTGCTTTGGTATACCGTGGTAGAACTTTTTTTAATTTTGTACTGCTTTCGCTAGTAGTTTCCCACTTTTGTGTCCTTGCTCATAATAATTATACTGTATATATTAAACACATGGTGTAGCCACTTATTAACCCATTCATAGCACACTCTTACTTATTATAAGAGGGTTTCTTAGTTCACGTGTATTGCAATACATGTTCTAGCTGGCCATCTGTGGCAAAGTGATCCATCTCTGGCCAGTCCCTACCCCATCTTACAGATTGCCAACCTCTTATTTGCTAATTGTGTATAAAATAGTACCGTGCAGTATTCGATGAAAATAAACAATTAATAAATGTATATAATGCCACAAATCATAAATCAATGAAAAAGCAAAATCAGCTGTGCAAGTCCTCAATAATTATAAAAATAAACGTCCTTCAATTAACAATGTGTGTGTCAATGCTGTATCTTGGCCTAGGCCAACAAGGCCCAGGCCTAGGACGGCACTTTGAGAGGGGAGCAGCATGAAAAGAGTCCCCGGTGGCTTGCACTTTTAGTGCTACCAGTATGATAATATAGGCAGGGCCGCCATCAGAGGGGGGCAGATTATACACATGTGGGGGTCCAGGTGTCCCAAAGGGCCCAGGCAGCAGACCCCAACCAATGAGTTGTGCAGGCAGCCGATGTTCTGCAACTGTGGGGGGGCACGAGTTTGGTCAGGCCTAGGGCAGCACAGAACCTAAATACACCACTGGTGTGTGTCCATTACAATTCTCTTCCATTTGTGCCATATATACTATATTCTTTCTGCAAAGTTTTTGTGAATCACTCCAACTGGTATTGGGAAAAACCCATCACCAACATTCCAATACTCTCACTTTGTGGTTTGACCCACATCATACACTTTCCCTTTAAACGGATGTCCTTATATCCATCTCTTTTTACAGGAATCCTTCAGCGGTTGTATATAAGAAACTCAAAAAAGAAGGATATATATATATATATATATATACAGTGGGTACAGAAAGTATTCAATGAATTGAATGAAATGAATTTTAGCAATCTATTGTGTACAATTTTCATGTGATCTGCTGTGATTGGTCACAGCTATCACATTGTACTGGCAGCAGCCCAGTACACTGATCTATTATCTGTTAAATCTGGTGAATACAGTGGGTAACAGATGGTGCCGCTGGATGGGGTGTGTGCAAGGCACGTTCCTGGGAGGACGTCATGAGACGTCTACCCAAAATGTCTCTCTCATTCTGGGTGGACGTCATATGATGTTCTCCCAGGATCGTGACCCGCGGTCACTCTACACTGCGGCATGATTCGTGTCCGGTGGACACGGTGGATGACAGATCATTGTACTGGGTAGATAAAATGGCTTAAATATATAGCATGTACTGTGGACTTTGCTGTATGCCTGGAGATCTACTTTAAAGCCCATTGGGACCTATAGTTTAATTTGGCTAAATCTATTCCAGGTGCATCAAAACAAAAAGTGTTCAAAAACATACAGTCTTACAGCCCACAGTGTAAGTAGGAATGCCTGGCCCCGCCAGCATGTTGTAGGCAAAGGACCCTTGCTCTCTGGGTAGAAGCAGGGGACTCTCTGCAGAGGTCCCACACACCCCCATGTTGGGCTTTAACCGCTTGCCGACGGCTGATCGGCATTTGACGGCGACAGTGTGGCTCGATTGCGCGGATCGCCGTCATATGACGGCGGCCGCAAGATCGAGCCCAGTGAGCGCGCGCGCGCCGCCGGAGGAGCGCCCGCGCGCTCACTGTGTCCAGGGAGGGCCAGGGAGCGGGTGCGGTGGATTTGATCTCTGCCGGCCACCTGCGATGCCCCCCCAGAGTGAAAGAACGGAGGTCCGTGTAAGTTTCCTCAAGAGTGGCCGGCTATAGTCCACCTTCCTCCTTCCGTAACTGTGGACAGACATGCACATTCTTTCATGTGTGGTGGACACCCCCTGTGGCCAGCCAATTCTGGATGGGCATCTATCAAATGTTCCCTGAATTCTTTAATGTTCCTGTGCCTTTTGAAGCCCAATATGCCCTCCTTAAAGGGTTTGTTACTCTAAAAAAAGAAAAAAAAAAGCATGGTTAACAGCACAGCGCTTGTGCTGTGTAATTTGGCCCTTTCTATCACCTAAAAAACCTGGTTGATCCTGTCCAGTTCTGCCCTCCCCCCTCTAAACTGACTATGGTTTATCATGGCTGCTGAGCCCTGACACTGTGGTCAGTTTACGTGCCTTCATCATCCGCAGCTTTCCTCTCTGCTCTCCGACGTCCTCCCCCCTCCCCTCCCTGCCTGTCAGCTCCATGCACTCCCCGGCCCTCCCCTCCTACTGCTATCATAACTACACTAAAAACATACAATCCCCTCTGTAAAATAACATTATGTGCCCCAGTGTCTGTGTTATGCCAATCTCTACCTTATATCAGAGCGTCTCCCAGCGCTCACGTGACTCCTCTGCTATCTCTCCTCCCTGGCTGACATCAGCAGGAGTGCTCAGCCTCGCCCGCTATAGCTGTCAGCTGGGGAGAGGAGAGAGCCAAGGAGTGTCATGAGCGCTGGTAGACGCTCTGATACCAGGTAGAGATCTTTTATCTTTCAATGATTTTATTGATATTTTCAAGGAATACAACATCAGTATAGAACATCAACTGTAGAGTGCAGAAGAAATCTGCGTTTCAAATATAAGTAGACACGTTAGCATCTGTTGTGATAACATTTGAGAAAATACAAGCAATACCATACGTATAACATCCGCATCCAGTCAGGTGGTGTTAGGTTTACATTACCTGCTCAAACAATAAGGCAACAGAATGCGGTTAAACAAGCTAATTCACCAGGACCCACTAGAGTGGGGAGTCAAATAATGAGAGGGGCGTATAAACGCCGTTCTAAAGAGACCGACCCTGAGTGCTCCAGAGAACAATTATTTACAAATCCCTGCTTCCCCCTTCAGGAAGCCCCCCGCCCACCCCTGTGGGAACAAAACTGTGGGGTAGGGGGTCTTTCCCGACCGGGAGTGCAGACTGAGTTTGGTCTAGTACCTAGAATCCCCCGGGTCAGATCTCAGGGAGGCACAGGGGGAGGAAAGCCCCCAGCCGCCTGAGTCAGGGTCTGTGGCTCCCCTCTCCCTAGAGTCCCCTAGCAAAGGGAAAATTATCATAGTCAAACAAGAATAACAATCGATAAGATTCTGTACATAAAGGGGTCAGCGAGGGAAGGAGAGGTTAAAGAGAAGAGAGGAAAAAGAGAGGGGAGAAACAACGAGAAAAGGAAAGAGTGAAGACCGAGTATAGTGAACCTCCGGATGTCAAGAGGAGCCCGGGATGTGAGAGATCTTTTTTAAATAACACAGACACTGGGGCACATAATGTTATTTTACAGCGGGGATTGTATGGTTATAGTGTAGTGGCTTAACAACCACTTTAATCTTAAACCATCGGGGAGTAAGTAAGAATGCTTTTAAGCTACTGCTGCAAAGCAAATGATTGCTAGAGCCTGGCGAACACCCACTCTATCCCTATCCATAGATGATACCAAGCTCAGAATCAACTTTATTTTATTGCATAAAAAACTGTTGGACTGTAAAATGTCTACCTTTGCATCTTTATTAAAAGAGAAGTATGGGATTTTTTTTAAGAATTATTTACCTAGGTGGATGGAGCCTCTGTCCCCTGCCAGCTATAAGCCTGAGAACCAAGCAATCAAACACAGCTGATTGCTCAGTTCTCATGTTCTGCCCCCCCGCTCACTGGAGTTTGCTGAGAGGCTGAGCCAGGTTCCGGTCCAGGCATGTAGGTGGATCCCGACCATATGGTCGCCATCTTTCTCAAGCCTGAACCGGCTCTGTGACATCAGCTGACAGCAGGCTTCAGCTCGCTGTCTGCTAAAAATGGGTCACAGGAATGCAGAATGAACTGCACTCCTGTGATCCACAGGAGAAGTACACTCAAATGAGCTTTGGTTGTACTTTTCCTTTAAGTAAAGCATTTGGAAGCCTTGTCTTTGCCTGGTCTGAAGTTATTAAAGAGGTGTATCAGCACACACATACAGAGAACAAGCGGGTTTTAGCACATTGGGGGAGTAATATGAAGATACATGTAGTTACCAAGAGTAGCAAAAGTGTATAGCAGCCTGTTTGTATCGTGTACCTGTTATAGGTGGCATGGCCTCCAGCAGCGAAGGAGATGTTGCCAGCACTCCTTCCTCTAGCGGTCTGTCTCCCATAGCAACGGGAGCAGATTGCACCACAGAGGTTTCCCATCCTGTACAGAGGTACAGAAGGTGCAAAAGTTAGGTTGAGTGCGCGTGCGGAGCCTGCACAGAGTTTGTGGCGGGGCCCACTTCAATACTTGGGTGTAGTAGTGGATAACACTGGTAGGTGGATGTGGACATTGGCTCAGCGTGACCCTCCAAAATGCAAGTTACTGCAAAGGTGTGCACTGACATGAGAAACCGAAAGTTGACTGGAGAACAGTTGTCATGCAGTGTACATGGTGTACATTCATCTCAAGTGTAGAGGTTCATCTTAAAGTTAAGTATCCACCTACAGCATTCTCAGCCTTGTCTCAAGGTATAGAGAAAACAACACAAAGTAAAGGTACCCAGTGTGTGTAGTAAAATGACCTTGTCACAAACTACCTAACGTAGCCCAGAAGAACCCACCGTCACGTACCTGGTGGTGGAGTCTGACTATGCAGTGGTCAACCTCTCGTACGGCCCTGGTTCAGGAACCCCTGATAGAGTAGAAAGGAGGTTCCAGAGCACAGGGGGCATGAGGTCTGGTAGGGATGTAGATTATGTTGAGAGGATCCTCCAAGAGTCAGTGCAAGACAGAAGATTGGTAATGCAGGCCGGGTTGGTAACAAGCGAGCAAGTGCGGTACAGAAGGAGCAGACAAGCGGACAGCTGAAGTACAAGAGGATCAGGCAGAAGCATTGTCGTAGGCAAGCTGAGGGTCGGTGCAGGCAGAATTCAACAAGGTCAGGCAAGCTGGGTCACAGATACAGGAAGTCACGGAATCACACTGGGAAACGCTGTAGAACGGACAGTACTTGCTTCCTGGTGCTGTCTGCTTAAATGGCCGCTACTGGCGCCATTGCCGGAGCATACGCGCGCGCACACGTGCACACGCTACGTGCGCCCGCGCATAGGCGATCCAATGGCCCGGAGTGTGTCCTAACACCCACTCAGGGTAGGCCTCTCATGTGACCCAGTACTTGGCGCCCAACGAGTTAATGCAAAAATATGGAGGACGTGACCCAACAGCCGGCCCACCCACACACTCCTCATCTCTGCATCCTTGGAGCACATATAGAGTTGGTACTATTCTCCAACTACAGATTAACATAGCAATAAAAAACTGTACATTGAGTAATTCTCAAAGGAAAGGCTTCAGCATGATTTGTTAGGAAGTTAACAAAACAGAACTCATTATAAAAAGTGTACGCTCTCTTTGATCTCAATGATTCAAATTAAATTTCTATAACAAAGTGACCAAACAGATAATAGCTGGCTTGACTTTTATGAAACACCATGCCAATAACCATTCTAAAGAAATTCACAACTAAAAACCGACTATACAACAAAGCTTCCTGAAAACCTCCATTGTGGCTCCACCTTTAGTTCCATCAAAATATCTATAATATTATAACCAGACTAGGGTGGAGAAACATTCCCACAAATCTGAGGACACAGAGAATGACAAATTAATTAACCGAAAGCTTAAAAATAATTATATAATGCAACTCCTTGCCACCGCCTTACTTGCAAAAAAATAAAAAATAAACTCCCGAAAAAATCATTGTGAGTCCCTTCCCTGGTGTTCAATAGTAAGACATTATAACACAGCTTTTGTAGATTCTTGGTCCCTCTTTTGCCTTGAGGGTAAAATTCTGGGTTTAGGTTGGTGAATCCGACTTGATTGCACAAGCATTTCAACAAAAAAGTATATGTTTAGCTTAAAAAAAGATTTTTCTTCTGTGAAAGTTCTTATTTATCCAGGTCATGCAGGCCATGGTATGAAACAAAGGAAGCCAGATGAATACGTGGTAAAACATCTTCAGCATTACAGAACCAATACATTTCACAGTGATTAACTACTTTCAGCCTTCACTAAGACTCTGTTTAAGGAAATGGAAGACAACTAAATGCACTGCTACAAGGCCACTATATGGGATTATCTGGATATCCAAAAGCAACAATGGCCCTTCACCCATGATTTTTCCTTTTACAGCAATCTAATATCTCATAGAAAATGTTCAAATGGTCAGTTGTTCGACACCTGGTCAGCTCGCTCCTGCCTCGCCACAATATGGAAATCCACCATAGTGCACTCTTTAGCATCCTGGTTTCATAGGATCGAAGATATAAAGATGACGGAGAGCCCGACAAGTGCTGTAAGGGATACAGGTGAAAACCCCCATAAAATGTGGTTTACTGAATGGCATACTCCTCTAGCACAGAGTTCCAACAAATCTATGCCAGCTGAATGCAGGCTGAGGTCTCAGTGTTGTGCTCTGTAGGGTTCTTGGTGGGTTTGAAGTCTTAACTGGTCTCAATTGCCACCTGAGCTGCAATACTATGATCTGTATCATACGGACTAGATACAGTATATCCACTGCTCAAATAAATGTGGTTGGGGATTCTCAGATGCAGTCTGGATACCCTCCCCCTCTAATTTCATGCCCCCCATTTTTCCACCCCCCTCCAATTTTTTCTTTCTTTTCCCTTCCTCTACATTTGGGCCTTCCTACATTTCCTGAACTCTGGGGACTCTGGCATGGGTCAATTACCATTGCAGTGGAGTCTATGATGGACATGGTCTTATGCAATTAATTGATTTTGTTCTTCTCATTAGGCCTGTGCCATTCGCTTTGTTCCAAAATAGTTTTTTAACAAATTTTTTGAAATTCGGGAGTTCGGACGAATCTGAATTTCCGAATTTAGAATTTCTGAATTTTTGTTTTTTTCTAATTCGAAAATTCAGTAATCCAAAAATCGTAAAATGGGAAAATCCAAAATGTGGTAATTCGGCAATCGGAATAGCCGAAAATCTGAAATTCAAAAATTTGGAAATTCGAAATAAGAAAATTAGAAAATCAGAAATAATAACTAACTAATAATAACTTGATTAATTTTACTAACTATTAAATTATAGGTGTTGGAATTTCCTTAACAATTTGGCTGCTAGTGGTAAATTTCGGATTTAAGTTCACTAACAGCCAAATTTTAAAGAAAATTCCAATAGCTATAATTTAATAGTTATTTATTAGGTAGCTATTATTTCAAATGTTCTTTCTTATTTTGAAATTTTAAACCGACAATCACTTGAATTTAGGCTTTAA
>BLSH010281357.1:1581308-1593608 GCA_018402905.1 Glandirana rugosa | reverse complement strand
GACTCCAGCTTATAAAGAGGCTGGGTCACATGATGCACTGGCCAATCACAGCCATGCCATTAGTAGGCATGGCTGTGATGGCTTCTAAAGGCAAACCAGTGGAACGCTTGTTGATTGGCTGCCCTGCAGCTTCTCAACACGTGGAGTAAAATAGCAGAACCCCGGACCGAACCCGAACGATTTTTGAAATGTCCGGGTCCGGGTCCGTGCCCTGGACACCCGAAAGTTCGGTACGGACCCGAACGTTACAGTCCGGGTTCGCTCAACACTAGTTGTGAATCAGCGTCAGGGTTCAGTGACACAGGGTCTGAATGACTCACCTGACAGCTCTCGCTGGCACTTCCTCCTGGTCTTGAAGTTGGTAGAAACTTCCAGAGCTGGAGGGTGGGAGTAAGAAGGGGCTGCCATGCATATTTATGAGGCCAATTGCCAGCTTTGGGCCAGAAAGAGGCAGAGCTTACCTCATAAACAGACATGAGCCATTCCTACAGGGGAAGTCGGGTGGAGGATTGAGATGGAGTGCTGAGGAGGCAGTCATTGCCCCTTGAGGGTGTCCCCTATTCTGGGGGTTGACCTTGGGCCTGGGGTTTGGGTGCTGGAAGATTCCCTCTACAACACACGGAGGAAACCTTCCTGGAGGCAAAGGAGAGAGGACAGCAGAAGCAGGTCAGCGCGTTTGGGAGATCTCCTGAGAGTTAGCCAGGTGGACTGATCCAAAACCAAACAATACACCGCTCAGGCTAGAGAAGGTAAACCTGTTGTAAACCCGGGGTGCCTGCAATGGCTCGCCACCATGAATCATACATAGATTTAAACAGGTAAGCAGCACTCCACAGGTAAATTCTTCAGCTTGCGATTTATTGAAATGAACGCATGTACAGTTACAGGTGAGTACAGGTAGGTAGACGCGTTTTACTCGATAGGTACGAGCTTAGTCATTACAAAGTGCCAAATGCAAGTACTCAGCTATTTATGCCAGGACCCACACAGGGTACTGCCCCCAAACAGCTGAGTGAAATTACAACAATGAACATGTAATTAAAAACATTTCTCATAGAATCTAATGAGTTTAAACAAACCTTGCACCCAAGAGGCAACACAATCCATACATGAATACAAACAAAATCCCATTATACCACAAATAAGACAATATTATAACAAAAGATTTGCACAAAGAATACAGCAGAGTCTGCTGGAGAGGTGCAGAAAAAATATGAGACATAATAAAAATAACGTGTTAATGTTCAAAGAGAGAGGGAAGGAAGAAGGGGGAGGATAGAGGGAAAGGGGGGAAGGTTGTAGAGTGGTTTACTATTGCAGAAAATCTATTATACTACACAAAATATTAATCTGACCAATCCACAACACTCCTAACCTTTCATATGTATATGATGAACTAGTGCTGACATATGGACTTGAATGTATATGTGTATAGCCCAATTATGCCAGGACCATCACCCAATACGGAGACACCGTTCATTCCATATCTTAACGTCTATGAATGTAATCTGTGAAAGCACACAAATACATCACAGCTTTCTAGGGATCATCAACAGCAATGACCCAGTAGAGGGGTGTGAAAAAAAAAAAAAGAGGGGAGAAGTTTGCCTGGAGGGCTAGTGAAAGGGGCAGCTACCACCAGGTGGGTTGGCAGTGCCTGAAGAGGTGGTGCTGGGTTCGGTAGCCACAGGAGAAATGTAAGCTGGACACTGAACTTTTGCTAAGGGGCCTCAGGTTCCTGCCTGCAATGGGCTATTGCTTCATCCGACTGAGTGACTGTTGGATAATTCACTGTGTTTTAGCTGGGTTCAGTAAGCAAGTGAGTGAAGAAGAGGAGCTGTATAAAGAGACTGTATATAGTTGTCCCTAAAGTTTGTTTTGAAGTCAAGTGGTCATTCCATAACATCCCACCCCTTTCCAAGTTATTATCTCTCAATAAATAAAAAAAACCAAAGTCACTGACTGTTCTCTGACTCTGGAGTGACTGTGGAAATTCGGTGTGCCTGGCTGTGCAGGGTGGGGGATTCCAGTTTACTTGCGGCTCCTTAGAGGGTGCTCTATATGGTTATTTTAGACCTTTTCCATTCCAATATTTTTTTAATATAAGAGCATAAATAATTTTTTTCTTTTTTTACCTTTGAGGTTTTGGAAGAATTTATCAGGTCCTGGTCTCACTAGAGTTGAGAATTCCTGCCTTAGAGACATAAATAGGCAAGATCATTTTAATTAGTTTATCAGACATTCAATAGACATGAACACAAGTGTCCTGGTTAATGAGTCCTGTGAGACTAATCAGCATTCTTAGGAAATGTACAGAAGGAAATATATATAAGACCCACATGACCCCATAATACATGGACAGAGCCTCCATCAAACATTGAAATTACAGGTACGTTACTTTGTAGGCTATGTCACTAATTACCTTGTACGGGAGATGATTGGTGTACTGTGTGAGCCATCCAAAGAAAAACTGCCACCTTTCATTCACTGCATGTACGAACATTGTAATATCCCAGTAGACAACTTCCTCAGGAAGACATATAATTGTCACATACACTAACATGCTGACACACACATGCAAAATATACCCATGGTCATAACACCTTCCATACACAGTTGCATACATATTGTATATGTACGAGAGATCTTCAAAAAAATTCTCTGCACTTTTATATTTCATTGGAAAGGGTGGGAAGAGTAGTAGTTGGTCATGTCTGAGAGTGTCATGTGACTAGTCTGTCTGGCAAGCCAGTTGACCTTGCAGTTTAGTGTAGAGTGTTGTCACACTGTGGAGAAGGTGACTGCTAAACTTATAAAAAAAAGTGTGGAAACTTTTTGAAGGACCCTTGTATATATATATATATCCAATTGAATAACATTGTAGAGTCAAAGGGTTGTGGACACATGTATGAGCTTCTTTGACTTCCTATTCCAAACTTATGGTCAATATTACGTTGACTTCCCTTTTCAACTTTGTCTTCACTCTTCTGGCATGGCTTTCCACAAGATTATGGGGTAGGAATGTATGCCCATTTGTAAGGTCAAGTACAGATGATGGATGAGCAGATTTGGCTCAAAATAAAAATCAAATTCATCCTACAGGCGTTCAGTAGGGTTGGGGTCAGGGCTCAGTGTAGGACAGTCCAGTTCTGCCACACCAACTGGTCAAACCACATCTTTTTGTAGCTGACTTTGTACACAGGTTCACAGTCATGCTGGAACAGAAGAGGGTCTTCACCAAACTGTTATCACAAGATTGGAAGAGGGAAACTGTAGTTGAGGATACTCCATGTGAGGAAGCCTCAATAAGTATGGCCAGCAAATAGATCCTGAGATGCTTCTTTTAGTAGTTGCTCACACATAGGGGTCTGTTTATGAATGTCTTCACACAACTGTCTCCTAAGAGTCTAATTTTTGACAATTAAGTCCAATTTAAAAAATGTATAAGTCTTGGATAAAGCTGTAGGAATCTTGTGTGCAAGCCTTTTTACATAAACCTCATAGAGTTCATAGCTCCTGACAAACAGCATGCATGATTATAGAAAAGAAAACTGTCTGGGAATTTAAGGGAGGCACTTAAAAGGAAAAAAAAAGAACCAAAATGATAAAAGTTATAGTTGCAAACTTTTATATTTTGTCTGTCTATATTAAAAAATATAAGGTGGTGTAAGCCTGTATTTTTAAAGGACATGGATGCTTGTCCTTTACAAATCAGGTCTCTTTCTCAGGCCTGATAAACTTCATACTGTAATTAATCCCTGAGGGTAAAACAAATGTTAATGCTTTAGACAATTTTGCAACTTTGACATGTGTTAGTAAAATATATCACCACAACTAGTTTATGCATCCAGGTCCAGGACAGGACAAATTGGGCTTTCATTTTATGTTAAATGGTAACGGGTATGTCCTGATTCTTTTTTTACTATCAAAAAATGGTCCAAATTAGTACATAAAAAATATTTTTTTAAATTTAGCTGTATATTTCTTGCTACTACCATAACCTACCACCAAAGAACCACCCAAAATAAATGTTCCTGCTCCCCGCGATCACAACGATATTACATATGTGTATGGTAGTTGTTGTATGTACATGTAATAGAGCCAAGAAACAATAGTGTGCATTTTGCTTTTTTTTTTATCCTACATAAAACACACTGACACTAACTAAAATTGATACTAATTTAAAAATTGCTTTAAAAAAAAATCCTGCCCAAAATATATTAACCATGACCTTTGACCCCAAACTTTAACCCTGACCTTGACCTTTAACCCTGACTTGACCCAAACACTGACCCTGACACCGATCAAATAATGATCTTGCTATTTTTTCTTTATATTTTTCTTTAGTTTTTTTTTCATTATAAAAGTATTATTATAATTTATTATTTTTTGTAAACACTTTTATTTCTTTCTCCCTGCAAGAAGAGAGTGATACAATTTACTATAACTCCAAAATCTACTCCAGCAGTGCCTCAAAATACCTCCAAATTAAAGGCAATTAAGACTTCAACTCTCACAAACTAGGAGGAAATGCAAACAGAACAGAACTCTATTTGCCTGTAAACAACACTAGTCGTCAATCGTATTCGAACCTGCAGCTTTCAAATGCCTCCATTTAAAGCTTCAATGCAAGTTTATTGCCCTAAAATGTATATGGGGACCTGGGTCCTGCTCTAGGGGACAAGTATCAATAGAAAAAAAGTTTTTAAATTGATTGTTTTTTCATGAGCAGTGGTTTTAATAATGCTTAAAGAGAAGAAAAAAATATTCCTTTGAATATCATGCTTGGGGGGTCCCCAAAGCACCCTCCCCATGTTGAGGGCATGTGACCTGGTAGGGTTCGGAGGAGGGGCCACTCTCTTGTCCCCACCGTGCCTTTGGCCAATCATGGCTCTCACATTAGAGCGTGCTGTGATTGGCCAAAGCATGCAGGTCATGTGCATGCTGGCCAATCAGCGGATGGCATTCCCCAGCAATTTCACTGCATTATGGGGCGCTCAAATTTCCCACGAACGCCCCATAATGTTCAGGATTCACCGAACAGGCGAACCCCCGATGTTCGAGTCGAACATACGTTTGACTCCAACCGGGGGACCAGCCCTATTGACCATGGATGTACATCGCGAGGCACTTTAACATTTTTGACATAAAAGATTGGATAAAAAATGTCTCCATTTTAAAAAAAACATTTTGACTCTTTTTAGCTGAATGAGTAGGGGTACAATATACCCAATACACATTCACATAGGAGGGGCCAGGATCTGGTGGCCCCCTTGTTAATGGTTGTCAGGAAGAGGCCCTTGTCCCCATCAACATGGGCACAAGGTGCTTTGGGGTGAGGGGGCGCAGAGCCCCCTGTCCCAAAGCACACACCCCTCTCATGTTAAAGGCATGTGGTGGCCTGGTAAGGTCCAGGAGGGGGGCCCTCGCTTGTCTCACCATCCTGACCTCCGGGCTGCATGCTCAGAAAGGGTCGGGCATTGAGTTTGTGGGGATCCCTTGCCGTTTTGGAAAAAAATTTGGCATGGGCTTCCCCTTAAAATCCATCCCTGAGCCAAAGGGCTTGGTATGGATTGGGGGACAATACATTATAGCCCCAAGCAAATTGAAATTACATTTTTGATCAATGTAGGGGAGGGTGTTGTAGCTATATTTGGTGTGGGTGGGGTTAATTGATTTGTGTATTTGGCGTCACCATACAATTGTTTCCAGCCCATGTGCACACATCACTTCCAGTTTATAGCCACATTACACTTCCTGCATTTTTTCTGCTGATGTATATCTGTAAGGACTATGCAAATATAAATGAGAGGATGACTTATGAGGGCCGGTTCACACTGCAGAGTTGTCCGAGACTGCATGTGATTCGCACCGCACTGCAGTGAAAATCACATGCTATCTCTGTGCAGATCAGTCAGGCTAAACTCGCACAGGACCATTTTTTGGTTTGGTTTGGGAACATATACAGAATAAGCCGCAACATAAACATTTTCACTAGGGCAATGCGGCCTGCCCAAGTTGTGCGAGACGTGGATAGGCTCTTTGTCACTTTGTCCAGTGTAGTAGTGAGGTTGACAAAGTTCACTGAGAGGAGATTTGAGCTAGGGGAGGTGATTTGGACTCCTAGGTATTGTAAAGCTGAGAGAGGGGCCCAAGAGAAGGGAACAGCATCTAGTATTTGATTTTTAATTGTAGGGTTAAGGTCAATAGGGAGCATTTGGCATTTAGAGTCATTAAGCTTATAGAGAGAAAGTGAGCCGAAGTGTTCCAAAATTTTGTAGAAATGGGGAAGGGATTGAAGAGGGTTGGATAAGGTAAGGACTATATAGTCTGCGTAGAGGCCTATTTTGTGTTGTGTGGGGCCGATGTTGATTCCTGAAATGAGAGGGTGTGATCGGATATGAGCTGCAAGGGGCTCAATAATTAGTGAGAAAATTAGGGGCGATAGGGGGCACCCTTGCCTGATGCCGTTGGTTATAGGGAACGGGGCTGAGAGAAAACCATTTGTCCATACTCTTGCTGTGGGAATGGTGTATAGGGCAGACATGGCAGATAGTATTCGACCAGTGAAGCCAAATGTTTTTAAAGTTTCTGTCATGTAAAGCCAATGGACCCTGTCAAAGGCCTTTTCGGCGTCAAGGGATATGACCAGTGCTGGGGTTTTGTGGTGTTCTGCCCACTGTGTAATGTCTATAAGTCTGCGGGTGCCATCTGAAGCCTGTCGTCCTGGGGTGTCCTACTGGGGGAATCCTACTTGGTCGGGGTGTATTAGGGAGGGGGTAATTTGGGCAACTCTATTGGCAAGAAGCTTGGCATAAATTTTTGTGTCTGAGTTAAGTAGTGAAATTGGGCGGAAGTTAGTAGTCGAGTCTGTTGATTTCCTCGGCTTGGGTATGGTTACTATTAAGAATTCTAAAAATTCTTTAGGGCACGAACCTTTGTCACTTATGTAATTGTATACATTGGTGAGGTGTGGGGTGAGCGCTTTTGAGTGTATTTTATAATATTCATTCACAAAGCCGTCCGGCCCTGGCGATTTATGAAGAGGGAGCGATCAAATTACTTCTTCTATTTCTGTATCGGAGAAGGGGAGGGACAGTTGTTCAATTTGGTATTTTGGGATGGAGGGTAATTGAGCGGAATCTAAAAATGCTCTGATGGTGGCAGGGTCTGGAGGGGAAAAGGAGGGTGCTGATTGGAGATTGTAAAGAGATAGATAGTATTTGCAGAACTGCTCTGCTATGTCGGCAGGGTTTAAAATTTTATTTTGCCATTCATCTTTAAGGTATGGGATTTTCTGTGCGTTGCATTTTTGTTTATATTGTTTGGCCAGAAAGGCTCCTGGTTTGTTGCCTAATGAGTAGGACGCTAATTTCAATCTTTTAATGTAGAAATCGTAGGAGCGGGTAAAGAGGGCCCCTAGCTGGGATCGAAGGCAGTTGAGCTCTTCTTCAGTCGCGGGGGAGTATTTATGTTTATTTTGGGCCTCCAAAATGTGGATACGGGAGTGAATTTGGGTAATTTGGTTATTGCGCTGTTTCCTCTCATGGGCTGCGATATTAATAAGGGTTCCTCGCAGGGAAGCCTTATGGGCATTCCATAGCACAGTAGGGTCCGTAACAGAACTGTTATTGTGTTTAAAGAAGTCGTTAATAGCAGTTTCAATCTGTTTCTGATATGTTGGATGATTTAGTAAGGAGGTATTAAGTCTCCATGGGGCCAACATCGTGTCCGATTTGGTTAAGACAAGCTCCAAGTAAATAGGAGCATGGTCCGACCAGGTCCTTGTACCAATGTTTACAGTTTTAACTTTGTAGAGTAAATTTATCAGTCAGAAACAGATCGATTCTGGAGTAAACCTTGTGCAGAGAGGAAAAAAATGAGTAATCACGTTCTGTACTATGAAGACATCTCCAAACATCAAAAAGCTCCTCTTTGTAAGTAATTGTGTGTAGCGAAGAGTTTGGTCTGCGGGAGGGATTGGTGGAGTCCAAGGACGGCTCGATAACGTCATTGAAGTCACGACATACAATGATGGGACGTGATTTAAAGGGTTGTAATTTTTTGGAGAGCAATCTAGTAAAGAATTTTTTTTGTCGGGTATTAGGCCCTTATAAATTTATTAGGGTGGTGCAATGGTTATTGAGTGTGACATCAATAATAATATAGCGACCCTGTGGGTCAGTGTCCAGAGAGTAGAGCTGGAAAGCCAGAGCGTCTTTGAAGGCTATCAATACCCCTTTGGTTTTGGTGGGGGCATTTGCAAAAAATATATGGGGGAATTTGGGGTGGTGGCAGGTAGGGGCTGTGCCTGAGGAAAAATGCGTCTCTTGGACACATACAATGTCGGATTTGGAAGTGAGAGCTTCTTTCCACATCATGGCTCTCTTATAAGGGGAGTTCAGCCCCCTAGCATTAATTGAGATAATTTTAGTTGTCATTTCTTAGGTGCGGGGGAGTCGCTGCTTGGATGGATGGAGATGTCTCCCCAACAATATATAGTCGGTTAATATACTGCACAGATATACTTATAGTACAATGAATAACAAAGATGAGGATCGTGGTGTTTCTGAACCGCCACATCAATGCAAAGAGGGGGTGGGAAAGGGAAGGGTAATAAAGATGGTTTTGCGTAGTGTGTATAACACACATTAAGGGGAGGAGGAGAGAAAGATCTATACAAAGATAAAGCTTCGTATTTAACATTAAGAGGAGGCCTGGCACAGGGATATTTAACGGATGCCCTAATAAGGATATTTAACTGTGTCGGTGAATGAGTCTTTCAGGTATTCTTCTTAGCTTGCCATGGTTTGGGAACATAAGAAGACATCTTTAATCACAGCAGGGTTGAGCAGTGGGGGAGATAGGCCCCAGTTTTGCCGCTGCTTGAAACCGTGTTTCAACTGATAACTCATGGCAGATTTGCTTTGATAGGTAACCATTAGTTTAAATGGGTATCCCCATTTGTAGGGAATATTGTGCTGCCTGAGGGTGGTCGTTATTGGGGAGAAATCCCTCCTATGTTGGGCCGTAGCTGCAGAGATATCAGAAAATAGGGTGGGGCCCGAGTAAGGCTCAGGTAAGGTAGGTGCGTTTTTAACGGCCATCAAGACTTTTTCCTTGATCTAGTAGAAATGCAGACGAGTTAGAACGTCTCTAGGCTTGTCGGCGGGGATATGAGCCGGTTTATGGATGCGATGAGCTCTGTCTATCATGAGTACCAATTGCGATAGAGCCGGCACAAGAGAGGTGAACAGTTGTTGAAGGTAAGGTGTCAGGTCATTTGTGGGAACTGATTCAGGGATACCCCTTATCTTTAAATTGCACCTTCTTGAGCGGTCCTCTAAGTCGGCCATTTTGGTGTGTATGCGCTCGATCTCTTCAGTTTGGGCCCTGTGTGCGTCCACTAGCTCATTATAGGCAGTGGCATATTTGGTGAGTTGTTTCTCTACAGTGTCGGTGCGGGCCCCTAAATCATCAACTTGATTCTGCATGCGGGATATGGATTTATGTAAGTTCTTTTGGAGATCCTTTTGAAGTGTAAGCAGCATACATTTCAAATGTTGTCAGATACAGGGTTGTCAGTGGCAGGCAGGCTGGCCAGGGATGCATCCTGTTCATCCTCTGAGCTCTCCTCATCTGCTGTGTTGCTGTGGGGAAATAGTAGGTGTTTTTTGCTTACCGGCGCTTGTTGCGTTGGTGAGGCGAAGGGAGATGGAGCGACCCTCTTAGAAGAATCTCTGGTGACTGTGTGTCTCTGAGGCGCTGTGCAGTCCATCTCGTCAGTATCTTTCTGAGGGGAGACCGCTCGTGCTGCCGTGCTGTGCTCTGGGCCAGCGCCATCTTGGTTGTGAGGAGGTGCGGGGACTGTAAAAAACTCTGTGAGCTTTCTTGGCTCCGGGTGTTGTTTTTTTTTACGGGACATCGCTTGTTACCGTGCTGGGGGTGTTCCAGCAAGTCTGGGTCTAGGTTGTGGCGGGCTGTATGCACTGCTTGTGGCTTTGTGTCTCCCTGTACCGCGGAGAGCGGGACACAAGCAGCCATCTCCGTTCGTGGCTAAGCTCCGCCCCCCATTATCATCTTTTAAATGTGCAATGTGCTCTGGTTTTGCCTTTTTATTATTAATATATTTAAAGAATTTCTTTGTTTTTTTTTTACTCTCCTCCGTTATGTGTTTCCCATAATCCTTTTTAGCCGCCCCGATTGCATTTTTACACTTCTTATTACATTCCTTGTAGTTTTGGAATTTAGAAGGTGACCCATCCCCTTTATATTTTTTAAAGGCCAAGTTTTTCTCTTTAATGAGGCTTTTCACATTACTGTTTAACCACCCAGGATTGACCTTTGCCCTTTTATATTTATTGCCCACTGGAATGCACTGTGTGATACCCTTATTTAAAATGCTCCTAAAGCATTCCCATTTTTCTTCCGTGTTCATTTTTTCTAGGGCTGTGTCCCAATTTATGTCCTGCAGTAATGACCACAGCCTTGAAAAATTGGCCCGCTTAAAGTTTAGTGTTTTAGTGCTGCCCTCTTGCCTCTTTTTCTTGTGATTTACACTAAATGCTATCATTCTATGGTCAATAGATCCCAAATTATCGCATATCTCCACGTCTGTGACCAGATTTGGATTGTTCGTAATTAATAGATCTAACAGGGCATTCTTTCTAGTTGGGGAATCCACCAATTGGGACATGAAGTTGTCCTGTAGGACATTCATGAAATGACGGGCCTTTAATGAGTGTGCTGTCCCCTCTGCCCAGTCAAAATCAGGATAATTGAAGTCCTCCAGTATGATTACATTCCTCATTTTAGCTGCCATTTCTAGCTGAGATAGTAGTCCCAGCTCCTCCTCCTCCTTTAGGTTGGGAGGCCTGTAACATACCCCCACTAATACTTTCCCATTTACCTCCCCTCTATGAAGTTCAACCCATACTGATTCCACCTCCCCCCTCATCCTTTCCATAATGTCACTCCTCTCAACCACCTTTATATCTTTTTTGACATATAGAGAGACCCCTCCACCCCTTCTACCTTCCCTATCTTTTCGATACAATGCATACTCTTGTATATTGGCCAGCCAATCGCGTGAGCTGTCAAACCAAGTTTCAGTTATTCCCACAAGGTCTAAGTCCTCCTCGTATAGCAGTAGCTCCAGTTCTTCCATTTTGTTAGCTAGGCTCCTAGGATTTGCGTAAATGCCCCTTAGTGTTGTATTAGCGCGCATTTTCTCCATATGTTTCCTCTGGCTCCGATTAGGAGCTGTCCCCTTATGTACTCGCAATTTAGTTGCTGTGATAGTAATATCACTGCTGACTCCACTATACCCCACTGCCCCCTGCTTACTACTGGCTATTGTTTCCTCTGACCCCCCCCATTAACTAGCTTAAAAGCCCCTCCATCTTTGTGGCCATCTTTCTTCCCAGTAGAGCTGTACCATCCCCATTAAGGTGCAGCACGTCCTTACTAAAGAGCCGTTAAGCGAAACATGAAGAGATTACACATTCTAGCATTCTTAAAAACAAAATAGATGATGAAGAAGCAATATTGTTGCCAGGACAATTTGACAGAAAGATACATTTCATCTCAACATGAAAAGGATTTATTTGAGAAAGTAGCAATTATACCATTAGAATGAATGGCTGAAAATTGCATTTGGGCTAAATACTCATCTTATTACTCTCATCTTCACTCAAAAAAAGCAGTGTAAAACAGCTCTCATTTTGGTATTTACTATTCACTCATGGAATTACTCATTGAGAGTAGAGTTGAGCGAACTTCTAGAAGTCCGGGTTCTGCTGGTTCGGCCGAACTTCGGGACAAAGTCCGGGTTCGGGTCCGGACAGAACCCAAACTTTGTCCCGGACCCCGAACCCCATTGAAATCAATGGAGACCCGGACTTCGCAGATGTTTTCAGAACAGTGTTATCATATTAGTGATATAATATCACTGTTCTGAAAACATCTGCAAACTGTGTGTGAAGAGCGAAACCATATGCATGCTCTTCTCTATGCTGTATTTTCAAACACACTATCCAGATGTTTGAAGAGCAGGTGTATGGTTCCGCACCCGGTTTTAGGTAAAGTGTTCTATTCTATTTCCAGATGTATGAAGAACAGATGTAATGTGTGAAGAACATCTTTTCTAGGGAAAGAAAATATGTTGTGTGTGAATAACAGATGTGCAATCATTAGCGGCAATATAAAAAGTGACACAGACTAAAAAGAAGTGTGAAGAACACTTCTTTTTAGTCTGTGTCACTTTTCTTATAAGAAAAATCAGACACAGTGAAAAATATA
>BLSH010281357.1:1511329-1532752 GCA_018402905.1 Glandirana rugosa | reverse complement strand
GTGTCAAAAATGTCCGACATGTCCGCTGAAATATCGCATTACCGCTAAAAATCGCAGATCGCCGCCATTGCTAGTAAAAAATAAAAAAAAAATAAAAACCCCAGAAATGAATTCTCATCATCCGTAAACGCGGCCACTTTTGCGCAAACCAATCAATAAACACCGATTGCAATTTTTTTTATCGCAAATATGAGGAATTATATAAATCGGCCAAAAACGGTGAAAAAAAATGTTTTTTTATATTTTTTTGGATTTGAGTTTTAGCAAAAAGTAAGAAATGTGGGTTTTTTTGCAAAATGGTTGCTCTTCTTTTGTTTATAGCGGCGATCAGAAATGACGCAGAGGCAATCAAATACCACCAAAAGAAAGCTCTATTTGTGGGAAAAAAAGGACGCAAATTTTGTTTGAGTGCAACGTTGCACGACCGCGCAATTGTCAGATAAAGCAACGCAGCGCTGAATCGCAAAGTGCTCTGGTCCTAAAGCTGCAAAACCTTCCGGTTGGTAAGTGGTTAAATGAAACCGGGAATAACTGAACATCTGTTCTGAAAACATCTTTAAAGTCTGTGTGTCACTTTAAATGAAACCGGGAATAACTTAACATCTGTTCACTTATTCCCAGTTTCATTTAAAGTGACACACAGACTTTTCAGATGTGTGCAGAACAGATGTTCACTTATTCCCGGTTTCTGTTAAAATGACACACAGACTTTCCAGATGTGTGCAGAACAGATGTTCACTTATTCCCGCTTTCATTTAAAGTGACACACAGACTTTCCAGATGTGTGCAGAACAGATGTTCACTTATTCCCGGTTTCTGTTAAAGTGACACACAGACTTTCCAGATGTGTGCAGAACAGATGTTCACTTATACCCGGTTTCATTTAAAGTCACACACAGACTTTCCAGATGTGTGCAGAACAGATGTTCACTTATTCCCGGTTTCTGTTAAAATGACACACAGACTTTACAGATGTGTGCAGAACAGATGTTCACTTATTCCCAGTTTCTGTTAAAGTGACACACAGACTTTCCAGATGTGTGCAGAACAGATGTTCACTTATTCCCGGTTTCATTTAAAGTGACACACAGACTTTCCAGATGTGTGCAGAACAGATGTTCACTTATTCCCGGTTTCTGTTAAAGTGACACACAGACTTTATTTATACTTTTTTGACACAGTTTGAAGATGATTTTAGAACAGTTATATGGCTTCTACCGTTAATTAATACTTTTCAGACCCAGTTTGAAGATGATCCACATTCACCTCCATTTTTGCTTTTTTATGTTTTTATTTTTTTTTAAATATTTAAAGTTATTTCCCTGTCCCCGTTTCTTTGTAGGGCACTTGTCCCACCCTTACCCCCATTTCCCTTCCTTTTGCAGACCTCTAGGACCTTCCTGGACATTTTTACAGCAATTTTCAGAACTTTCATTAAAATTACCAGAACCCCGGACCGGAACCCGGACTTTTTTTGAAAAGTCCGGGTTCGGGTCCGGGTCCCGGACACCCCAAAGTTCGGTACGGACCCGAGCTTTACAGTCCAGGTTCGCTCAACTCTACTCATAAGGACATCTCTAGGGACATTTTCCTCCAGGTGGCTGGGCCTAGGAATCCTGTGTATCCGATCGATAATCAGGTCCGTCGGGGACAACGTGGGAAGCAGGGATGAAAACAGATCCGTGGCATATTTTAGAAGGCCTTGGGGTAAAACCGGCTCAGGAACCCCCCGCAGTTTCAGATTGTTCCATCTGCTGCAGTCCTCGAGGTCGGCCAGCTTGTCCCTGATCCATGACATGTCCTCTTTTTGATCAGTGTAGGCATCTACGAGGTTATGTACTGTGTGAGTGCAGACAGACATTTTTTCTTCTAAGTGCTGGACCCTGTCATCAATTTGGCGTATTTCGTTTGTGACTTTGACAAATATAGATGAAATACTGGACATGAGTGAGGTCTGTAAGGACAATAGCATGTCTTTCAGGACCGGCTGTCCTGAGGTGGGAAATGAGGCGATGTGTTGCTGTGGGTTATGTTCTAGGCCTGAGGCCTGTGCTCCATTACTCACTGTGTCCTGGTGAGCGGCATCCAGGCGCATCCTGGCCTTGGCAGGGCTGGCTGATGTCGGGCTGCGTCGTGCAGAGGGAGTGAGGAGATGATCAGGGGCCCCTCGACTATCACCCGAGTCAGCGTCTGGGAGGTCTGTGTAAGCCGCCACGCTGTGTTCAGCCGCAGCTTCGGTGCCATATTGAAGGCCTCGTTCCTGCGGGGCCAGTCTGAGGAAGAAGTCTGTAAGCTTTTGCAGCTGCCGGTCTTCCTTTCTTTTCCGCTGCATGATGTCTCCGCGGTAACCGGCACTTAGGGGCACAGTTGGTCTGGTGGATGCTGCCTGTGGTCGGCTCTGTAGTCGCTTTTCCCCCTGGTCAATGTGGAGAGCTCGCGGCTTAGGCTGCCATTCCGAGCACTCGCAAGCCATGCCCCCTGACAGCCGCACTCTTGATTCACACCATTTATTAAGGAATAAAATCAAATCAGCATATCACAAAGTGACATGAACGGACCCCAAGACAGGGCTGGCTGTCCAGGATTCCTCCTTCTTAACTTCTACTAGCTGGAGGAAGAAGAACCAATGCTTCCTGTATAGAGCCGCCTCCTGTCACATATGCAGGTCAAAGGGGCGGAGTCAGGGGTGGAGCCAATTGGGTGGCAAAATTAAGTTTTGCCTAGGGTGTCAAAAATCATTGCACCAGCACTGCTTCTGGGCAAAATATTGGTAACTCTGTTGAAAGAAGTGGTTCCATGAGTTGGAATGGGAGCAGCTGCAAAGCCATCAACTTTGACTAGCTGGCATTAAAGGACAAGTTACCATTTGGGAAAAATAATGAATGCACATATTTTTGCAGGGAAAAAAAATGTGCATTTATGATTTTTTCCCTAAGGGGCCTGAAAGCATTTCACCTGTGATCAGTATATTAGGGTTGCAATGGCAGACTCTTGCAGACAAGCCCTGCAGCTTTCAGCCCATACCTGCATATGAGCTGACTGTTTACAAGCTGCAGGGCTTGTGAATGAACTACGAGGCCGCTAGTCAGTGACCTTGCAGTCCTTTCAGAACTACAAGCTGTCAGCCGCAATGGCTGACGGTAATTGTAGTTGGTGCATTCACAGGAAACTATGACTGAATGACACGGTTGTATGGGCAGAGCCCCACACGGCCTTGTTATTTTCAAATATTGACAGCAGAAGCGGAGAGTAGTTCCCCCGCTCGCTATCACTGGAAAGGGGGAGAGGCTACAGATGCTGGAACAGGTTACATAGGCCACGTGCTTTAAGCCCCCACGTCCAATCACTGTCCCAATCTTGCTGCCTAAACCTCCACAACATCTCAAATATACCCCCCTTTCTAACCAATGACACAACAAAGCTCTTAATTCACTCCCTGGTCATCTCTTGCCTCGACCACTGCAACTCCCTTCTCACTGGCCTACCTCTACATAGGCTATCCCCCCTTCAATCCATCATGAATGCTGCTGCCAGACTCCTCCACCTTACCAGTCGCTCTGTGTCTGCTACTCCTTTCTGTCAATCCCTCCACTGGCTTCCACTCACCAAACAAATTAAATTCCAAATACTCAAAATTTAGTCCCCAGCTATGTCACCAGGCTAGTCTCAAAATACCAACCTAATCATTCTCTTCATTTCTCTGAAGACCTCCTGCTCTCCAGCTCCCTCGTCACCTCCTCCTTTGCTCACCTCCAGGACTTTTCCAGAGCCTCTCCAATCCTATGGACTACCCCAACTTGTCCGATTATCCCCTACTCTATTAGCTTTTAGACAATCTCTGAAAACTCTTCTCTTCAGAGAAGCTTATTCTACCCACACCTAACAAATATATTTTCATTTTCTTCATCAGTTGTTTCACTGGACCCTCCCTTCTAGATTGTAAGTGAGCAGGGCCCTCTGATTCCTCCTGTATTGAATTGCATTGTAACTGTATTGTCTGCCCTCATATTGTAAAGCGCTGCACAAACTGTTGGCGCTAGATAAATCCTGTATAATAATAATAATAATACATATAAAAAAGAAATATAAAAAAAGAAATACAAATTCCTGGGAGAAAAAAAGAGTATGCTTGAAAAGCTGATAACATACAGATGTATAAGAAACCTGGCCTCCGCTGTGTGTGGCACAACCACTGCATCAATACCAAAAAATACTGAACAAGGTAAAAATGTGTATGAAAATAAAAACTTAAAAATAGAACAATAAATAACAAGTAAAACCAAAATAGCATAAGTAAAAAAAAGAGAAAAATTGTGGATGGTAATTTCCTACCCAGAATTTTCTGAATAGATTATTAACCACTTCCCGCCCGGCGCATTGACAAATGACGTCCGGGCGGGTGTTTCATTATCCTGACTGGACGTCTATTGACGTCCTCAGGATAATCCGCGATCGCGCGCCACTGGGGGCGCGCATCGCGGCGATCGGTGGTGCCGTGGGTCAGTCTGACCCACCGCATTACCGACCGAGGTAAAAGGCTTCGATCCGAAGCCTTTTACCATGTGATCAGCCGTGACCAATCACGGCTAATCACAGTGTAAATAGGAAGAGCCGTTTATCGGCTTTTCCTCTGCTCAGGTCTGCAGACCTGAGCAGCGGAGAGCCGATCGGCTGCTCTCCTGACAGGGGGGGGGGGGCTGTGCTGAACGTTTATCAGCGCAGCCACCCTCAGGATCACCCCCACTGGACCACCAGGGAGCCCGGATCAGGACCACCAGGGAGCCCCCCCCGGACATCACAAGGAGGCCGCCCAGGACCACCAGGGAAATCACACAGAGGCCGCCCAGGACCACCAGGGAGCCCCCACTAGACCACCAGATAAGGGCAATATTATGCACTGTAGGGATGGCACTGTGCCCATGTAAGATGCCTGCCAGTGCCATCCCTAACAGTGCTTGTTGCACCAGTGCCCACCACTGCCACCTATAAGTTCCCACCTGTGCCCACCTGTGCCACCTATCAGTGCCCACCCGTGCCACCTATCAGTGCCCACCTGTGCCACCTAAAAGTGCCCACCTGTGCCACCTAAAAATGCCCCCTATCAGTGCCCATCAGTGCCCAGTGACACTTATCAGTGCCGCCTATGAGTGTCCATCAGTGCCGCATATCAGTGCCCATCAGTGTTGCTTGTCAGTGCCGCCCATCAGTGCTGCATATGTGCCCCATCATCAGTGCAACCTTATCAGTGCCACATCATCAGTGCCAATCTGTACTGCCTCATCAGTGCCTGTCAGTGTAGCCTCATCAGTGCCCATCAATGTAGCCACATCAGTGCCCGTCAGTGAAGGAGAAAATGTACTTTATACAAATTTTTGTGACAGAAACAAAGAAAAATTTAGTTTTTTTTTCAAAATTTTAGGTTTTATTTTTGTTATAGCGCAAAAAATAAAAACCGCAGGGGTGATCAAATACCACCAAAAGAAAGCTCTATTTGTGGGAGCAAAATTATAAAAATTTTGTTTGGGTACAACGTCGCACGACCGCGCAATTCTCATTCGAATCGCAACAGCACTGAAAGCTGAAAATTGGTCTGGGCAGGAAGTGTTATAAGTGCCTGGTATTGAAGTGGTTAAGGGGAAAAAGTTCCAGTGCAAAGATCCTGGTCAAAGTAAGACTCAGACTGCTGGACCTAGGGATAGTTTGAATGTAGACTTTTTTGCAGCTGCAGATGGAAGCTGATGCCTGCTGGTTGGAGCTGTACTGTCCAGCCACTGTACAATATTTTTGGCTATTGTTTCTCAAATAAAACCCCTAATTTCTATTTCAAGATAAAACAAAACCTGCCTCATATTTCTATCTTACATTGCGACCTTACCAAACGTATATTCTTTTAGACTGTCCAGCCACTAAACATTATTTATGGCTATTGTATCTCAGATAATGCACTCTTTTTATTTCAAGATAAAAACTTCCTTGTCTCTTCCCTTTTGCTACATATTTAAGTGTTTGCATAATTTCCCGAGACTGAACATTTTCTTCCAAAAATATACTTGAAGACTATGTTTTGAATATTTTAGGAATAGCTGGGAATGGGTTTAGAAAGTGTTTTTGTGCACTCTGTTTTGACATTTTACTAAACCTTAAAGACAGTGCAAAAAAAAGAAGCTCACAGACTATAATATTAACTGGTTTTGCCATTGGCCAACTGACACGAAGTGTTCAGCTTTTTTTAATAGTAAACTTTCCTATAGCTTTTAGCTTTGTTCTGACTCCTACTTCCACCTTAAACAACTTCAAGACCGCCCACCGCATATATACTGCTGCAGGGCGGCTCTATTGCACGAAGCAATGTACCTCTAGACACTGTGGGCGCGTGCGCCCGCTGTACGGCGGGGGGAGCATATCCATGGGTCCGGTGGACCCCATGTCCACCGGCCACCCGTGATCACTCCACAGAGAGGCAGAACAAAAGGCAGATCCCCATTCTGACAGGGAATTACACAGAGATCTTCTATTCCTAATAATCAGGAACAGTGATCCCTGTGTTTTTCCTGTCAGTGCAACCCCACACAGTTAGAAAACACTTGCAGGGAACACACTTAACCCTTTGATCGCCCCTGGTGTTAACCCCTTCCCTGCCAATGTCATTTTTAGAGTGATCGGTGCATTTTTTAGCACTGATCACTATATTGGTATCACTGGTCCCCAAAAAGTGTCACTACGGGTCAGATTTGTCCGCCGCAATGTCGCAGTCCCACAAAAAATCACAGATTGTCACCATTACTAATAATAAAATAAAAACAATTAATAGTCCATAAATCTATCCCATAGTTTGTAGACCCTATAACTTTTGTGCAAACCCATAAATATATGCCTTATTGGAATGTTGTTTCCCAAAATATGAATATATATTGGCCTAAACTGATGAAGAAATTTGTTTTTTTACAGTTTTTTTTGGACATATATTATAGCAAAAAGTAAAAAATATTGTTTTTAATTGAAAATTGTCAGTCTTTTTTTTTGTTTATAGCGCAAAAAAAATGCAGAGGTGATTGAATACCACCAAAAGAAAGTTCTATTTGTGGGAAAAAAGGGACATCAATTTTGCTTGGGTATAGGACCTCACGCTCGCGCAATTGTCAGTTAAAGCGACGCAGTGCCATATCATAAAAAATGGCCTGGTCATTAGGGGGGGGCTTCTGGGGCTGAAGTGGTTAAATTTAGGTCTATTACCACTGGTTACAAATCAGATGTTGCATCCGATACTGTCAACAACAAAAAAGTTTTCAGATAAAAAGGAATCAGATGGCGTGCCCGATATGCTCATGCGAGTGCTATAAATATCTTATTAATTTACAACTTTTTTTATTTTCTTCATTTTCCAAAAACTTGTGGCCAAAATTCTTCAAAAGACTTTGCATACCACTTAATAATATCTTTGGGTGTCTGCTTTCAAAATGTGATCATACTGTGTATTTTGTATGTTTCTACTGTGCTGCTACTCCTGGTCCACTATACACGTGATAGATAGTCAAGAATCTAGATGCCTATTAAATGCTTGAAGGTGCTCCTTGTACTTTTGGCCCATGCAGCTAAGCTGCAAAAAATTTCCCATACTTGGGAGCAATATCAGAGAGTGTTTTGGGGTGTAATTCTAAGTATGCCTCTGCCGTGTGTGAGAAATATATTATTCATTGACAGCTGTGTATTAAAAATACAATTTAATTTTCTTTCTTCATTTTCCAAAAATTTGTGACAAAAAAAATGTGATCTTCAAAATTAGGGGCATGGTGAGTCTTTTGGAAGGTCTACTTTGCAACTATGGCCATTTTTGCGTGATTCGCCTGTTCTAGAATTTCGGGTCCTCAAGAAAGGTGATAGGTAATCAGGAAACTACGGGAAGGTTTTTTTTTTTACAGTCTTTTTTTCCTTTATATAGAAAAAAAAATAACCATTATATCATTTGGGTACAGTGTTACATGATTGAGTAACTTTTAGTAAAATGCTGAAAACCGCCTGGACGGGAAGGGGGCTTAGCATGCCAAATTTCAAGTGGTTAAAAAAGTGTCCCTAAGGTCAGTACCCAACTACTTATGCCCTCTTTTGACAATCAGATATTAGCCTTGAAAATGGGCAGAATTTAGCATCAAGATTTACACCCCCCCCACCCATAGACTTCAATGAGGTTTGATGCTAAGTGGACTTAAAGCAGGATTTAACTAACCCCCTTCAAATGAATCCTGGGAAGGTCCCCTTATCCTACTCATCCGATGTGTGGCACTCAATATTAATAACTCTGGAGGGAGCCATATTAAAGAGATTACCCTTAGAGATCCCACACTTCTGGCCTCTGTGAAATCACAGCAGTAAAGCCTCGTACAGGGTGCGACGGTCGTACGACCGTGCGTTCAACTTTTGCCCAAAATCGGCTGTTGGCTGTTGTGTCTAGAGTACTGACATGAGTCAAGTAATCGTACAACAAAGCTTCAACAAGCCAAACGTAGTGACGTTTTAAGAGCGTATAAAGAGGAAGTTCTGGTGAATGTGATTTGTGAATTAGGAACGTAGGTTTACACGAACGGAAACTTCCGGCCGTTACTGACTTCTGAGCATGCGTGTTTTGTTGGCCTTTGTTGGACCAACTTCTCTGTGCACACGATACAACAGTCATACAACACCTTGTTGTACAACAAAAGTTTTCTAGCCTGCTCATCCAATTTCTCCTGTACGACCGTCGCACGTCGGCTGTTCTAAGCACGCGTACTAACAGTCGGATGATTGCACAACAAGCTGTTGTACGACCGTTGTTGCACGACCATCGCAGCATGTGTACGGGCCTTTAGTCTCCATGCTCCTAGCAAGTAAAGGCCCTTACACACGATACAACGGTTGTACAACAACGGTTGTACAACAGCTTGTTGTACGATCATCCGACCGTTAGTACGCGCGATTAGAACAGCTGATGTGCGACGGTGGTACAACAGAAGTTGGCTGAGCAGGCTAGCAAACTTTGGTTGTACCAACAAGCGGTTGTATGACCGTTGTACCGTGTGTACAGAGAAGTTGGTCCAACAAGCTGTACGTGCAAAACACGCATGCTCAGAAGTCAGGAACGGCTGGAAGTGTCCGTTCTGGGCAGTGTTGCCAACCTCCAGCAGCGTTTTTTACTGGCAAAACATGGAAAATGTACTGGCGGAGCACATTTTTTACTGGCACCTTGAAAAATAATAGAACTCCTATTAAAAACGAAGACAATTGATATTTAAACACAGCATGGAAACACTGACAATACCCATATCAAGTAATTTGCCTGATTTACACTTAAAAAGTCAGCACAGCATGAGAAATTATCAGACCCTGATATTTATAGACAGTTGTAAAAATCACTGCTTTTTACAAACTGTCAGTAAATTTACTGGCGGTTGGCAACCCTGGTTCTGGGCAACCTACGTTCCTAATTCACAAATCACATTCACCTGAACTTCCTCTTTATACGTTCGTAACACGTCACTACGTACGCCTTGGTCATAGGATGGCATGTCAGTACGTGATACACAACAGCCAACATGTGATTTTAAACATCCAGTCATACGACCGTCACACCATGTGTACGAGGCTTTAGTGACCAAATCCAGCATCCCGAAAAAACTAATTCTAGGGCACACGCCACATATAAAACTCCTTTATTTATTCATGAATTCCAAAGACTAAACACAATAAAGCGCCATGCACACTGAGCGCTATCTGGGCTCTCTGGGCGTCGGGCAGGAGACGCTGCATAGAAAACATTCTTTTGCACCGTTTTGTAAGCAGTGTTTATCTGCGTTTGTGGGCTTTTTTTTTTTTTTACTTCATTAGCTTCCATTGGTTACAAAAAACGCCGGACGCCAATAAACGGCAGTTTACCAGCATTTATGAGCCTTTAGCTTTTTTGTGGTCAGAAGAACGCCAATTCAGGGCGTTCAGATAACAGCCCAAAAACACCACTGCTGTTAAACGACAATTAACGTCCATGTGTGCCTGGACACATAGAATAACATAAAGGGGCGTTTTTGGGCTGTTAAAAAAAAAAACGCCCAAACGACCAAAAACTTTTTTTTATCAGATACAGTGTGCATGGAGCCTAAAAACCCATCCAGCCAACCAATGTTTCTAGTGCAAAGTGCGCAGTTCCTTGAAACACTTGGATTTAGATAAAGTATTCTTCCTTTCCTGGAGTTGGCTACTCATCGGTCTACTGCTTCCTCCTCCTTTCACTGTCCAATCACTGGCTGGGGGAGGGAGGAGTCCTGTGAGTGTTACTGACCTTCTTTGTTAGGCAAAACAGCTCTCATATCTAGAGTTGAGCGAACCCGAACTGTAAAGTTTGGGTCCGTACCGAACTTTCGGGTGTCCGTGACCCGGACCCGAACCCGGACATTTGAAAAAAGTCTGGGTTTGGGTTCTGGGTTCGGGTATTTGATCCCGCCTGTTGAATAGCTGCAGGGCAGCCAATCAACAAGCGTTTCACTGGTTTGCCCTTAGAAGCCATCACAGCCATGCCTACTAATGGCATGGCTGTGATTGGCCAGTGCATCATGTGACCCAGCCTCTTTATAAGCTGGAGTCACATAGTGCTGCATGTCACATGCTCTCTGGCTAGTGTAGGGAGAGGATGCTGCTGGTGCTGTGAGGGACAGATTGCAGATATAATCTCATCCTGCATTACAGAATGATCTGATTCTGGACTAGGTAGAGATTACTACTACTGCTGCTGTTAGGGACAGATTGCAGATCTAATCCTGCATTACAGAATGATCTGATACTGGACTAGGTAGAGTCTACTGCTTAGAGGGACAGATTATTGTTCTAAAACCATTGCCTACTCCTATAGGGAGAGGTTCCTGCTGTTGCTGTAAGGGACAGATTATTGTTCTAAAATCATCTCCACTTCCACCTACACTGCCATGGTCACGGCCTAGTCAACTTCTAGGCTCCTACTCCACATCCACCCCCCCCCCCCTTTCCATTTTTATTTTTTTTATTTGATTTTAAGTTATTTTCCCTATCCCCATTTTTTTGTAGGGCACGTGTCCTACTCTTACCCCCATTTTACTTCCTTTTGCAGCCCTCTAGCACTTGCCAGGACTTTTTTACAGCCATTTTTGTGCGAAAAGTTCGGGTCCCCATTGACTTCAATGGGGTTCGGGGTCAAGTTCGGGTCTAGTTCGGTACCGAACCCGAACTTTTTCGCAAAGTTCGGCCGGACTCGCCGAACCCGAACATCCAGGTGTTCGCTCAACTCTACTCATATCTGCATTTTGACTGTGCATTCCATTGTTTTCCTAGAGTTCCACTTTACATCATTTCCAATGCCTGCATTATAAGTGTGTATGTGCTTTACCTTGTATCAAGTTTGGATTTGTAAATTGAAAACTGTGATTAGTTAAGAAAATTTTTAATTGGCATAGACAGAATCTTTCAGGTTAATTGGTCTTGTGGGACTAATTAGAAAATGTACAGTGAGAAATATATATATAAGACCCCTTTCAGTGCTTTATTAGACAGGCATCTGCCTCAGATATACACAGTTACAGGTTCGTCAACTCCAGACTTAATTAATTACAGCTTATATTACTCATCGCATGGTAGCATAGTCTTACAACATGTTAGTTATTGACTGAAGCAGGAAAATGTAGAAAGAGTCATTGGAAGAAGCACAAAATGTTGCGTTAAAGCGGTTTAAATAAATATTTTTGCAGTGTTTGTAGCTAACAAACTGTAAATGGTTTTGTCAGGTAGAATAATACACTTAGAATTCACACCAGCAGCCGCTGAGCATATCCAGGCAGAGGGTACACAACCTTTTCCTATTGCAATCTTATGATATGGCTAATGCCTCGTACACACGGTTCGACGGTCGTACACAACAGGTCGTACGAACGACCATTGTATGCGAAATCGATCGTTAGTACGCGCAATTAGAACAGCCGACGTACGACGGTCGTACAACGGGAGTTGTATGAGCAAACTAGAAAACTTTGGTTGTACAACAAGCGGTCGTGCGACCGTTGTATCGTGTTTACAGAGAAGTTGGACCAACAAGTTGTACCGTGCAAAACACGCATGCTCAGAAGTCAGGAATGGCCAGACACAAATGACATGCCCCTGAACTGTCTCTTTATACATTCATAACAGCCAGCATATGATTTGAGCCGTTCGGTCGTACGATCGCCGACCCGTGTGTACGAGGCTTAAGATTTGTGTTCTTTGGACCATCACGCTTACACAAAATTGTTGGACATCCCATTTAACCCCTTCATTACCCCTACTTACCCACCCTTCCCGCCCAGACCAATCTTCAGCTTTCAGCGTTGTCGCAATTTGAATCACAATTGCGCGGTCGTGCGACGCTGTACCCAAGCAAAGATTTTTATCATTTTGTTCCCACAATTAGAGATTTCTTTTGGTGGTATTTGATCACCTCTGCGGGTTTTATTTTTTGCGCTACAAATTAAAAAGACCGAAAAAAAATTAAAAAAAAAGTTTTTCTCTGTTTTTGTCACAAAACTTTGTAAATAAGTACATTTTCTCCATCACTGATGGGCACTGATGAGGTGGCACCGACGGGCACTGATGATGAGGCACTTATATGCAGCATTGATGGGCACTGATAGGCGGCACTGATAAGCAGCACAGACGGGCACTGATAGGTTTCACTGATATGCAGCACTGATGGGCACTAATAAGTGGCATTGATAGACACTCATGGGCGGCACTGATGGGCACTGATAGGTGGCACTGGGCACTGGTAGGTGGCACTGATGGGCACTGATAGGTGGCACGGATAGGTGGCACTGGTGGGCACTGATAGGTGGTGCTGGTAGGCACTGATAGAGGGCACTCTAATGTGTGCATTCCCTGGTGGTCTAGGGTGGCATCTAAAATAGGCACTGAGTGCCATTCATGTTAGGCATTGTGCCCCTTACCTGGTGGTCTAGGGTGGGCTCTCTGGTGGTCAGGGTAGGCTCCCTGATCGGCTCCCTGGTGGTCCTGGTCAGCTCCCTGGTGGTCCCTGGGTGGGCTCTCCCTGGTAGTCCCTGGGCGGGCTCCCTGGTGGTCTAGGGTGGTGAGCCTAGGGGGGCTGCGCCAATAAACAATCAGAATAGACCCCCCCGTGTCAGGAGAGCCGCCGATTGGCTCTCCTCTACTCGCGTCTGATCACGGCTGATCACGTGGTAAAGAGCTTCCGATGGAGGTCAATACTGAGGTCAATAATGCGGTGGGTCAGACTGACTAACCGCACCCCTGATCGCTGCAATGCGCACCCCCCACGGGACGTCCAGTCAGGATAACTGACCACCCGCCCAGACATCATTTGTCTATAGGCGGGAAGTGGTTAAAGACCATGGCCATTAATATGCCGCTACTCTTTGCAGTTATAACACCCTCCACTCCTTTGGGAAGGCTTTTTACAAGATGGTCAGGTACCGATGTTGGATGAGATGTTGGATGTTGGATAAGAAGACCTGGCTCATGGTTGGCATTCAAATTCATCACAAAGGTGTTCAGTAGGGTTGAGGTCAGTACTTTGTGCAGGACACTTGAGTTCCTCCACCTAACACACCTATATGAGCTTGTTTGATATTCTGTCCCAATACCATGACCACTAACACCCCCATTTTGCAGTTATAATATCCTCTACTGTTCTAGAAAGGCTTTCCACAAGGAGTGTGTCTTTAGGAATTTGTGCCAATTTGTGAGATCAGGTACTGGTTCTGGATGAACAGACCTGGCTCACAATCAGCTTTCCAATCCATCCCAAAGGTGTTCAGTAGGGTTGACATCAGGGCTTCATGCAGGGCACGTGTGTTCCTCCACCTAACACACCTATATGAGCTTGTATGGAATCCCATTCCAATACCATGACCAATAACATAGAGTTCCCCCTCTTTGCAGCTATAACTTCATCCAATATTCTGAATAGGCTTTTCACAAGGAGTGTGTGTTCAGGAATACTCACCAGTTTGTGAAGTCAGGTACTGATGCTGGATGAAAAGACCTGACTCACAATCAGCGTTACAATTCATTCCAAAGTTATTATGTTGGGCTGAGGTGCAGGACACTCGAGTTTCAGGTGAACTCACTTTCTGAGCATTGCTATGTATTTTTGCTAGTTCCGAAATTCAGTTTAGAGTTAGGGATTACACTTTCCAGAGGTACCTTGATGTGGCAGTGTAGCTTCCACATTGCAAATGCAATTAAAGTCTTAGTTTTTTTTTCTTATTTAGGATATCAAGTACTTTCCCTGGCAGACATAAGAATGTCTGAGGCACGGCTGAGGAGTATTGGGATTAATAGGCAGAACAAAGGCTTAAAATACTATTGCAGCAAGTATTCTGTATAGTACAGTTATAGTTACATAGTTACATAGTTGGTAAGGTTAAATAGAGACACCAGTCCTCCCAGTTCAACTTGTGTGGGTTCATGTCAAAAACCATATCCCATACCCCTGTATACTATGTTCGCTAAGATGCTCATCTAAGATTTATTTAAACTATCTATTACGTCCCACTGATACCACCAATTGTGGAAGGGAGTTCTACATCCTTACCACTCTGACAGTGAAAAACCCTCTTTGTAGTTTAAGGTCCTCCAATTTCATTGAATGGCTCCGTGTCTCCCTGAGACTGAATAATTTCCTCCCTATGCTAGAATCACCATTGAGGTATTTGCATATCACTATCATATGTCCTCTCAAGTGTCTCTTCTGCAGGGAGAATACATTTAATATTTGTAGTCTTTACTCATAACTGAGGTTCTCCAGGATCCTTATTAGTTTTGTTGCCCTTCTCTGGACTCTCTCCATTTCCAGAACATCCTTCCTGAGGACTGATGACCAGAACTGGACGGCATACTCCAGATGTGGCTGAACCAGAGTCTTGTAAAGTGGTAGAATTATAATTTTATCTCTTGAGTAAATCCCCTTTTTTATGCATGCTAATATGCTGCTGGCTTTGCTTACTGCATCTTGACATTGCATGCCATTGCTGAGTCTGTCATCGGCTAGGACCACCAGATCTTTTTAAATCCTGTATTCCCCCAAAGGTTACCCCTAGCATGTAACTTGCATTCACATTGTATTCTTAGCACCCAAGTGCATTATTTTACATTTTTCAATAATATAATACAATACATATTTAAACCTTATTTGCCATGTAGTTGCCCATCCCATTATTTTATTGAGGTCTTCTCATAAAGTTTTAATATCTTGCTGTAAAGTTATTGCCCAACATAGCTTTGTGTCAACAGCAAACACTGATATTGAGCTAACCTCTATATCATTTATGAATAAATTTAACAGAATTGGTCCCATGACAGAGCCTTGGGGTACCCCATTAACCACTCTGGGCCAGTCTGAGAATACCCTATCTATGACCACCCTTTGGACACGCTCCTGTAACCAGTTTTCTATCCAGGGACAAACCCTATGGTCCATACCTACAGACCTCAATTTGTAAATGCTTTTCCAAAATCCAGATATACCACGTCCACAGGCCTACCTTTATCTAGATGACAACTCACTTCCTCATAGAATATTAGCAGATTGGCTTGGCAAGAATGACCTATCATAAATCCATGCTGGTTACTACTAATGATAATGTTTTCATCTGCAAATAATCTTGGATATAGTCCCTTATCATCCCCTCCAATAGTTTACATATTATTGATGTTAGACTGACTGGCCTGCAGCTTCCAGAAACATATCTCTACCCTTTTTTAAATATTGGTACCACGTTGGCCCTTTGCCAATCAGTTGGTATCATTCCCGTAATTAAGCTGTCCATAAAAATTAGAAATGGGACTTCCGGTTCCGGAACCTGTATGTGAGGAGCGTGAAGCAGCGGCTCCGTCCATCCTGGCCACAGACCGACATACAAATTCAGCCTCAGCCCACCCAGCGCGACCGGCCGATTACCGGAACCTTCAGGGCTACAAGCATGGACAAATTCATCACGAGCGCCCGCTCTGGCACCCCGACTCAGCCCAGCTCGGACCCACCGAGTGGCCATGCAGAGGGATTCAAGATGGCCACGGCCCCAGTCACTACAGCGGAAAGCATGGAGATGATCTCCCTGGAGCCGGAGGGCACAGCACAGACCGCGGCGTATGAAAAAATAGCACAGGCTGTGGCAGCGCTCATACTCCCCAACATCTCTTCAGCTGTGGATACGGCTGTATCATCCGGCCTAGCACAATTTCGCAAGGAGATGGGGGAAGAGGTGCATAGGCTGAACGACGTGGAGAACAAGCTGTCACACCTGGAAGAGGAGGTATACCAGCATGAGGGTACTCTGCAGGATCACTCCAAAATACATGCTATCATACAGGAAAAGCTCGAGGACCTCGAGAACAGGAACAATCTGCAAATTATTGGTCTACCTGAATCCTACTCATCAGGCTCACTACCTTAACTATGCACCTCACGCATACCAGAGGCCCTGGGCCTGACTTATCAGTGTACAGTGGAGCACACACACAGAGTGGGGATACCAGACTCCAAACGTAAGTCGCCTAGACCTGTGTTTGTGAAATACCTGAACTACACTGACAGATTGGCTGTCCAGGCATTCCGCAAAATTAGGGGCCTCAAAATAGACAGTCGGCCAATCTGTGCAGGGCTATTCAAACAAAGCCTCATATTTACTCTGGCATATCCTACCATCCTAAAATTTCAAGCCTCAAATGGAGACCAACTCTCCTTCCATACACCGGATAAGGCCGAGTCATATCTGCCCCATCGCTCCTCCTGCCTGGGGAAAAATCCTACATCCCAGGATGAACGTCACGAGCCAAGGGAGCAACACAGCCCTAGGAAAGACCCCCCAAGCGTTCTTACATCAACCATTCAGGTGGACCAAGCCTTTACTAATCTACCCTCTCCTCACCAGTCAGCCCAGGATGACTGCACATCTATTCCACCCTTTTCAAAGTTATAAGGAGGACTACCCTCTGACCTAAAGCATTACTCGCAAAAGTGTTTCTTCACGCTCCATGCATCCGCAATATACTCAAACTTTGGCCCCTTCTTTTAAGTCGTGTTGCACCGGGAGTTCGGTATTGCTGTATGTGTCCCTAGGTGATGCAGGTACAGGAAAAAAGTGAAGTCAATACTCACAGATGTTCTTTTTGTTTTTGGTTAACCCTCTTCTCTCTCCCTTTCCTTTTCCTCTCCCCCCTTTGCTGTTCCAATATTCACTCCACGAGGCAACGACTCCAACATCATCAAATCTGTAAGTCACACTTTTCTTATTTACACCAATCCACTGATATAAAACCCATGGTCCTACACTACCTCCCCACACTTTTATGCATATAGTGTCTTGGAATGTAAAGAGTCTAAGATCTCAGTCCAAACGCATGAAAATTCTCCAACATCTGAAAAGGCTCAAAACTGACATAGCCTTCCTGCAAGAATCCCATCTCTGCCCTGATGATTACTTTCGCATGCTGAAATTATGGGTGGGAAAAGTTATTGGATCAGCAGCAGTCGGCAGGAAAGCGGGGTTCATCATTTTATTTCACAAAGGGCTCGCATACAAGCTGGTTGACGCCATAAGCGATAACTTAGGAAGGATGATAACAGCACACATTAAAATCCACTTCAAAGATATGTTAATAACTAACATATACGCCCCAAACTCTCCCACCCCTTCCTTTTGCCAGAAAGCTACAAATTGAATCTTGAAGAAGCCACAATATCCACACGTGATAGGCGGTGACTTTAACACCACTCTCAGGGAGGAGGAAGACAGATCCACTAAGGCCACACCCCGCTCTCGATTGACCCCTAAACACTCCTCGCCCTTAGAATCTGTCACGATTGGATCAAAGCTAACAGACACCTGGCGTCTAACCTACCCCACTGACAGAGAGTATATTTTCTACTCCCCCCACGCGGGACCTTTGCCAGACTAGGTTATCTTCTCGCCTCCCCCTCATTACTGCCCTACCTTGGAGATGCCATCATACACGAACTGGTGATATTGGATCACAGTCCTGTTTTAATGTTATTGAGGGACTTTTTACCGCAACATACAGCAAAAATATGGAGGTTCCCATCCTTCCTAAAACATGACACCCAACTATCCTCCTAGAAGCATGGCAAGATTTCCTTGCCAATAATGAAACACACACTCAGGAGCCCAACCTTCTCTGGGATGCAGGGAAGGCCTTCCTAAGAGGGAACATGATCTCATATGCTGTTTTTTACAAAGCAAATACCCTCAAACATTATAAAATATTGAGTGAACATCTAAGACCCGCCCAAACCCAATTTACACGGAGTGGTACTGTTGACGACAGGAAAGAATGGCTTGAGGCCAACAGCTCCTTCAACTTATGGGCCGAACGTCAGGAAAGTATAAGGTCTGCTCATGCAGACCTTATATTCCCCAAGCACGGCAACAAGGCGGGGAAACTTCTAGCTAGACTTAACAAAAACCAAATAAAGCCCACGCATATTATGTGCCTTAGAGACCACACCGGTCGAATAGTAACCTCCCCCCTAGACATAAACAAAGCATTACAGAAATTTAACACCTCACTCTACGCCCCTGATACATTGGACATGTCCAAAGCAAATAATTGGATTCGACCCCACTCCCCAAGATATCCCCCCGAGCAGCTTTAAAACCTAAATGACCCAATTACACTTAAGGAAATTATGGAACACATCAACCAATTACCTAGCAACAAATCCGCGGGACCAGACAGCCTGTCGGCAGAATTTTACAAACTCACCAAGTCACCAAGTCTTCGATAAAGTCTGGGAAGGGGGTCCATATTTACCCTCGGGAAACCAAGCTTACATAAAGTTAATAGCGAAAAAGGGAAAAGACCCCTTAGAGCCAGGGTCATATCGCCCCATCTCACTACTCAATGTTGATTCTAAACTTCTATCTAAAATCATAGCATCCCGATAACGAACGTTCTGCCCCAATTGATACACCCTGCCCAGTCTGGATTTGTCAAGGGACGCTCGGCATCCTCAAATATCAGGAAAGTATTGGCCGTCCTAGAACACGCCAGAACACACACAGCCCAAGACATTGCTATTGTAACACTAGACGCTGAAAAGGCCTTTGACAATGTTAGCTTCAAATGGCTCTCAATGACCCTAGAAAGATTTGGCTTCATGGGCCCCTTCTTGAAATTTGTCAAAAGTCTTTACCCTCTTCACAAAGGCACCCATCAAGGTTGTCCTCTATCACAACTCCTATTCAATTTGACTAAAGAGCCTCTCTCCTGCTACCTAAACACAAAAGCACCCCTTCATGGCTTAAATAAAGGCAAGGAGGAAATTCGGATAGCATTATTTGCTAACGACATATTGATCTTCACCACTGACTCTTATGCCCCGTACACACGGGACGACGATCGTACGTACGATCGTCTCAAATCGTATGTTGCATAATGTAAATAGCATACTGGCATGCACCCGACGGTCGTACATACAACTTGCGGCCGTGATGACGCGAACGAGCGTATAAAGAGGAAGTAGCGTCACCCTTTGGGCTCCTTCATCTAATTTCGTGTTAGTTGAAGTGGACTTGGTGCATGCGTGTTTAGCACAATACAACTTGTTGTACACAACTGCTCTACACACGATACAACGGTTGTATGCGAGCTTGTTGGTACGACCAAGTTTTCTAGTCTGCACATACAACTCCCATGCACGACTGTCGTATGTTCAACTGTTGAAAGAGCGGCCACAGACGATCGATTCCGCATGCAACGGTCGTGAGTACGACGTGTTGAATACGATCGTCGTCCCGTGTGTACGAGGCTTTAAAAGGATATTTCCACCATACAAACCGTCTTCAACACATTCCACACTTGTGCGGGGCTAAAAATCAACTTTTCAAAAAGTGAAATACTACCTACCTACTACCTTATTATAGGCTTACCTGTAGGAAAAAGTAGTAAAATTGGGTAGACAACCGCTTTAAGACTGATCACCAAGCACTGGATATGTCCCAACCCCCCGACCATTACTGAGGTGACAAAGGAGTTGAAACTTCTTCTCTATAAGGACCAATTGGAAATATGGACACATAAAGAAAACTCCAAAAAACGCTTCAATATGAGATGGCGAGACTTTATTCAGGCAACCTTCCCCCCTCGCATGTGGACAAACTTCTCGTCCCCGTATCTCTATGACCTATGGAACTCCACACGCATGGAGATTGTGACCCATCCCTCCTACCAACAGCCCACCTCAACACAACCACCCATGGGTCAACCCAGAGTCGAATACGTCTCCATACCATCTATATCACAGAGCGCCTACAGAGACTAACTCTTCCCCGCTACCCCCCCTAGTTTTTACGATATCCAGTCTTTTACTTATTCTTAAACCAACATCAATGTATTAACCCTTTTCGAACAGCTTAGCTTGCTTTGAGAACCCCTTTCTTGGATGCAGATTGGTTCGCGGGCACCCCCCCTGTACTCTTGTACTCTCTGCGGGGGGGGTCGAGGTGCCGGCGTCTGTCAGGTCTCTACCCTCTATCCAAATTTCCCCGGTTCGACTAACCTCTGCAGTTCATAGCTGGCTATTCTTGAAATTGTACAGGCGATAGACCTTCCTAGATCTTACCTAGATTGACCATTTGTAATACTAGGTCCTTTCAAGATGATTTTGTACATGTGCTATCTTGCTATCTGATTTCTGTTTCTTTTCGCACTGAAAATCAAATAAAATTTGATATAAAAAAAAAATAGAAATGAAGGCCTGACTATAACCTGAGTGAGTTCTTTGGTGACTCTTGGGTGTAAGCCATTTAGTCCTCGTGATTTATTTGCATTAAAGTTTTCAAGTTTTTTTCAAACACCGGCTTCTGTTAGCCAGAAGGTTATGTTCTGTGAAGCGTTACTAATGATACAATCTTTATTATTAAACCCTTCATTTTCATGTGTAAAAATTGAGGAGAAGAAAGCATTTAGTATAATAGCCTTCTCTTTATCATTTGTAGCTTCCCCGATCAACTTTTATGGGGCCAGTATGCTCTGACGTCGCTATAACTGTTAATATATATGTGTGATACAAAAATGCAGCGCTTAATTGATATAAAATGAATAATATACCATTATGCTCATAAGTTTACATACCCTGGCAGAATTTATGATTTCTTGGCCATTTTTCAGAGAATATGAATGAGTGTTTGGCTGAAGCCATTTATTATCAATCAACTGTGTTTACTCTTTTTAAATCATAATGACAACAGAAACTATCCAAATGACCCTGATCAAAAGTTTACATACCCCAGTCTTAACCACTTTAAGACCGAGCCTCTTTTTGGAGTTTGGAGGTCATCAGCTAAAAACAGGTTTTTTTGCTATAAAATTACTTAGAACCCCCAAACATTATATATTTTTTTT
>BLSH010281357.1:1483090-1506209 GCA_018402905.1 Glandirana rugosa | reverse complement strand
GGTCAAAGAGAGAGAGAGGGGTGAGAGAGGGGGTCAGAGAGAGAGGGGGGTCAAAGAGAGAGAGGGGGCCAGGGTGCAAGAGTAAGATGGATGACAGAGAGAGAGAGGTGGTGAGAGAGAGAGGGGGCTAGAGAAAGAGGGGTGTCAGAGAGTGAGAGGGGTGACAGAGAGAGAGAGAAGGGGGTGAAAGAGAGAGAGGGTGAGAAAGAGGGAAGAGAGAGAGAATGGGTGAGAGAGAAAGAGGGATAAAAGAGAGAGAGAGAGAGGGGTCAGAGAGAAAGAGAGGGGGTCAGGGTGCAAGAGCAAGAGGGATGACAAAGAGAGAGAGAGGTGGTGAGAGAGAGGGACGTGATAGAGGGGTGAGAGAAAGGGGGTCAGAGAGTGAGAGGGATGACTTAGAGAAGGGGGTGAGAGAGAGGGGTGAGAGAGAGGGGTGAGAGAGGGAGTCAGAGAAATAGGGGGGATGAGAGAGAGAGGGGTGAGAGAGAAAGAAAGGGAGAGTGGAGAGGAGTTTGAAGAAGTCCAGGGGTGCCAGACTCTGGAAGGTCCCGGGAATGCTGTACCCGCTGTTCCTGGCATCTTTGAAGGTTTTCTCCCTTCCAGGCTATCGGTCTGTGTCCTCTGTCTCCTGGGCCGCCTGTTCACACTGTGGAGATGGTAGCTGGAGCTGGGTGATGTCATCCTGTCCACTCTTGAGGCCTTTGCCGTTCCGCTCCTTGCACCTGCTGCCACCAGACCAGGACCCTCCACTAGCAGTCCTTTTTGCCCCAGGCCCTTGTGCAGTGCCCTGGAGCTCCATGAGCCCCCTTCATTAATCCAGCCCTGTTGAAAAGGCATTTTACCACCCCCCCAGCCAGCCGCACTAAGGTGGCTGCCTGTGCTGCCGGCTCTGAGTGCCATAGCTCATGATCCATCGTCCTAATGTACCATATTCCCACAGTCCATCTCGGAAGCAAGCAAGAGAGGATGACTACGTTCCTAAATACAGTGAGAGGGAGAAGGGAGTGAGAGAGAGGGGGTAAGAGAAGTGAGAAAGAAAGAAAGGGGGTAAGAGAGGAGGGTGAGGGGAGAGGAGTTTGAAAGAGTCCAGGGGTTTCAGACTCTGGCAGACACCAGGGATGTTGTGCTCGCTGTTCCTGGCATCTTTGGAGGTTTTCTCCCTCTCAGGCTATCAGTGCTCGCTGGTCTCGCCGGTTTCGCTGCTCACCTTTCCCCCAGCCTCTATCTCCTAGGCCACCTGTTCACACTGTGGAGATGGTAGCTGGAGTCGGGCAATGTCATCCTGCCCATACCTTGAACCCTTCGCTGTCCTGCTTCCTTGCACCTGCTGCCACCAGACCAGGACCTTCCACAAGCAGGCCCTATTAGCCCCAGGCCCTCGTGCAGTGCCTGGGAGCTCCATGAGCCCCCTTCATTAATCCAGCCCTGGTGAAAGGGCATTTTGCCATTCCCCAGCAAGGCACCCTAAGGTGGCTGCCTGTGCTGCCTTATGGTGGAGACAGCCCTGAGTGCCATAGTTCATGGTCCATAGTCCTAATGTACCATATTCCCACAGTCCATCTCTGGAGCAAGCAAGACAGGGTAACTACATTCCTACATAGAGTGAGAGAGAGAAAAAGGGGTGAGAGAGAGAGGGGGTGAGAGAAGTGAGAGGGGGTCAGAGAGAGAGAGAGAGAGAAGGGGGTGAGATAGAGAGAGGGGGTCGGAGTCTCAGGACCTTGGCTTGAACCTGGGACCTCTTCTGTGTCTGGCATTGACTCTTCTCGCTGAGCTTTCTGGGATGCTGGACAGATCCCTGTCTGATCTATTGGACATCCTGCTTGATCCATTGGGAAACCCTGCCGTGTGTCTTGATTGCTGTTAAACCTTGAACTCCTTGCTCCTCCCATGCACTTACTATATAAACCTTGCCTCTGCACTTCCTGTTGCCAGATTATTGTGGTCAGTTCCTGCTTACTACCCGTGCTACTTCTATTGCTGCTTGGAAATGACTTTGGCTTGTGACCCCCGACTATGAAACTCTCCTCCTGCATCGACCTTGGCTTGTGACCCCGACAACGAAACTCTCCTCCTGCTCCGACCTTGGCTTGTTACCCCAATTACAAGACTCTCTCCTGCATCAACCTTGGCTTGTGACCCCAACACTGATCATTGCTCTAGCTATTCAGATTTTCCTATCTCTAGCAGACCAGAGGACTGAGCTTGTCTAAAGTTGTCGGCCATTGGTCTCCACTCATTACAGGTATTCTCCTAACAGAAAGAGTGAGAAGGATGACAGAGAGAGAGAAGAAGGTGAGAGAGAGAGGATGGTGAGAGAGATAGGGGGGTTTGAGAGAAAGAGGGGGTGAGAGAAAGGGGGAGTGGAGAGGAGTTTGAAGGAGTCCAGGGGTTCCAGGCTCTGGGAGTTGCTAGGGACATTGTGCCTGCTGTTCCAGGCATCTTTGGAGTTCTTCTCCCACCCGGGCTATCGGTGCTTGTTGCTCTCGCTGCTCTCCTTTCCCCCGGCCTCCATTTCCTGGGAAGCCCGCTCGCACTGTGGAGACGGTATCTGAAGACAGGTGATGTCATCCTGCCCACCCTTTGGGGCCCCTCACCATCCCACTCCTTGCACCTGCTGTCACTGGACCAGGACCCTCCACGAGCAGGCCTATTGGCCCCAGGGCTTCATGCAGTGCCCTACAGCTCCATGAGACCCCTTCATTAATCCAGTCCTGGTGAAGGGGCAATCCCCCCCCCCATGCCAGGTGCCCTAAGGTGGCTGCCTGTGCTGCCTTATGGTGGCACTGGCCGTGAGTGCCATCGTTCATGGTCCATAGTCCATAGTCCTAATATATATTTCCCCAGTCTATCTCGGGAACGAGCAAGAGAGGGTGACTACATTCCTACATAAAGTGGTATAATGGAGAATGAATATAACAGGGATGTACAGTCAGGGGAGGCAGGTGAGGCAGAGCCTCACCTACCATGAACATAAAAAAAAAAAAAAATTGACTTTGAGCGTCGTAGCTCACCACTAGTAAAATTTGGGGCTTCTATAAACTGTGGTTCCGGAGATACGGGGCTCCTTGTACAGCCTGTCCGAAGCTACATACAGAACGGCCAATTTAAATACAAGCTGACACACTGGGGTTGATTTACTAAAGCTGGAGAGTGCAAAATCTGGTGCAACTGTGCATGCTAGCCAATCAGCTTGTTCAATCAAGCTTTGCCAATAAAAAACTTGAAGCTGATTGGTTTCTGTGTGAAGCTGCACCAAATTTTGCACTTGCAAGCTTTAGTAAATCAACTCCACTGTATATGCAGCAGACTGAGAGGATGAACTCACAGTGCCTCTCCTCACTTATTGTCAGAGGCACTGAGCTCAATGGACAGCTTGGAGCCTTGGACCAATGGTAACGCACAATTGGCGTAAGCTGTCCAATAAAAATGCTGCAATGGAGGCACGCCTCTCACTGCAATGTCATAGAAGGGGCGTGTCTAAAAGACAAATGCTCCCTTCAAGCCCGGCCCTCTTAACTACAATGAAAAACATGGGTTTATGTGTATAAGATTTACCCACAATCCCATGTATTCTCACACAGTTAAGAAGGACAATGAGAATCTACTGCTACTGAAAAGGTACCACCTAAATCATATATTATTATGCTATATGTTATAAGATAATAATTTATTATTTATCTATTTACTGGAAATTACTGGTTTGAAGCTATAACTTCATTAATTTGTCCATTAAGCCACACTGTGCTTGAGTACAGTTTTTGAAAATACATTAAATTACCTTAAAAACAATATATAATAATTATATGTATATTACTTACTCTGCTACTCAGAACCCCCAAACATTATATATATTGCTTAGCAGACACCCTAGGGAATAAAATGGCAGTTGTTGAAACTTTTTATGTTACACAGTATTTGCGCAGCAATTTTTTAAACGCGTTTTTTTTTTTTTGGAAAGAAACAGTTTCATGAATAAAAAAAAAACAGTAAATATAATGTGAAAGATGATGTTACGCAGAGTAAATAGATACCTAACATGTCAGGCTTTAAAATTGCGCACACTTGTGGAAGGCGCCACACTTCAGTACTCAAGAATCTCCATAGACAATGCTTTAAATTTTTTTAGAGGTTACATGTTTAGGCCTCATACACACGGGCGTATCTTTAAAAATAAACAAAACGTCGGGCCCGGCGTCAAGGAAAAAAAATCGGCGTTTTTCGACATTATGCATCGGCGTTAGTGAGCGTTAGTGAGCGTCGGCGTAAATAAGCGTTTTTAAAAAAAAATCATCCCTCTGCTTTTTTTCAACCTAAAAACGTTGGCGTCAAAAAACGTCGGCGTCAAAAAACGCCGGAAAACGCCGGTACAATATTAGTTGGCGTTTGTTGGCGTTAGTTGGTGTTTGTTGGCGTTTTGTGGCGTTGGCGTCAAAAAATGCCAAAACGTTACAGCCTCAGAACGCAATGACCGTGGGTTCTACTTTCAGCTCACTAACGCCGACGCCATCTACAGCTCAAAAACGCTGACGTTTTTATGGGGCCATTGACTAACATGGAGAGCTGCAAAAAACGCCAGAAAACGTTGGCGTCAAAAAACGTCCGTGTGTATGAGACCTTAATGTATTTTTTGTGTGTATGTGTTACAGAGGAGGTCTAGTGCTAGAATTATTGCTCTCGCTCTAAGATTTGTGGCATATGTAACCTGGCTCTGATACTAGCCAGTTCCTCACCAGCCACTGACCTCACCGCATGTCCCTGGAACATAACCACCCTTTAACAGGGCAACAGAACTAATAAGGGGCTGGAGGACCTTGATTACGAGGAATGACTGCAAACACTAAATGTAGTTTCGCTGCAGAAACGACGCTTGGAGGAGATACGATAGCGATTTACAAATATCTCAATTGGGATCCCAGCATAGGAAAAAACAGTGCAATCTCAAGGAGTGTAAGAGGACACGGGGCCACGCAATGAGACTGGAGGAGAAGCAGATTAATCTTAAACTGCGCAGGGGGGGTTTCACTGTCAGGGCGATAAGGATGTGGAACTCTCTTCCACAATTGGTGGTGGCTGCGAGGAGTATGAATATTTTTAAGAGACTCTTGGATGTGCATCTTAAAGAACACAACATACAGGGATATGGGAATAATTATAGATACTGACACATTTGAACCTAAACAGGTTGAACTGGGTGGACTCCTACTATGTAACTATGTAACTTTTTTTTTTTTCCACTTCAGTCTTTCGCCAGTTAAGAGTAATTTCATTCTGGTTTTATCATCCCAGTTCTGGCTACTTCACATCATTGTGGCAATATATATACATTTTCAATTTATTTTTATCCCTTACTATACTTCATTCACCTACCCATTCCTCCCTCCACCTGTCTTTTTCTTTTATTAAGTATATACCAAAATTTAAAAAAACATCAGGTAGAGAGAGCCATTCTCCTCTTTCACTCATTCTTTCATCTGGTTCATTCACCCTCCTTCAATCAGAGCGCACCTCACCTGCCCTACGATTTTAATTTTTATTTGGTTTTCCATTTTATTCTGTTGTCTTCCCATTTATTTGCTCTCTGCTATCTCTTTTATCCAGGGGCCCCATCTGTCGTTGTGTTGTTTGTTATTGCCTCTCTTTCTCTGTATATGTTCCTCATTCTTCACCGTTCTGTTCACTTCTTTAACCCATTCTTTAACCTGTGGGGGGTTTGTTGTTGCCCAATGTTTTGCAATTAGCTTTCGCGCATTAAATAAACACCTAATTATTGGAATTTGTTTTTTAAGTGGCATTTGATCTTTTGCTAGATAGCCCAGTATACATATCATTGGATTCTTCCCTATCTTGATCTCAAATACTTTATTTATTATCTCTAGGATTCCTATCCAATATCTGTGTAGCTTCGGGCACCTCCACATCATGTGTATTAAATTACTACTCTCCTCACCACATCTTGGGCATCTTGAGTCTGGTCTATAGCCAAATCTAAACATTCGTGCAGGAGTATGGTATGCCCTGTGTATTAACATCAGATGTGACACCCTTTGAGATGGAGACATAGACACAGCCGGGCACATTTCAAGTATTCTCATCCATTGTTCCTGGGTAATTCCTCCTACGTCCCTGTCCCATTTCTCTCTGCACTTTAGTTCCCCATTTTCGTTCATGGCTGCCGCGCACAGCTCACTATATATTTCTGATATAATACCTTTTGCCTGATTTTCTTTCATAAGTTTCTCCAGTTTTTTTAATTCGCACCATTGTGGGGTCCCATTGCGGAACTGTCTCTCTAGAGCGTGTCTTACTTGCATGTACGTAAAGAACGATTTATTGGTTAGACCATATTCCTCTCTCAGTTCTTGAAATGTTTTAATTTTATCTTTCTTATATAGCTGGGTTAGTCTTAGCACTCCCTGGTTCTCCCATTCCTTATTGCGCTCTACTCTTGATGTTTCCTGAATGTTATTGTTATCCCAAATTGGGGAGTATATTGTATACCCTTTAAGTCCCAGTGTTCTCTTTATTTCTTCCCATGTTCTTATTATTAGTCTATATGTAGGGGTTTTATTGATGTTTTGTCCGGCCTCCAGTACTTCTATGCTCGAGCTATGTTTAGTTTGATTCTCAATTAGCTGCATGTTTATATCTCCTCCTCCTGCCACTTGGCATCCTCTCAGATATACTGCCTGTGTTGCCAAGAAGTAATACCATGGGTGCGGGACTGCTAACCCCCCCTTACCTCCTGGGCGCTGCAACACCCGCAGTCCTATCCTGGCTTGTTTTCCTTTCCAGATTAATTCTCTGAATATTGTTTCCACCTTCCGAAACCAGCCTTTGGCTATCCACACCGGCGAGTTCTGCATTACGTAATTTAATTGGGGGAGCCATATCATTTTAATTAAGTTACAACGGCCCGCCACAGAGAGCGGCAGTCTTCTCCATACCCGACTTTTCTCTTTAAATTTTGTTATTAATTCCTCTAAGTTGTCTTTAGTATATTGTCTCGGGTTTTTGGTTATGGTTACTCCTAGATATTTAATTTTATCAGTCTGCTGTACCTTCTGATAACCATTGCTGCCTCCGGGCCTGCCCTTGTCGATTGGCATTAGACTTGACTTTCCCCAATTTATCCGAAGACCCGGGCTCTTACCAAACCTTTGGGTCAGCTCTAGGACTGCTTCTAAGGTTTTCTGTGTGTCGCCCAGGAAGATTAAGAGATCATCTGCATATAATGCAACTTTATCCTCGCCCTGTTTTCTTTGGAACCCCCTTATATCCCCTGAAGCCCGAATGGCTATAGCCAATGGTTCTATCGCCAATGCAAACAGCATTGGCGACAGAGGACACCCCTGCCGTGTTCCACGTGCCAATGTAAATGCTTCTGATAGTTGATTATTTGTTTTCACTCTTGCTCTTGGCCTTGCATAGAGCATTTTAATCCACTCCGTGAACTGTGGGCCTACGCCAAACTCCTCCAGCACCAGCCATAAATATCGCCATTCCACTGTGTCAAATGCCTTGTTTATATCAAGTGCTAATACGGCTCTAGAGCCTTCATTGAGAGTTGGTGTTTGCATGTTCAAGTACGCCCTTCTGATATTAGTTTGGGTGGTTCGTCCTGGCATGAAGCCAGATTGATCTGGGTGTATGTATTTTGAAATTATTCGACTTAGTCTGGCTGCGAGTACGCCAGCCAAGATTTTTACATCAGCACCTAGCAGGGAGATTGGCCTATAGGATGTTAAGTTCTGTTGGTCCGTGTCCTTTTTTGGAAAGACAATAATTGTTGATTCCTGCATTGACTCTGGCAGGCCCCCTTTTTCTTTCGCTGCATTGAATACTTTCAAGAGCAGCGGGACCAGAGTCTCATCGTATTTCTTATATACTTCTATTGGTAGACCATCTGGTCCCGGCGTCTTCCTATTTGACATTTTTTTAATTATTCCCCTTATCTCTGGTTCAGTCAAAGGGGCCTCCAGACTTTCCCTGTCTTCTACCAAGAGGCGCGGGACCCCCAGCCCACGCAGGAAGTCCCGCGTCTCCCGGTCCACATTTTGTCCCTTGGAGTTATATAGATTTTCGTAGAATTTCTTAAATTCCATATTTATCCCTTGTTTTTCCGTTATCAATCTATCCCCTGATGTCTTTATAGTTGTTATATTGTTACCTTGATTATTGCTCTTTGTCAGGATTGCTAATAGGTGCCCTACACTTTCCCCTTCCTCAAAAAAATCCCTTTGCTTAGACCTGCGTCTATTTTCTGCGTTATCTACCTGGAGCTGTCTGTACTTCTCTTGTTCTTCTTCCCAAGCTACGCGCTTCTCTTCTGAGGGTTCCTTTATATAAGCTTTTTCTGTTTCTACCACTCTTTGCCTGGCCTGTCTTTCCCCTTCCCTAATCTGTTTCTGATATTTAGCTATTTCTTGGATCATTATGCCCCTTATATAGGCTTTAAGGGAGTCCCATACTATACCCATGTAACTATGTAACTAAGTCAGATCACAGCAGCCAAAAAAGAATGAAATGTGGGTATTTGGAGGAGGCTGAGAGCAATAGAAGAGACTTTTTGATAATAGATAATTTCAGCTGCTTCTGAATTAAGATCCTCTAGTCCAGACATAGCACAACTAGGCTGAGAAAGACAGGATCAGGGATTACACTGAAATCAAGTCCACTTTACTGTCCTGTACATGTTATTGGTAAATATGAAGATGTTTTGTGAGTGTACCAGCCACTATGTAATGAATAATGAGTTTAACCTTCCATCAACATTAAAAAGTATAAACCCTAAAAAAAAAAAATTACTATTGTTCACTGCCATGTCGGCTGCCAATGCTAGTAAACTTGTGCTTAACCCTTTGTCTACCAAGTATGTCTTGTAGTCATAGTGTTAAAGCAGCTCATTGATACAGATCACTTTTATGGGATTCTGAAGGTGGTGCTGAGAAGGGGGTTCTCACCATGACTAATGAACCTGGAAGTGATGTATATTATTATGTCACCTGTGTGTTTACATCTCTCATGTCAGCTATTGTGGCAAAGGTACAGCTAATCAGGCATCATTGCATTTTGGATTTGTTTCTCTTGTAATTCAAAAATTCAAATACATCCAACTTTCAGGAATAATGAAAATGGCTGCCCGTATTTTGATTCAGAACAAAATGAATTGCACATGTCTATTTATTAGTCAAAGAGCAGATTGGGGAATAGATGTTATTTCATCTCTTCTGTGTTTAGCTATGGCAACAGTTTACCATGGTCTTGGTCTCCTGGAGCAGCAGGAAAGCCCAGAAACAACGGTGGGTGGCAACAGTGGGGTGGTCCTTCTCACTTTAGTAAAAGTGGCCCATTACTCCATCTGCAGCCAAGAGCTTGTTATAACCACTTTATGACAGGATGTGTATATATATATAGATATATATATCTATATATCTATATATATATATATATATATATCAGTGGCCCTTTCAGGACGCCGGACACATGGATTCCTATGGCGGGGGTGTTTTTTGAAGCACCTGATTAAAGCCCGAGGCTCTAATAGGCTTCAAAAAATGGTGGGCTCGGGGCACAGAGTGCGCCCCGATCCCATCCAATTGTGTGATCATAGCGAATTAAATTCATTTTAGCTATTTTCACACTGCAGTGCCTCCCCGCCAAACAGGAGACAGGTTGGTGAGACCTGTTTCCCAATTGGCCAAAGCGCCAGGTGATCCTATTTGATGTCCAGCGCTTTGGAAGAGGAGATACACGCCTGGAGTCTGAGCCACTGCTGTGCTGCATGCCTGCACTCTAGAGGGGAGAAGAAGTGAGCAAACACAGCAGCCTGAACCGGTAAGTGACCTCCTGCAGGAGGGGGGAGGCTAGCAGCTCTCAGTGCCTCAAGCCCCCGATCACGCCTGATGGGGGAGTGCATCCAAGCCCACCAACTACCATTGACCCTCTCTCTCCTTGGGGAAGCTGATCAGGCCGCCAGTCCCGGGTGAGGTCTCCGCTGGTTCCCAGGTGCCCCTCTTTCTTTGGCCGCCGCTCCTCCTCTTTCCTCTGCTTAGTACCACAGTTCAGTCCTCGTTCGCCGGACCTCCTCGGCCTCTCCACCTCTTTTCTGGGAAGGGGGGTTATGTATTCCCCAAAAGTTTTGTTTCAGTTTCCTGAACAATATGCCGGGGGTTTGTATTCTCTGTCATTGTTGATATATAGCACAAGCGGACTGGTGTGCTTCACCCTGAGGGGGTGAACTAAACTTCACTTTGCAGGATGGTGGCAGCAGTGTGCAAAGGGCATGGCAGAGACTTGTCTTCCAGAGATTTGCCCTGGTTTGGGAAATGTACCCCTGGAGATAGCTCTGGGTTTCAATTTCATGAGACTGTATAGTGAGAGTAAGTTCTTTTGCATGCTAGTAGAAGTTATTGCAATTATCATTTTTCAATAGCTGGTTTTACATAAAAACATTGCATGATCTGAAAGAAAATCTACAGGTCTGCAGTCCTGTTATGAGGAGCTATAGGTATAGGTGTGAGCTCTGAGAGTTTGTTGAAGTGATGGGGTAAGAAAGGAGGAAGGCTTCCAATTGCTACTATGAATCAGAAGGACTGTGTTTAGGCAGAATAAACTGGGAAATACCTTGACATGTTATCTCTGAGGCTGAGCTATATACCCTGATCTGTGATGCTATATACCCCGATCTGTGAGGCTGAGCCGTTTACCCTGATCTGTGATGCTATACACCCTGATCTGTGAGGCTGAGCTATATACCCCGATCTGTGATGCTCTATACCCTCACTGATCTGTGAGGCTGAGCTGTATACCCTGATCTGTAATGCTATATATCCTGATCTGTGAGGCTGAGCTATATACCCTGATCTGTAATGCTATATATCCTGATCTGTGAGGCTGAGCTATATACCCTGATCTGTAATGCTATATACCCTGATCTGTGAGGCTGAGCTATATACCCTGTTCTGTGAGGCTGGGCTATATACTCCTGACACTATGGGTGGAAGCAAGTGGAATACAGGAGACGGAGTGGGTGGATTCTATAAGGGTTGGGGCTTATGAGAAGTGGGAAGGGTCAAAAAGGAAGGGTGGGGTCTAGCGCCCCCCATCCTAAAACTTCACCAGCCGCCACTGATTGAACCCCTTTTAGGGAAAGAGAGTCTTGACTGCTGGAAGCATGGCATCACTGTTGGTGTTAAGTGGCTCCATTATGATTGACTACAAAGATCTGAACTGACTAGGTGGAGCCTGAGATCTAGAAAAAGGCTATGCTGGGGCTTATCCCACTGATCTGAGGAGAGTCAGAGATCAGAAGAGCTGCCCAGCCTCCTGCTCATTGTGATGTTTTGTCACAGCTTTATTGTCGGTTTTGACCTTGCCAGAAATTAATGTTGCTTTATGGGTTATGCCCTCAAGTTAAATTCTGTTGTCAGACTAATGCCTGTCTAGCACTGATGGTAAGGACAGAACTCCTAGACTACCATATGTGAGTGTTGGGTTTTGGTTCCATTGATTGTTTTTAGTATTGAAAAAGTATACCAATCTTTCTCTGATGTGATAACAATGTTCTATTTCCCCCAATCTACCGAGAAAGCTATTTATTAGCAGTGGCGGCCCATCCATTAATGGCGCACGGGTGCTGCCCCCTCTCTGCTCGCCACCCCCATCTATACTATGGATAGATTCATGCATAGCATAAAGCTATCCATGGCCGCCCGCGACCACCCCCTATTCAATTACCGCTACGGGGTGTTACTTTGAAGCATCTCATTAGGCTCTAATAGGCTTCAATATAGTGTGGCTTGTGGCACAGAGTGTGCCGCCACAAGTCCTTCAAAAGTCAAATTAACATTTGCCTTTCTAACGCTAAACCGCTCTCCACCACTCAGGAAGAGCCTGTATGTTATCGGTTTCCAGATTGGTGGAGAAAACAGGCGATCCTATTGGACACCTTTCTTGTCAGAGGAGGGGGATGCACGACCGAAGTCAAGCCGTTCCCCATTCGCCAGACACCGCTCTGCCAGCGGCCTGCTCCCTGCTCCCCAGACACTGCTCTGCCTGCTGCCTGCTCTCTGCTCCCTGGATACCGAACACCGATCTGCCTGCTGCCCGCTCCTAGATGGGGTAAGGGCGGGACTTTGATGTCCTGACTGCCCTGGGGGGATCTTCTCTGGTGCTGTATACCCCTATCTATGGTGCTGTATATCCCTATCTGTAGTGATGTATACCCCTATCTATGGTGATGTATACCCCTATCTGTGGTGCTGTATACCCCTATCTATGGTGCTGTATACCCCTATCTGTGGTGCTGTATACCCCTATCTATGGTGCTGTATACCCCTATCTGTGGTGCTGTATACCCCTATCTGTGGTGCTGTATATCCCTATCTATGGTGCAATATATACCTATCTGTGGTGCTGTATAACCCTATCTATGGTGCTGCTGTATACCCCTATCTATGGTGCTATATATACCTATCTGTGGTGCTGTATATCCTTATCTATGGTGCTGTATATACCCCTATCTGTGGTGCTGTATATCCTTATCTATGGTGCTGTATATACCCCTATCTGTGGTGCTGTATATCCCTATCTATGGTGCTGTATATCCCTATTTATGGTGCTGTATATCCCTATCTGTGGTGCTGTATATCCCTATCTATGGTGCTGTATACCCCTATCTATGGTGCTGTATATACCTATCTGTGGTGCTGTATATCCCTATCTATGGTGCTGTATATCCCTATCTATGGTGCAGTATATACCCCTATCTGTGATGCTGTATATACCCCTATCTGTGATGCTGTATATCCCTATCTGTGATGCTGTATATACCCATATCTGTGATGCTGTATACACCCCTATCTGTAATGCTGTACATACCTCTATCTGTGATGCTGTACATACCCCTATCTGTGATGCTGTATATCCCTATCTGTGATGCTGTATATACCCGCATCTGACGATTCTGTATACCCTATCTGGTGATGCTGGGCTGTATACTCCTGACACAATGGGTGAAATATATAAGGGGTGGGGCTTCTGTGAATTGGGAAGGGTCAAAAGGGAAGGGCGGGGTCTGGCACCCCCATCCTAAAATTTCACCAGTTGCCATTAATATACTGTATATCAGTGGCGCCTTGTGATATATACAGTATCTCAAAAAAGTGAGTACACCCCTCACATTTTTGTAAATATTTGTCATATCTTTTCATGTGATAACACAATGTAAAGTAGTGAGTGTACAGCTTGTATAACAGTGTCAATTTGCTATCCCCTCAAATGACACAACACACAGCCATTAATGTCTAAACTGCTGGCAACAAAAGTGAGTACACGCCCTAAGTGAAAATGTCCAAATTGGGCCCAATTAGCCATTTTCCCTCCCCGATGTCATGTGACTCTTTAGTGTTACAAGGTCCCAGGTGTGAATGGGGAGCAGGTGTGTTAAATTTGGTGTTATTGCTCTCACTCTCTCATACTGGTCACTGGAAGTTCAACATGCCACCTCATGGCAAAGAACTCTCTGAGGATCTGAAAAAAATAACTGTTGCTCTACATAAAGATGGCCTAGACTATAAGAAGATTGCCAAGATGCTGAAACTGAGCTGCAGCATGGTGGCCAAGACCATACAGCGGTTTAACAGGACAGGTTCCACTCAGAAGAGGCCTCGCCATGGTCGACCAAAGACGTTGAGTGCACACGCTCAGCGTCATATCCAGAGATTGTCTTTGGGAAATAGACGTATGAGTGCTGCCAGCATTGCTGCAGAGGTTGAAGGGGTGGGGGGGTCAGCCTGTCAGTGCTCAGACCACATGCCGCACACTGCATCAAATTGGTATGCATGGCTGTCATCCCAGAAGGAAGCCTCTTCTAAAGATGATGCACAAGAAAGCCAGCAAACAGTTTGCTGAAGACAAGCAGACTAAGCACATGGATTACTGGAACCATGTCCTGTGGTCTGATGAGACCAAGATAAACTTATTTGGTTCAGATGATGTCAAGCGTGTGTGGCGGCAACCAGGTGAGGAGTACAAAGACAAGTGTGTCTTGCCTACAGTTAAGCAGGGTGGTGGGAGTGTTATGGTCTGGGGCTGCATGAGTGGTATCGGCACTGGGGAGCTACAGTTCATTGAGGGAACCATGAATGCCAACATGTACTGTGACATACTGAAGCAGAGCATGATCCCCTCTCTTCAGAGACTGGGCCGCATGGCAGTATTCATACATAATGACCCCAAACACACCTCCAAGACGACCACTGCCTTGCTAAAGAAGCTGAGGGTAAAGGTGATGAACTGGCCAAGCATGTCTCCAGACCTAAACCCTATTGAGCACCTGTGGGGAATCCTCAAATTGAAGGTGGAGGAGCGCAAGGTCTCTAACATCCACCAGCTCCATGATGTCGTCATGGAGGAGTGGAAGAGGACTCCAGTGGCAACCTGTGAAGCTCTGGTGAACTCCATGCCCAAGAGGGTTAAGGCAGTGCTGGAAATTAATGGTGGCCACACAAAATATTGACACTTTGGGCCCAATTTGGACATTTTCACTTAGGGATGTACTCACTTTTGTTGCCAGTGATTTGGACATTAATGGCCGTGTGTTGAGTTATTTTGAGGGGACAGCAAATTTACACTGTTATACAAGCTGTACGCTCACTACTTTACATTGTAGCAAAGAAGCATTGTAGTGTTGTCACATAAAAGATAGAATAAAATAGTTACAAAACTGTGAGGGGGGTACTAATTTTTGTGAGATACTGTATATACACACACACAATATATTACCAAAAGTATTGTGACACCTGCCTTTACACGCACATGAATTTTAATGGCATCCTAGTCTTAGTTCGTAGAGTTCAATATTGAGTTGGCCCACCCTTTGCAGCTAAAACAATTTCAACTCTTCTAGGAAGGCTGTCCACAAGGAGTGTGTCTATAGGAATGGTTGACCATTCTTTCAGAAGCACATTTGTGAGGTTGGACACTTTTATTGGACTAGAAGGCCTGGCTCGCAGTCTCCGCTTTAATTAATCACAAATGTGTTCTATTGGGTTGCGGTCAGGACTGTGCAGGCCAGTCAAGTTCCTCCACCCCAAACTCGCTCATTCATATGGACCTTGCTTTGTGCACTTGTGTGCAGTCATGTTGGAACAGGAAAGGGCCATTCCCAAACAAAGTTGGGAGCATGAAGTTGTCCAAAATGTCTTGGTATGTTGATGCCTTAAGAAATCTCTTCACTGGAAATAAGGGGCCAAACCCAACCCCTGTAAAGAACCCCACGCCATAATTTCCCCTTCACCAAACCTTACACTTGGCACAATGCAATCAAGCATGTGCCGTTCTCTTGGTGACCACCAAACCCAGACACATCCATTGGATTGCCAGAAGCATGTCACTCCAGAGATCATGTCTCCACCTCTCTGGAGTCCAGTGGCGGCATGCTTTAAACCCCTGCATCCGGCGCTTTGCATTAGATTTGGTGATGTAAGGCTTGGATGTAGCTGCTCAACAATGAAAACCCATTCCATGAAGCTCTCTATGCACTGTTGTTGTGCTAATCTGAAGGCGCATGACTTTGACTCCGCTCACTGTGAGCGTTAGCATGCGCTGATCCTGCTCTGTCATTTTACATGGCCTACCACTTCGTGGCTGAGTTGCTGTTGTTCACAGTTGCTTCTACTTTGTTATAATACCACTAACAGTTGACCATGGAATATTTAGTAGCAAGGACATTTCATGGATGGACTTATTGCACGGGTGGCAACCTATCACGGTACCATGCTTGAATTCACTGAGCTCCTGAGATGTTCGTAGAAGCAGCCTGCATACCTATGTGATTGATTTTATACATCTATGGTCATGGGGGTGATTGGAACACCTGCATCCAAAGATTTGGAGGGGTGTCCTAATACTTTTGGCAATATAGTTTTTGTGTGTGTGTATATACTGTATCTCACAAAAGTGAGTACACCCTTCACATTTTTGTAAATATTTTATTCTATCTTTTCATGTGACAACACTGAAGAGCTGACACTTTGCTACAATGTAAAGTAGTGAGTGTACAGCTTGTATAACAGTGTAAATTTGCTGTCCCCTCAAAATAACTCAACATACAGCCATTAATGCCTAAACTGCTGGAAACAAAAGTCAGTACAGAGAAAATGTCTAAATTGTCAATATTTTTTGTGGCCCCCATTATTTTCTAACACTGCCTTAACCCTCTTGGGCATGGAGTTCACCAGAGCTTCACAGGTTGCCACTGCAGTCCTCTTCCCCTCCTCCATGATGACATCACAGAGCTGGTGGATGTTAGAGACCTTGCGAAAAATGTGAGGGGTGTACTTACTTTTGTGAGAGACTCTATATATACAGTATCTCACAAAAGTTAGTACACCCCTCACATTTTTGTAAATATTTCATTCTATCTTTTCATGTGACCGCACTGAAGAAATTACACTTTGCTACAATGTAAAGTAGTGAGTTTACAGCTTGTATAACAGTGTAAATTTGCTGTCCCCTCAAAATAACACAACACACAGCCATTAATGTATTCAAAGATAAGGAAAAACAGCCAGCAACTCCATAATCCTCTGATGATTTACTGATATAGACCACACCAGTGAGTACAAAAATAGAAATGGCGGACTCGTTTTAGCAAAAAAGCCTTGATCACTGCACACAAGTGAATGTAAAATGAACATACATATAAAGAGAGTTAACATGACCATTGCTGCCTTCCTCCACTTCTGATTGGTTAAATCCTTGATTGAATAATCGCCAATTAATTGCCATTCAAGCACAGAAGGGAAAACAAATCTAAATGTCTGGGAGACAAGTGAAATCAATACACAAATATAAGCAGATGTAAAAATAAAGATAGATACATTGGAACAAAAAAAATAAAAAATAAAGATGCAAAAAATGGAAAGGATGAAAAAAAATTTCAGAAAATCGCAAGGACAGAAGAAACGTGATAACTGAAAAGTATAAAATATGAATACAATAGTATAGTATATAGAATGACAATATCCATATGTATACATGTGACTCAAGAGTGTGAGGATATTATATGACTCTAGACGGTAGAATAAGAATGTGGTTCACATGCAAGGTGTATAAATTATTTCAAGAACAAATCCAAGTCATAACGATGGTTCATTCCCTGTGGTGTTCTGGTTTGAAGATTACAAATCCACCACACCTCTCACAGTAGAAGTTGGCGGTGTGCATCCCCACCTCGAGAGGAAGGTTTAACCTTTTCTAAACCCATAAGGGAAAAAGATAACATTTTGCTGTTATGCTCATATTTAAAATGTTTGGATAGATTTGATAGATTTTTATCATTAGTATATGAAGCCCCATTATAATGTTCAGCTATCCTGGTTCTTAAGGGTCTAGAAGTGCATCCTACATACTTGATGGATGGATACATAATTGATGGTGGTGACGTGATTTTCTGAACTGAATTCTAAATTTTTTTTTTTGAACAATAAGATTTTTATTGAAAAGAGTTTTCAGAAGGTACATACATCGGTTTACCATATACTGATGACATGACAGGAGGTAACACTATAACTATAACACAGTATAAGTGATAGGTGAATACAACTTCTCTTTAAATTTACAGTAACATCATCTACAATGCTTTAATGCTGTCATAATACAATCTGTAGGATCGCCCCAGTGCCTCCGCACACCCCAAATGGGTACAAGCTGTGCATGGAGATTAGTGGGGACCTTTTGCTCCTCCCATATTTAATTGGAGTATGAACCAGGTGAGGGAATGGGGAGGGGAAGTACTAGGTACGCAGTACGGGGATGTGTGTAGCAGTTATGTTCAGTGGTATGCGACAGGTTAGGATGCAAAGTGTGGCGGTGAATGTGAGCTTGTTCAAGACCGGGTATTGGTATCCGTCCAGATTGACCACCTAAGGTCGAAGGCTTTACACGTCAGCGAGTTTATTGCTAAACTCCTTTCAAATGAATGGTTTAGACGGACTGTGCTTATGACCTCTGAAATATTTTGGGAGGCGGTGGACTTCCATCTTCTAAGGATAGCGTTGCGGGTAGCCAGTAGAATGTGAATCACTATCTGTCTCATGTGTTATGGGAATTGGTCAATGTCTAGGCTCAATAATGCCAGTGCTGAATTGGGTGTAGTTAGGATTCCCGTCGTGGAAGATATTAGGTTGAAAACTTGCCTCCAGAAGCTTGTAAGGCATGAGCATTCCCACAGAACATGACTGAGGTTGCCTACTTTCCCGCAATCCCTCCAACATAGGGGGAGCTACTTGGTGAGAATTTTGCTAATCTATATGGCATGTAGTGCCACCTGTGGATAAGTTTAATCATCATTTCCCAATGATTGCTGCATTTAGAATATCTGTATGTGGATTGTATAGCTAAACTCCACTGTGACTCTGAGTAGAGGCTATCTAGGTCTACTTCCCATTTCCGAATTGCTGGGAATTTCTGGAATGTTGTTTTCTCATTCAGTAGGTTGTAGAACAAGGATATACCTTTTTGGTTGGTTGTATTAGAGTGTAGAAAGTTCCATGCTTTAAGGGGGATATTTATCTCCGGTAAAGAGTGCTTGGTTAAGAATGGGAGGATGCGCATGCAGAGGAAGTGGGCGCTATTTGGGAGGTGGTATTCCTCCTTAAGGGATTCCCAGTCCTTGATTTTGGAATTATCAAAGAAGTTTTGTAGGTGGGTTATACCATGCAGCTGGAGTTGTTTTGTGTACATAAAAGGCATTAGAGTGTCTAACACCTGTATGGATATGTCGGGAGCTGCCACATGTGTGTCTTGGTTAGTTTGTTTTTGTAAGTTACTCTGTGACTCTGTTATTGTCGGTGGGAATGAGGTGCTATGCCAGGTTTTCCATTTATCTAGAATTAATAGTTGAGTGAGGATTTTAGTGGGGGAGATCTCAGTTTCTATCTCTGCCCAGAGAGGGGGATCCTCTGTTCTGATCCAGTGTTTCAGCTGATCTAATATAGCTGCTTGCTGGTAGTCTCCTATGTCGATCATACCCATACCCCCTACGGACTTATGTTTAGTGAGACTGGAGCGGGCACATCTGGGCTTTTTGGTATTCCAGATGTAATTTTTTAGGAGGGCCATCAGGGGATGAAGGAGTTTGGATGGGATGCGTATAGGGAGCACTCTAAAATAATAAAGTATCTGTGGGAGAATTAACATTTTAAAGCACGCCAGTCTACCCACCCAAGATAAACCTATTTGAGCCAGGCTTTGGATTTGAGCTCTAAGTTTCTGCGTCAGGGGTACGTACTTGGCATGCACTAGGGATGCAACTGAGGGCATGAGGATGATACCCAGATAAGGTATCCCCTGGGAGCTCCATGAATAAGGGAGTTTACATTTGAGGTGGGTCTGTGTTTCTAGTGCTACTCCCAAATCCAGTATTAGGGATTTGGAGAAATTGACTTTGTAATAGGAGATGGCACTACATTTTTCTAGTATATGATGTGCTCGCGGTAGGGAGATAAGTGGGTTGCTTAGGAGGAGGATGACATAATCCGCAAAGAGATTGATGGTATGTGTTTTAGTTCCGAAATTAAATCCTGAGATGTGGGGGTCTGAGCGGATGGAATCCGCCAATGGTTCAATCATAAGGTTAAAAATGTACGGGGAGAGCGGGCAGCCTTGGCGTGTGCCGTTTGATATGTTAAATATTCTGGAGAGGAACCCCGAGGTGTACACTTGTGCCGTGGGGTTGGAGTATAAGGCAAGGATTGCCTCCCTAATGAGGCCCTGGAAACCAAACGTCTTTAGCACTTTCGACATATAATTCCATTGAACCCTGTCGAACGCCTTTTCTGCGTCTATAGAAAGAAGCAGAGAAGGTGTTCGTGTTTTTTCCGCAAAGTGGATGACATTAGGGATGCGACTTGTTGCATCAGAGGGTGGCCTCCCTCTCAAAAACCCCATCTGGTCTTTATCTACAAGAGCCGGGATCACCTTAGAAATTCTTTGCGCCAATAGTTTGGCGAAGACTTTAACATCTGAATCGAGGAGCGAAATGGGCCTATAGTTTGCGGGGGTGTTAGGATCTTTCCCCGGGTTGGGGATGGTTACTACATATGCCCTCAGCATTTCTGGCGGAAAGGATGAGTGTTTAGCTGCCATGTCGAAAGTGAGGTGCGGGGCCAGAAGTTGCTGCAAAGTCTTGTAATATTCATTTTGGAGGTCATCTGGGCCTGGTGATTTCCCATTGGGTAAAGACGATATGACCTTGCTTACTTCTTGGAAAGTAATGGGAGAATTTAGAATAGAGATTTGTGCGTCTGATAGTTTGGGTAGGTTGATTTTTTTTAAGAAGGCTGCTATGTGTTCTGTGGAGGGTTGGAGTGTAAGGGGATCATCTTTGAGATTATAAAGTGTTTCATAGTATTTTGCAAATTGGTCTGCAATGTCTAGGGGGTTGGTTATCTTATGGTGTTTTGTAGGGTGCAAGAGGTATTGTACTCTATTCTTGGTATGCATTACCTTGACTCTGCGTGCTAATTGTCTGCCAGGTTTGTTGTCGTGGGCATATGACTTAAGTTTCAGTCTTCTAAGGTATGTATTGTACCTCAGCATAAGGTGTGTTCTCAGGTCTTCCCTTAGTTCTTGGAGGGACTTTGCTAATAAGGGTGAGGGCGAGGTTTTGTTCTTGGCCTCTAGGTTGTGTATGGCCTCCGTGAGTTTAGTCAACCGAAGGTCATATTGTCTTTTGAGTCTGGCCCCCTGTTGCAGGAGAATTCCCCTAATGTATGTTTTATGGGCCTCCCATAGCGTAAGTGGGCTTACAACAGAATTAACATTATTCTCAAAGAATTCCTTAATGTGTTGGGAAATACGTTTTTGACTCTCAGGCTCTTGTAGTAATTTGACGTTGCATCGCCATATGGGAGTTGGGAGAGGGGCACCCGCTTCTTCAATAGATACAGAAATGGCAGCGTGGTCTGACCACGTTATATTGTAAATTTCAGAAGAGGATATCCTTTGGAGTAGCCATCCGTCCGTCAGGAACATGTCAATATGAGAGTACGTATGGTGTCTGGAGGAAAGGTAGGTGTAATCTTTCTCGTTAGTGTGCTGGCACCTCCAGACATCATACAACTCTTCGATGTGTAGGAATTTACTCAGAAAGGGTCTATTTCTGAGGACATGGGACGATGAGTCCAACTGCGGTTCATTAGTGATGTTAAAGTCTCTACAGAGCAGCAGGTAAACGTGCCTGATGGTGGCCAAGCGTTTAAGGAGTCTGTTCAGGAATCGTACCTGGTGGTTGTTTGGTGCATGTAGGACCACTAGAGTGTAGGGGCGAGAGTTAATGTCACATAAGAGAATGATATAGCGCCCTTCGGAGTCCAGGATAGAGTCCTTGAGGTGGAAGGCTACTGTATCTCGGATATCTAATAGGACACCTTTGGATTTTTTCTCCGAGGGGGAGGAAAGAAAAACATGTGGGAACTGTCTATGCGAGCAGTTGGGGGTGTTTGAGGCACAGAAGTGGGTCTCTTGGATACTAAGGATGTCAGCTCCCCGTTTCAGAGCCTCTCTCCACATCGAATGCCTTTTTGCTGGGTGGTTTAATCCTTTTACATTTAGGGACAGACACGTGATAGGCATGTTACGTTAACTGTATAATGTGTGTGTGGCATGGTGTAGACTCACTGTGGCCGGTGGGATAGTCCAAACAGACGACCTTAGAAGGAGACAGGTACGGTGTGCTCGGCTCGATGCTTCTATGGATGGTTTGCCGCCAGGCTTGCCAGTGGAAGATTTCTCAATAGTAATGAATGCTTTTGTTCATATTGCGTACTATGGTTGCGGGAGAGGGAGTGAAATGAAACAGTAAACAAGGAGAACAAATTAAACATATAAAAACAGGATCCCTGAAACAATCCGTGAACATTACGGTATGTTCGCGTTGTTTGAGGGGGAAGGGTGAACACCCATTATGACCATCTCCAGGAGAGATTTGTATGGTAGGAGACAGGTTATGTGACCTTGTTAGAGATGTTCTTTTTGGTAGAACGCTTGCGGGATACTACCTGCCATTCCTGTGGCAGAGGTAGAGCTTTGTCAGCTTGTTTGGGATTTGGTGGGGACTCCACTAGTATTCCCCGCTGGCGGAGGATCGCTCTTTGTTTGGCCTTGGCCGGTCTTCTTGTAGTAGGAGTAGAGGCTGCTGATGAGGCTCCACTATCTGGGCAGTCTGGTGAATGTCTCGATTCCTGCGTTGTTAGGGTTGGGTATGAGGATGCGGCCTGCGTGTGTCTCCTCGTGGCGGAGGGTCCGCCGCCATCTTGCTGTGGTCTGCTCTGGGCAGCTGGGAAGAAGCTAGTAAGCTTCCCAGGCTGAACCGGTGGCTCCTTCCTCCTCCTGGTCATCCCAGAGCAGTGTCTGGATGCTTGGAGCTGCGGCACCGGTGTCTATGTGAGCTGACGGCTCCCTGCGGTCCAGCGGAGCTTCGGGACTAAGCGTCCATGTCAGAGCTCAGACGCCACGCCCCCCCTGAATTCTAAATTTAATGGGTTAGCATAACACAGAAGACCAGAAGTCTTCTTCTTTGCCCAGAGGAGCTTTTGCAAAGGCCAAGTGAGCTTTTGTGTGCCTTTTCTGGAGAAGTGGCTTCCTCCTTGGTCTGCATCCGTGGAACCCAGCAGTGTGCAGTGTCTGTTGGATTGTCTGCCTTGAGACATTGCCACCAGCAGAGCCCAGATTCACTAGGATGGCCTTGGTGCTGATCCTTGGATTCTTTTTCACCTCTCTAACTATCCCCCCTGGCCAGCACAGGTGTCACTTTTGGCTTCCAACCACGTCCTCTGAGATTTTCTACAGTGCGGAACATCTTGTATTTTTTAATAATACTTTGCACTGTAGCCACTGGAACTTGAAAACATTAAGAAATGGCCTTGTAGCCCTTTCCTGACTTGTGAGCAGCCACAATGCGCAGCCGCAGGTCCTTACTGAGCTCCTTTGTCTTAGCCATGACTGTCCACAAAACAGCTGTTCCCAAATAATCAGGGTAATTATTAATGGGACTAATAAACCCTTGTCGACAAAACACCTGTCAGTACCGATTCTGTTTCCTCGAGTCATTCCT
>BLSH010281357.1:1456783-1483080 GCA_018402905.1 Glandirana rugosa | reverse complement strand
TCCTTACTGAGCTCCTTTGTCTTAGCCATGACTGTCCACAAAACAGCTGTTCCCAAATAATCAGGGTAATTAGGATGCTTTAGAACAGCTTGGACTATTTGGAATGGTATAGAACTTTTGATTTTCCCACAGACTGTGACAGTTTGTGAAGGGTATGAATAATTTTGGACTGGACACTTTTTGCTCAAATGTAAATAAAAACTGAGAAATGTTTTTTTTCCACAATAATGCCTCTTGTACATCGTCTTATTATCTTTTTGGAGACACCTATGTCATTTCCCGTCAAAAAATTACTTGCTGGTTGAATAAAAGTAACTTTAAGTCAAAATTTGCCAGGGGGTATGAATAATTATGTGCAGCACTGTATGTAGTGGAATGCAGCATATGTCATATACAGTATGTAGGATGCACCTCTAGATCCTTAAGAACCAGGATAGCTGAACATTATAATGGGGCTTCATATACTAATGATTAAAATCTATCAAATGTATCGAAACATTTTAAATATGAGCATAACAGCAACATGTCATTTTTTTCCTTTATGGGTTTAGAAAGGGTTAAACCTTCCTCTCAAGGTGGGGATGCACACCGCCAACTTCTACTGTGAGAGGTGTGGTGGATTTGTAATCTTCAAACCAGAACACCACAGGGAATGAACCATCGTTATGACATGGATTTGTTCTTGAAAAAATGTATACACCTTGCATGTGAACCACATTCTTATCCTACTGTCTAGAGCAGGGTTTCTCAACCAGGGTTCCGTGGAACCCTAAGGTTCCTCCAGAGGTTGCTAGGGGTTCCTTGAGCAATGGTCAATTTCTACCTCTCAGATAAATTCCCAATGATATCATTGATCTTTTTAGCTCTCTGTAAGGGGGTAATTCTTCCCAATGACCACAAGTGTAAGGAGCATTCTTCCCATTGACCATCACACTAATGTGACCCCCTGGACGATGTCATCTTTGACGAAACGTACGTCGGGAGGACGCGCTGAAGTCACCACTGTTTGGAGTTGCCCGCGAGACGGGAGACGGCCGGCTATATCTGTAATTATGCGCAGTTCTTTTTGGCTAAATGTGAGTAGTTTTCATTTTTAATATTAAACGTTCCTATGGTACTTCACTATGTGAGTTTCTTTCTTCTTTGTGGGTATTCACGGTACCACGTTTTTGAGAGTGCCAAGGAGCGGTATATGGAATAGAGTATATGGAATAGAGTGAACCTTTCAACATTGTATCTATGGTATATGCGGGGAGATATTTATTTGGAAGTTCACCCTTATACTGTGAGAAGATTTTTTTGGGTCACTACATATCCCACGTCGGGGATTCATTCACCGCCTTGAACACGCTAGGTTCTGGTAAGCATTTTGAACATTCGGTGGTGGACACACTATGCTTACCAGTGCACCTGGGTGTTTATGTTATTAGCTCTCCATGAATCTCCTATCACTAGTACATACAATACTGGATGGACCTATTGCCTTTAACTAATGTTAATATAATTTATTGTTTTTTTGCCTTGGAATCAGCACAGCTTTGGTTTTACAATTTGTTTATATACTTTTAGCATTTAGCTGCTAGCTATATTTTTTGGACTTGAGTGCGGTTTATTACTCCTTTGCATCACACTAATGTATCATGAGTTGTAGATTTTACATTTTTAGCAGGGGTTCCCCGAGACCGGAGAATTATTTCAAGGGTTCCTCGATGTTAAAAAGGTTGAGAAAGGCTGCTCTAGAGCCATATAATATCCTCACACTCTTGTGTCATATGAATACATATGGATATTGTCATTCTATATACTATACTATTGTATTCATATTTTATACTTTTCATTTATCATGTTTCTTCTGTCTTTGAGATTTTCTGCAATTTTTTTGCAACCTTTGCATTTTTTGCATCTCTATGCATTTTTTTTTTTGCATTTTGGTTTCAATGCCTCTATCCTTATTTTTACATCTGCTTATATTTGTGTACTGTTTTCACTTGTCTCCCAGAGATTTAGATTTGTTTTCCCTTCTGTGCCTGAATAGCAATTAATTGGTGATTATTCAATCAAGCATTTAACCAATCAGAAGTGGAGGAAGGCAGCAATGGTCATGTTAACTCTCTTTATATGTATGTTCATTTTACATTCACTTGTGTGCAGTGCCAGTGATCAAGGCTTTTTTGCTGAAACGAGACTGCCATTTCTATTTATGTACTCATCGGTGTGGTCTACAATCAGGTCAATAAATATTGGGACATCGACACAATTCTAATCTTTTTGGCTCTACACACCCCCACAATGGATTTGAAATGAAACAAAAAAGATTTTCTTTAACTGCAAACTTTTAGCTTTAATTTGAGTGTATTTACATCCAAATAAGGTGAACGGTGTAGGAATTACAACAGTTTGTATATGTGCCTCCCACTTTTTAAGGGACCAAAAGTAATGGGACAATTGGCTGCTCAGCTGTACCATGGCCAGGTGTGTGTTATTCCCTCATTATCCCATTTACAAGGAGCAGATACAATGTCCAGGGTTCATTTCAAGTGTGCTATTTGCATTTGGAATCTGTTGCTGTCAACTCTCAATATGAGATCCAAAGAGCTGTCACTATCAGTGAAGCAAGCCATCATTAGGCTGAAAAAAACAAAACAAACCCATCAGAGAGATAGCAAAAACATTAGGTGTGGCCAAATTAACTGTTTGGAACATCCTTAAAAAGAAAGAACGCACCGGTGAGCTCAACAACACCAAAAGACCCGGAAGACCACGGAAAACAACTGAGGTGGATGACCGAAGAATTCTTTCCCTGCTGAAGAAAACACCCTTCACAACATTTGGCCAGATCAAGAACACTCTCCAGGAGGTAGGTGTATGTGTGTCAAAGTCAACAATCAAGAGAAAACTTCACCAGAGTGAATACAGAGGGTTCACCACAAGATGTAAACCATTGGTGAGCCTCAAAAACAGGAGGGCCAGATTAGAGTTTGCCAAACAACATCTAAAAAAGCCTTCACAGTTCTGGAACAACATCCTATGGACAGATGAGACCAAGATCAACTTGTACCAGAGTGATGAGAAGAGTATGGAGAAGGAAAGGAACTGCTCATGATCCAAAGCATACCACCTCATCAGTGAAGCATGGTGGTGGTAGGGTCATGGCGTGGGCATGTATGGCTGCCAATGGAACTGGTTCTCTTGTATTTATTGATGATGTGACTGCTGACAAAAGCAGCAGGATGAATTCTGAAGTGTTTCGGGCAATATTATCTGCTCATATTCAGCCAAATGCTTCAGAACTCATTGGACGGCGCTTCACAGTGCAGATGGACAATGACCCAAAGCATACTGCGAAAGCAACCAAAGAGTTTTTTAAGGGAAAGAAGTTGAATGTTATGCAATGACCAAGTAAATCACCTGACCTGAATCCGATTGAGCATGCATTTCACTTGCTGAAGACAAAACTGCCCCAAGAACAAGCAGGAACCGAAGACAGTTGCAGTAGAGGCCTGGCAGAGCATCACCAGGGATGAAACCCAGCGTCTGGTGATGTCTATGCATTCCAGACTTCAGGCTCTAATTGACTGCAAAGGATTTGCAACCAAGTATTAAAAAAGTGAAAGTTTTTTTTATGATTGTTAATCTGTCCCATTACTTTTGGTCCCTTAAAAAGTGGGAGGCTCATATACAAACTGTTGCAATTCCTACACCATTCACCTGATTTGGATGTAAATGCCCTCAAATTAAAGCTGAAAGTCTGCAATTAAAGCACATCTTGTTTGTTTCATTTAAAATCCATTGTGGTGTTGTATAAAGCCAAAAAGATTAGAATTGTGTTGATGTCCCAATATTTATGGACCTGACTGTATATCAATAAATCATCAGAGGATTACGGAGTTGCTGGCTTTTTTTCCTTATCTTTGAATACAATTTTGTATGGTGTGTGGGAACACATCACAGCACAGGCACCCTGGCTACCACTTTCAGTTTGGATTTACTGTTCCACTATGCAGAGCGTTGCAACCACATTGCTTGAACACAGCCATTAATGTCTAAGCCGCTGGCAACAAAAGTGAGTACACCCCTAAGTGAAAATGTCCAAATTGGGCCCAAGAGTCAATATTTTGTGTGGCAACCATTATTTTCCAGCACTGCCTTTACCCTCTTGGGCATGGAGTTTACCAGAGCTTCACAGGTTGGCACTGGATTCCTCTTCCACTCCTCCATGATGACATCACGGAGCTGGTGGATGTTAGAGACCTTGCACTTCTTCCATTTGAGGATGCCTCACAGATGCTCAATAGGGTTTAGGTCTGAAGACATGCTTGGCCAGTCCATCACCTTTACCCTCAGCTTCTTTAGCAAGACAGTGGTCATCTTGGAGGTGTGTTTGGGGTCGTTATCATGTTGGAATACTGCCATGCGGCCCAGTCTCTGAAGGGAGGGGATCATGCTGTGCGTATGTCACAGTACATGTTGGCATTCATGGTACCTTCAATGAACTGTAGCTCCCCAGTGCTGGCAGCACTCATGCAGTCTCAGACCATGACACTCTCACCACCATGCTTGACTGTAGGCAAGACACACTTGTCTTTGTAATTCTCCCCTGGCTGCTGCGACATAAGCTTGACACCATCTGAATCAAATACAGTAAGTTTATCTTGGTTTCCTCAGACTACAGGACATGGTTCCAATAATCCCTTGTCTTAAGCAAATTGTTTGTGGGCATTCTTGTGCATCATCTTTAGAAGAGGCTTCCTTCTGGGATGACAGCCATGCAGACCAATTTGATGCAGTGTGCGGCGTATGGTCTGAGCACTGACAGGCTGACCCTTCAACCTCTGCAGCAGTGCTGGCAGTACTCATAAGTCTATTTCCCAAAGACAATATCTGGATATGACGCTGAGCACTGCACTTAACCTCTTTGGTCGACCATGGCGAGGCCTTTTCTGACTGGAACCTGTCCTGTTAAACCACTGTATGGTATTGGCCATAATGCTGCAGCTCAGTTTCAGGGTCTTGGCAATCTTCCTGTAGCCTAGGCCATCTTTATGTAGAGCAACAATTATTTTTTTCCGATCCTCAGAGAGTTCTTTGCCATGAGGAGCTATGTTGAACTTCCAGTGAACAATATGAGAGAGTGAAAGCGATAACACCAGCATGCAGGGTTGAATGGGAGCCGTTCTCGCAGCGATTGAGATAGAAGAGCCATCCGGATCATCACAGAGCAGGGAACGTTGCTGTGACAGCTTTCTTTTTAATAGCCCAGGGTTCCCGGCATTTGCCGTTACACACAGTCCCGCCTCCTGACCCAGTACTTGGAAAGACTGAACATCGGTTCAATGCCGGGAAGTGTGATGTTTATCACATCTAAATAACCGGGCCAGGAGGTGTGTGTGATGCAGAGTGCTGGGAACACTGGGCAATTTATGTGAAAGCTGTTACAGTGACATTCCCTGCTCTGTGATGATCCTCTTCCTCTCCTCTCTCTTCCCCTGCACTGGTGAAACGGCATTGATGGGCACAGGTGAGACTGCATTGATGGATACAAGTGAGGCTGCTTTGATGGGCACAGGTGAGGCTGCATTGATGGGTACAGGTGAGGCTGCATTGATGGGCACTGGTGAGACTGCATTGATGGGCACACGTGAGGCTGCATTGATGGGCACAGGTGAGGCAACATTGATGAGCACCAGTAAAGCTGCATTGATGGGCACTGGTGAGGCTGCATTGATGGGCACTGGTGAGGCTGTATTGATGGGCACAAGTGAGGCTGCATTGATTTGCAAAGGTGAGGCTGCATTGATGAGCACAAGTGAGGCTGCATTGATGGGCACAGGTGAGGCTGCATTGATGGGCGCAGGTGAGGCTGCATTGATGGGAACTGGTGAGGCTGCATTGATTGGCACAAGTGAGGCTGCATTGATTTGCAAAGGTGAGGCTGCATTGATGAGGACGAGTGAGGCTGCATTGATGGTCACAGGTGAGGCTGCACTGATGGACACTGATAAAGTTGTTGATCATATTTATTTTTGTAACTTCATTCTGCATAAACATTTAAGTATCATTTCATAAGATAATTTATGTGGGCGTGTTTAGGGACAGAATTAGGGGTGGGGCAGGATAGGGGTTGGGTGGGGCAACTGGTGACGAGTAACCCTTAAGGCCTAGCTAGTAGCTCAGGACTTGACATTTTGAGCCCTGTATACTGTATGCATTACTTTATTATCTTACGTAACTGCAATATTATTATAAATAGGGCCAATACAGAAATGTGAAAATTGCTCTGGTGTATGAGGGATGTACGGGTGCGATGCGGTTAATAACACTCTTTCCGATAATCTTGTTCACAGATGACCCATCTAAAGAATCAAACACTTATGATCGAGATTTGGATTGTTGGTTTTGAAAACCTCACTGCCTACAAAATTCCACTTTTCCTCTTCTTATTGGTCATTTACATATTTACCTGCTTTGAGAACCTCCTGATAATCTTTCTGGTGAATAAAAGCCCTCATCTCCATTCTCCTATGTACTTCCTGATCAGTAATTTTATCTTCTGTCAGCTTTTCTACACTACAAATCTGGTTCCACGGATGCTGCATGACTTGCTCTCAGGAATTGGGGTCATCTCCTATCTTGCCTGTATTGTCCAATTAAACATATTGGGCAGTGTGTCGATTGTGGAGTCTTTTTTGTATGTGATGATGTCTTATGACAGGTATTTTGCTGTTTGTCAGCCTCTGAGATATTCCGCTCTCATGCATAATAGACTGTGCCTGTATATAGTGGTTGGGTTTTGGTTGATTTCCTCTGTGATTGAGGTAGTGGTATATTTTTTCCTAATTAATGTGGAATTTTGTGGCTCTCTTAGAATCGACCACTTCCATTGTGACTTCACCACCCTGATGGTCTTTGCATGCTCAGACATAGCACCTCTTATGTTTCTTATCTTAGTCATTAGCAGTGTACTGTCTGCTGCACCTTTTGTAGCTGCCGTTGTATCCTACACCTTTATCATAATCGCCGTCCTCAGGATAAAGTCATCCACGGGAAGAAAGAAAGCCTTCTCCACCTGCAGCTCCCACCTTCTGGTCTTGGGTATATTTTTTGCCATGATGTTTACTTTATATGTCGTGCCGAGGAATAATAATTACTTCCAGGTCTATAAAGGGATGTCCTTCATCTACTTATCAATAACTCCACTGATAAACCCCATCATTTATACCCTAAGGAACCACGATTTTCATAAAGCACTACAGGCCGCAATAATCGAAATGAAACAGTATGTCATTGTTAAAGTACAATAAAAAAACATACATTTATTGCATACAAAATAAACATTTTTACATACTAAAAGTTAGTCAACATAATCTAGTCTAATCTAATCTAATCATAAACTCTATAAATTGGATTACTACAATTTAATAATGTTAAAGGGCAAGTATAGTCACTAGAATTGCCTGTGGTGTTCCTACAGTAGATTTCTGGACTTACCATCCTTGACTAGCAGAAGATGTGGAGAGCTACACACCGATAATCCACCCAGTAAAAATTTATGAAGAAACAGCTTTAACTTGTCTCCTCCAGAAGCCACGCCCCTCTAACACATTTCACATGCCTATGGTCTTAGTCATAGAGACCTCTGTGACTAAGCCTGTAGGTGGATGGGTGTAAAAAAATACATATTTTTCATGTTCTTTCCGCATTTTCCAAAACCGGTGGCAAAACAGCTTTTCAAAACTACCAAGGGGTGTTTACTCTCCAACATTTCATTATTTAGTGAATGTGTCTACTATCCTGGTGCTTTAGAGCTAAAAAATACGATAGGTAGTGAGGAAATTGGATGTGTAATTAATGCCTCTAAAACACCTGAAAGTGCTCCTTGGATTTGGGCCTTTCTATGTTGCTAGGCTGTGAAAAAGTCTCATACATGCGGTATCCCCATACTCAGGCATACCTAAAGAAGAAATATAGCCAGTTATTTTGGGTATACTTCTCCTGGGATCACAGAATTCAGTTTGTTCTGCCCAACTGTGACCCATTTTTAGCCGAGAGGGGGTCCCCCTATATGCCTGGACCGGCAGCTGGCTCAGCCTCTCAACAAACCGCTGGGAGACTGAGCTAGCTGCTCCCAATCCCTTCACAGCTCAGCCCTCCAGTGTGCACTGGAGGGGCAAACAAGAGAGCTGGTGACTGACAGTCATTGACTCTCTGCTCAATGAAGACTGAGAACAGAGTAATCAGTGGTCTTTGATCGCTCAGTTCTTAGACATAGAATCTGCGGAAGACACATGCAGCATTGGGCTGATGCTGCATCCATCCAGGTGAGTATGTAGGTTTTTTTAAAAAAACATACTTTAAATGGTAGGTTTTTAGGGTAGTAAGCCCTTGTAGAAAGTCAATTTAGGGTTCCCCAGAGCTCATAGTCTAAGCCCATAAGCCCACCTTACTTTTTCACCAGGGTGATGGTGGGGATATACTTGCAGTAAACTGGAATCAGGTCACAGCCCCCCAGGTACGCCTGGCTGACAATGCCACTCTCTTGTGCAGAGTACAGATGGCAGAAGACAGAAGAGAATCTGGGAAATGAGCCAAAGTCAGGGCAGGCAACAGGCAAGCGAAAATGGTAGACAAAGCCAGGGTTGGGTTGGTAAGCAGGAAGCCAGACACAGAATACAAGTAATACAAGGCAAACCAGGAGCTCAGAGAAACTAGGAAGTTAGGAAGTTAGTCAAGAAACGCTGCACTGAGCATGTCTATATGTAGGTGTAGCGCCCCCATAGTGTAGGTGCGTTTTCTAGCAGGGTTTTGCTAGGTGAGATAAAATTTAGTCAGGCCTAACTGTAGGTGCAGGCCTGAATGTTTTGATCTGAGGAGTGGCTCAGGGAGGATTGCATGGAGTTGACAGAAGAGGTCACCAGAACCTTCCACTTCTTTCTAGAAACCTGGAGGAGGGTTTCTGGTCAGAGAGCTGGGAGATAGGTGGAGCCATCTGGAGTCTTCTAAGGAGCAATCCAAACAGGATTGGCAGAGGGCAGGTCTCCTTAAATACTCTGAGTCAGCCCAATCTGGGGGAGATGTGTCGGGTGGAAGTCTGGAGATGTAGCAGAGGCACTGTGGAGGCCCCTACCCAGGAGATTGCCCCATTCTGGGGAGGGTGACCTTGGGGTCTGGAGGTTTGGATGCAGCCAGGAGTGGTGGTGATTACTGGAGTCACACAGGGAATAGGAGAACAGCAGAGGTGCTACACAGTGAGAGACTTTAAAGTGATCCACCAGTTTGGTGAGTGATGGCCCCTGGGAACTGCAAGAGAAAGTTCTGGAGCAGGCTGGGAGAGGAATAGTGGACAGTCTGTGGAAGCCTTGGGAGCCAGTTCAGGGAAAGGAGAGTCACTGAGGAAAAGCAGGTCGTGGGACCTGGAGGAGGCATGGGCTGGGAGTTGTAGTTCATCAAAGGCCTGGTTAGCACTCAAGTACTTTTGCTACACATTCAGGGTCCTGTGATCCCTGGCCTGTAATGGATGTTCCTGAGATTCTGCTGAGAGTAGGCCTTGCCATGTGCTAGCCACAGTGAAGAGAAAGGAACAGAGAAGCTTGATAAATTTACTTTCAAGCTGGAAACTAAGGCCAACAACAACAACAAAAACAAGAGTCTACCTAGTCAGTGTCTATGGATGTGTGAGTTATGGTGGGATTGAGGGCAGCTATAAGTTGAACCACTACTACCAGCCACTCTCATGGGAACACATGGCTACATTTGGTGGCTCGTTTTTCTGGATTACCGGTAAGACTGACAGTAATCGCCCACAGCAATCCCAACATAACTGAGCCAGGGGAATGTGTGAGCTGTTTTATTGTCGATAATGATTTAAATGGAATAAGGACTGTGTGCTCTGCTCATGAACTGTGCTAAATAAGTGTGCCATTGTCCATAGAAACCAGCGAGAGCTGTCAACAGTTGACTGCCTGCTTACCCAGCTGCTCCAAAACAGCACTGGGGACGAACACTTAGAAAATAATAATCCTGCTATTCAGTGACTTTGTATCATGTATCGTTGTCCGTGGCAACCACGGCGGGTGAGCGCGCCCATAGATTACAAATATGTCCCGCGCCATGCTACAGCTGGACATTCCCACTGGATTACAAATATGTTTAGCGTTCTGCTAAAGCTGGGCATTAGAAGTACTTTACAAATGACTGCTCCAATTTCGGCAAACAGTAAAGTGTGCCTGAGACTGTTCCTGTTCCTAGGGGGAGAGACTGTGTTTGAGGTATGCCTTCCAGCAGAACAGTGAATACTACAACTTACTGTTGCCACCGGCAATTACTGTCAGAGTCAACAAGTCTGGACAAGTCCTGCTAGCCTCAGTGTCTGTAAAGTTTTGTCCTTTACACAAGGGGTTACAGCATCGTGACACGCAGCAAGCCAGCTTATCAGGACATTTGGGGCCAGCTCATCTGGTAATGTGGGGGCGGCGCCACACCCTGGAAGAAGCTATGCGCCTGCATCTAACCTCAGTCACCATGAGGAGAAAGATGGCGGAAGGTGGGAGACTGCTTCCAGCGCTGACCTAGCTGTTGAACAGGCCGGACGGTCGGGTTGTAGCCAAGGCGGGGGAATTGCCCTGGGAGTCATCGATGGGATGGAGCGGCTTTGCCTCGTCTGCCTGGACTGCTGGATGCTCACCATGGACGTCGCTGCCTGGGCCCGGTGTGGCCATTGTGATGCTCCACTCACCAGGTGGGTATCAATAGAGCAGGAGCCACAGTATTACTCGGTGGACCTGCAATCAGGGCTTTGCCGTCCGCTGCCACGGAAGTCCCATAAGGCTGGATCCGGCCTGATGATATCAGCCTGGTCGGGGACTCGGGAACCGTAAGTACCATTGAGCAGGAGCTCAGGGTCCCTGAAATGCTGGTTGCATCTATACCTGCTAGCATCCCTATTAGGCCGGAGCCAGTTGTTGAGGGGAAGGTGCCCCCTGTTGAGCCAGACAAGGATGCAGAGCAGAGGGCCATAGACTGGGGGTCACCCAGACCGTTAGTGGAATTTGGGTCCCTTGAGCACCTGGCAGAATGGTCGTCTCATAATGAGGGGTCGGATGAAGATGAAGCCGAATGTTCATTGGCACTCTACTTCTCTGATGAGGATGAGAAGGAGCCCTCTTAGGATACCAGTTCAGCAACAGATACCCCAAGTTGCCTCTATCAGACTTTCTTGAACAGGTCCTCCACCACCCAGACCAGAGTGCCCACAGCAGATGATAGTGAGATCCCCTGCTACCCAAGTTAGGCCTGGGAAATGAAACCAAGTCAAATTGCCTAGGTTTTCTTGGTATCAGCGGGAGGTTCAGCGCCGGGTCACTCTGGAATGGGGCCAGGACTACCCCTATGTCCCACCCCATGTTATGGAGATCATCGAGAGCTCAAGGGAGGAGTGGGAGGACAAAATTTGTATCAGGCCCCTAACAATGACATTTTTCACTATTTACAGATCAAACACTTTTTTAAGTCACTCTATAAAACAGAGGAGCTACGGCATCACACCGTATTTGAAGCCTTATGCTGGAAATCCCCCAGGGCTAATGGACTTATTTCCAGTATTTATAATCATCTAAACACACAACACACACAAACACCACATTGATATAGGACTAAATGGGAGAACAAACTTTCCCTAGAACAGGGTTCAATCAACTGGCCAATCTGCATCCAAAACTTACATAAATGCACAAGGTCATTAAACGTAAGAGAAACGGCCTTAAAATTAATGACACAATGGTACTATACCCCTGTTAGAATACACTCAATCTTCTCCACAGTTTCACCACAATGCTTTATTTCAAAGATTTTTATTGAAGATTATTCAAAAATATAAAATACAATAGCAGACATTTGCGAACAAAATAAAGAGTTCTGAAGGAGTTTTGGTACATTGAAAAAGTATCGGGGGGTAAGATGACATAACGATTAGTACATATTGTCTAAACATGTGTCGACCTGAAGTTTGACAAGAATACCTGACTGGGACTAGGTTGTCCAAACATCAAAATTATCTGTACTGAAATGCCTCAGGCCCTGTGGTGTAGTCGGTCGAGTGAGAGCGCGCGGAGAGCCCTCAAAACTCATGGCACCCCTGAAGAGATCATGCTGTGCGAAGCCTCCCCCCACATTCCCCCCCTCTACTTCGGACACCCCAGAGTAACCTCCGGCCCCATTAGGTCCATCAGGGAGACCAGGCATAGATCAATTGGAATAGACAATGTCAACCCGACTATCTCGCCCGTTTCTAACGAGCAGGAACCTCCCCTTCATCGAAAAAAAGGAGCGGCTAACACCGCAAGACAGGACAGTGAAAGAGGAGGAAGAAAGAGAAGCCAGAAAGAGGAAGGGGGGATAAAATGTTGCGCCAACTCTGTCGCAGCCCTAGCGAGCTTAAGAGACTGGTACCACCGCAATGCTTTAGAGGTTGTGACGCCCTGGGGTCCTTTCTACATATATACTGGAAATGCGCACAGATAGCCCTAGTTTGGAGACTCCTGGAGGAGTTTGCCTCTGAGATAGTGGATACTAACCTTTCCCTTACCCCTTCCCAATACCTCCTATTCGCACAGATTGACGAGGCTACTACGTCTCAAATGAGGCTAATACATACCATCTGTGTGGCAGTGCATTGGACGATAGCGATGCACTGGAAGACAGATGCTCTTCCCTTCACACAAATTAAATTAAAGGTCGATTCTGTTAACAGAATGGAGAAGACCTATCACACTTTGTACCATACACTTCCATATTATAAGAAAAAATGGACTCTGTGGCTGGAACACAGTAAGAGGTTCGATGGACCCCCTGGATAGGAGGTTTGGAAACATGGATCCAGCCTTATAGATGCTTATGGTACAATATACTGCAAGCTCGGATACCCTGTCCCACCTGTCACTATAACCCTATCACTAGAGTCACCTTCTATACAACATAGTCTATGCATTTTGATCTCAACTATGTCATTGATTAAGCCTTATTGTATCAGGTTAACATCAGTTTTAAATTTTTTCACCAGAATCTTATGTAATTTGTACCATACATACAGCTTTGTACCACATGTTATATATTTTCAATAAAAGCACTTGTAAACAAAAAAAAAAAGAAGAGAAAGAGATATAAATCCACAGTAGCGCATATGACGCCTCTAGGTGAACACAGAAGCCAGCTGTGACCAGAATCGCAGATCTAGAAGAACCACTGCAGCATGGAGGTAAGAATTTCACAAACAGAAACCTGCAGGCTAGACTGTGACACTTTAAAATTACACCCCAAAACAAATTCTACTACTCCTCCCATGCTGTGTTAGAAATATCTTATTAAGCGGCAACTTTGAAAAAAAAAATTTAATTTTCTTTCTGCATTTTCCAAAAACCTGTGACAAAAAAATGAAATCTTCAAAGGATTCATCATGCCTCTTAGAAACTACCTAGTTGTGTTTGCTTTCCAAAATGTGGTCATTTTATGGGTGTTTCCACTGTCTTGGTGCTCCAGGGCCTCAACAAATGTGATAGGTATAAATGTGAAAACAACGCTTGCCAATCCCAGACTTCCTATTGATATACACTTATTAATATTAGTTGTGATCGTCCTAGTGATGTATAATTATTATATAAACAAATACTGATTAAATAAATATTGTTACAAAGTGCTTCCAGTGCTCAAAAAAGTGCTTTTGTTACAATTGTGCAAAATATACATAATGTGCAAAAAAAAAGTCTCCTTTTTCTATATAAAGTGCTTGGTGCTATGGCGCTTCTTTATAAAGTGACTTCTGTGCATCCGCTCCGTATGGAGCCCAGAGTATGCCACACTCACCAGAGATGATGGACCCACCTGCCTTATAGCAGAGTAAGTCAAACTGGCCTGTACAGTGTGGCATACTCTGGGTTCCATACGGAGCGGATGCACAGAAGTCACTTTATAAAGAAGCACCATAATTCAGCTTAAAGGGAAAAAATTCAAATACATAATTCCTTTAAATAATATGTTTGGACCTGCATGTGAATTGGGGCAACTGTACGCCAGCAAAAAATGACATTTAGGGGGAAAAAAAGGCTATTGTCACTCCATAACATTTCCAGGCTACCTTCATTCTGGGTGCATTTTTAGGGGGCTCCCACACAAAAATACAAAACAAATCTATGTTGAACTTTTATCTTGACATACACTCCAGCTAGCCAGGTTTCAGGGTTGGGCTCCTGCTATTTACTAGAGGCTCTTTCTTTCAGTGCACAGAGGCTGCTCAGCTGTTGGTTAATTAACAGCCACTCATGGTTTCTACAGTGACTCACCTGGTTACCATTACCTGCCTGATTAGTCCAGACTACAGCCAGCCCCTTGTGGCTATTTAAACAGCTTTGCTCATTCCCTTAATGCCCTCACGTGGTCAACATCTCCAGTGTGTTCCTACTGTGTTCCTGTGTATGACTTGGCCTGGCTGACTTCTCTTCTGATTCCTGCTCCTGATTTTTGGCTCCTGACAATGCAGACTTCTGGTACGCTGATCCTGACTCTTCTGATTACCCGCTCTGGCTTTCAAACCCTGGCTTCTGTTAACTGTGTTATTTTTGCTATTACATTAAAGATATCATTTTAACTGCATTTTCTGTCTTTGTCTGGTTTATGGTTTGACACCAGGAAAGGGAAGACGGTGAGCCTCCCCTCCCAAACTATACTAGCCAACATGCCATCAACATTGTGAGGGATCCTTGCCTGCTGGAAAGGACCTAATTCCCACATCCCTTTCCCAGGGATCAAGAGGGCCTCCAAATATCTAGCCCTGCCCCTATATTAATGAGCAAAGGGGTGCATGGTACCCCTTGATATTTTTTCACAAAAAAAAGTACATTGTAAATAAACACTCACACACATCTTTAACAGTCTGAATAATGGTGGCTATGGTCATATTTGGTTATTGACTGAGCACCCCCAACATATTTGTTTACATTCAGCAGCTGGTCGGGGAGCTTTTATTTGTGACAGGAAAAGATTGTCGGGGTATTGGTCACCCTGTCATTCAACGTGATTGACATTGCTACACAATGTTATTGACATTGCATATAAATTGTGGGACAAAGTTAATGTATTTATTTTAAATAAAAGACATTTACTACAGTGTGTGTAATTACTTATACATGGGGAAGTGAATGGGACTTTAGCCATAACAATTTGTCTAATGAAAGAAAATGTAGTAAAATATACACTTTATTGACAATAAAGGGAATATTTTACTATATTTTCTTTCATTAGTCAATTTGGTCCCTCTAAAGTCCTATTCAGTTCCCCCTTTTTGAGTAATTACTGTCCAATAGGGATGAGGTTCCATTTATGACACAGATTGGGGTTTAGCAACAAGCATATGTACTACAGTGTGTGTATTTATTGTTAATGGGAAACAAGTCATACTATGTACCCCATACTCATTCATCTATGGGGAGGGCTGGATATATGGGGCCCCCCTTTTTCTAAGGAGAGCTTCCAAATAGGGGTGAGCTTAGCGTTCTGTCCAATTGTTCGTTTGGATAACAAAACCTGCAGTTTCAGCATTTTTCCAAATGCCAAATGCTTCCAACTGTCAATGGTTGGCTACTTGTGCCCACTGCATCCTTACCAACCATTGATGTCACTTGGCCCATTTACTTACATGGCTAGGAATTCCCAGCCATATACTGTAAACAAATGCATGAAGGATAGAGCAGGTTACATCATTTGGGCAATGATGTCACCACTATCCTGGCTGTCAATGGTTGTTAAGGAAGCAGTATGTCAGGGTCAGGGGTCATGCTGGAAGACCAGTTACTATAGCAGTAGCAGGACTACCACTGACCAGCGGGATAGATACATAGGGAGGCCACTGTGGTGGATGATGTGGGTTCACCTGAGATGCAGTGTCTAAGTACTAACGGGTGCTCATCAGAGCTCCTGATGGTGAAGATGGGTTTTTCTGCATGTTAGTACCATGGTTAGGTAACTCAGGATCAGGATCAACCCACTAGGAAGTGACCAAGCCAGGGTCCAGTAGTGGATAAGCAGGTAAAGATTGAACAGAATCATAGTTAGTAAAAAAGCCAAAGGTTAGTAATGGATAGTCACAGGTTGGAATCAGGCAGAAGCATAGTCGAGGAACAAGCCAAGGGTTGATAACGAGTGGTAGAAATATATGGACGGCAGCAGAAAAGACATGAGTGAGATACTGGCTGAAAAGAGACCAATAATCTGCAAAACTGGAAGTGCAGAGACATGGTGTCACGCACCTGGTGGTGGAGTCTGACTTATGCATGGAGCAACCACTTGTACGACCCTGATTCGGTAACTCTTGGTAGTGCAGACAGGTAGTTCGAGAGTGCAGGGAGGCACGAGGGCTTGGCTGGGTCGCTGGTGAAAGGGTGGAGGGTTCCCCCTGATGCTCGTGTGGAGATGGTAGCACAGTGGGTACAGAGCGGTTTGGCAACAGTCGGGCAGTGTAGTACAGAAGGAGCAGGCTCAGAGTGGTTAGATACAAGCAGGGTTGTAAACAGGCTGGCAGCAAGGTATACAAGGAGCAGGCAGAAGAATGGCTATGGACTAGCCGGGGTCGGTGCAGGAGGAAGACAAGAGGAAACAGGAGACAGGCCGGGTCACAGGAACAGGAAACTCAGACAATCTAAACGCTGGGGTCACGGGTAATTCACTACAATGGACAGCACTGCCTACATGGTGCTGTCCAGTTTAACCACTTCAGCCCTGGAAGGATTTCACACTTTAATACCAGAGCACTTTTTGCGATTCGGCACTGCGTCGTTTTAACTGACAATTGTGTGGTCGTGCGGCGTTGTACCCAAACAAAATTTGCGTCCTTTTTTTCCCACAAATAGAGCTTTTTTTTGTGGTATTTGATCACCGCTGTGTCATTTTTGATCGCCGCTATAAACAAAAGAAGGGCAACAATTTTGCAAAAAAAACAATTTTTCTTACTTTTTGCTAAAATACAAATCCAAAAAAAATATAAAAAAACATTTCTTTCATCGGTTTTGGCCGATTTCTATTCCTCCTCATATTTTTGGTAAAAAAAAAATCGCAATCTGCGTTTAATGATTGGTTTGCGCAAAAGTTGCCGCGTTTACGGACAATGAAAATTCATTTTTGGGATTTTTTCTTTTACTAGTAATGGCGGCGATCTGCGATTTTTAGCGGTACTGCGATATTGCGGCGGACATGCCGGACCGTTTTGACACTTTTTTGGGACCATTGGCACTTATACAGCGATCAGTGCTATAAAAATGCACTGATTATTTTGTAAATGCCAATGGCAGTGAAGGGGTTAACCTGGAGGGGGCATTCTAAGGGTTAACTGTGTTCCCTGGGCGTGTTCTAACTGTATGGGGGCTGGGCTGGCATGGGGAGGGGAGTGATCACGGCTTCCATATACAGTACAGGAAGCCTGTGATCACCGCCCTTCCCCCTCTGTCAGAACGGAGATCCGTGTTTACATACATGGACCTCCATTCTGTCGCTCCGGGGGGGGGGGGATTGCGGGTAGCCGGCAGAGATCGAGTCGACCCTACCCGCTCCCTGGAACACGGTGAGCGCGCGGGCATGCTCACAATACTAGCTATCGCAGCCGCCGCCAGGTGATGGCGGTTTGCAATAATGAGCCACTTTGCTGCTGTCACACTGCGACGGGTGGTCGGCAAGTGGTTAAATAGCCTGTTAGGCGCCATGGCTGTCAGAAATGTGCCTGACTGTGCAAAGGAATGGGCATTCTGCTCGGAATGCTTCGTTGCTCTTCCTGACACATGGATTAAATTGGGAAGTTCATGGGAGGAGCAGAGTTCAGGGTTCAAGACAAGCAAGGCTCAAGACAGGATCATTCAAGGAATTATCCAGGGAACTGTCCAGCATTCCAGGTGACTCAGCAAGAAGAGACATGCACCCAGGACCTCTGCTGGTCCTGGGTGCATCCTTATCAACCACTGACATCACCTGACCCATTCACTTACATGACATATGCAAGTGAATGGAGTCTTAATATGGTCACATTTGGGACCCTTCCTTTATATAGCTGATGACAGCTCAGGGAGTTGTAATTTTGGCTAATCTTAACATGGGGGATCGGTCATGTGCTGAGGGTGGTCAGGTTTCTTCATTTTCAGTGGGTCAATAGTGGTGGGCATTGTGATTGATGATAGATTTACAATGAGGGGCTTTTTGGGATTTTATTTTTTTAATAAAGTACGTGCCAAATGTTTGGGTGTCTTCTCCTTGCTAGGTTACAGGGCTTCTGGATTCTGATAAGCCCCCACATGCAAATCCCCACAACTACTCGGCAAGGGTTGTGGGGATGAGGGCTTTGTTCTTATTAACATGGGGACAAGGTGATTTCCCAGGCAAAGCACCCTCCCCTCCCATATTGAGAGCATGTGGCCTGGCATGGTTAAGAAGGAGGGGTGCATGCTCTTCCCCCCTTTCCTGGCTTCATGCTTGGGTTAAGGGTCTGGTATGGATTTGCAGGGGGACTTCATTTTTGTTTTTTTTTGTTGTTGTTTTGTGCCCCTTTAAAATTCATACCAGATTTAAAGGATCTGGTATGCATTTTGAGGAGATTCTACTTTTTTTTTTCATTTCTGCTGTAGGATGCTCTATTGCAAAAATATAATTTAAAAAGAAAAAAAAAAGAGATACAGTTTAACCACTTGACCTCCAGAAGATTTACCCCCTTCATGACCAGGCCACTTTTTTTGCAATACAGCACTGCATTATTTTTACTGACAATTGGGCGGTCATGCAACGCTGTACCCAAATAGAATTGATATCATTTCTTTTCCCACAAATAAAGCTTCCTTTTTTTTGCTTTTAAATATTTTATTAAAGGTTTTCAAAATAACAGGAAAGGAAGCTAAAGTTAGCCAGAGTCTATCAAACAGAAACTCACACATAAGATAAACAATAATAACCACGTGAATGAGGAGACATAAAATTATTAATGAGAGGCAAAAAGCAAGAGAGGCCATGCCATCACTCCAGACACCCAATCTGGGAACAATCTGTGACCGGATAGACCAGGGGTGGCGAACAAGTTAGACACAAAGAGCCAAAATTTTAAACTGTGAGAGTCAGAGAGCCACACCACGCAGTAACCTGCCAAAACAGACAAACACTCATACAGAAGCGGCGCGGCGCGGAGCGAAGCGGCGCTCGAGGCGCGATGCAGCGCTCGAGGCGCGAAGCGGCGCTCGAGGTGATCTCAAGGCGGCTTGCGAGGAGACTTCTATCATAGAAGTCAATGCAAGCTGCCTGAGATCGCCCTAAGGGCCGGTTCACACTGCAGCGGAGCGGCGCGACTTCGCGGCCCGTTCACATCTAGGCGAATTGTCAGGCGACTTGAGTCGCCTGACAATTCGCCTCAATGCTGTGCAAATGGGACCGTTCTAATAGGAGCGAATCGCTTCGCTCCGCATTAGAAAAATGGTCCCTGCACTATTTTCAGGGCGATCTCAGGCGGCTTGCATTGACTTCTATGATAGAAGTCTCCTAGCAAGCCGCTTTGAGATCGCCTGGAGCGCCGCTCCGCCCCGCTGCAGTGTGAACCCAGCCTGAGAGAAACATGAAACTTGGCAAAGAGCCACAGTATATACAAAATATAATAAGAGGCAAAGAGCCGCATTCATTATGGCCGGGAGCCGCATGCGGCTCAAGAGCCGCGTGTTCGCCACCCCTGGGATAGACGGAAGATGACCAACTCTGCTGCAATACCCAGACTCCATTTAATGGCCTAAGTCAGATTATCACATAAAAGACTAAAAAAGGAGTAACTATTATACCCAAAATAAAGACATATTTGGAGTTCTGAGAGAGAAGCTACCTCTCGCCCCAGGGTAGAGAGGAGAGGATGCCACACAGAGGCTCTCAAGACTCAGGAAATCAGTAGAAAACAAGAAAACAAAAGAAAGGGAAAAAAGAGAAAATGACCAGAAAAAGAATAGAAGATGAGAGACAAAAGAAAGAGGAAGAGAAGCACCAGAGAAAATTAAAAAAGAAAAGGATGAAGATCACATGGGTAGATTCAAATATTTCTTCCATGGATCCCAGACTAGATCAAATTTAGTTGAAGTATCGAGGATAATATTAGCAAGCTTTTCCTGCAACATGATCCAAGAAATTTTCTGCTTAGCCGCAGCGAAGGACACAAGGACATTTCCAGGATCTAACAATTGTGATTTTGGCGCCCAAAAAAATAAAGTGGGTACGTTTAAAGAGGTGTTTGGAAAGTCTGTCAGGTTTAAAATTGAGGAGGGCCGTCTCAGGGTTCTGAGAGACTGGTAGTGACGTGACCTTACGGATCAAATAGAAAACCTTATTCCAGAAACCTCGGATGCGCGGGCATTCCCACCAGGTGTGAAAGAAGGTTCCCATGTGGCCACATCCTCTAAAACACAGACTAGAGGAATTTGGAAACATGACTGCCAGCCGGGTTGGTACCAAGTACCATCGGGTAAATACCTTGAGATTGGCTTCCCTCAAGTTGATATTAACGATCCCTTTAAATGATCTCAGGAACAGAGAACTCCACTTGTCTGCCTCCCAAACCACCTCTAGATCCCTTTCCCATGTCATCACATAGGGAGGCTTGTCTGAATGCTCCATCAGTGATGCATAAACTATGAAAATACCTCCTCTTTGAGCCTCAGATTCCGAACATCATTTTTCATATGGGGTGATACCTACATGATCATTTCTAAGTTTCCACCAAGATGTCAGGAAATGTTGTATTTGCCAGAAACAAAACTTTTCAGCAGGGGGCATATCTAACTTATCTGTGCAATGAGATAACGTCAGAGGGCCAGCGGACATCAAAAAGTGGCCTATGCGGAATAAGCCCTTATTTGTCCACCATTGGAAGGCCCGAATGTCTAGGCCCGGTGGAAATTGGGGATTATTAAAAAGATGGTTAAGGGGGCGGGGATTCTAAATTATATTAGGAAGTTTGATAACTAAGTCACCTAGGGCGATGGAGTGGGACAAAGTGCGGGCGAGTATTGGAGGCCTCAATTTGTGGGGAGCCCCCACCAAGATATCAATAGCATGGAGAGGCACCGCCTGTCTCTCTATGTTAACCCATTCAGGTTTGTCCCCTCTGGAAAAAACGGTAGAGAACTGAGCTAATTGAGCTGCCTGATAGTATTTATAGAGGTGGGGAAGTCCTAGGCCCCCCTGATTACGTCTCCTATAAAGAACGTTAGCCGAGCATCTAAAGCCTTTTCGGCCCCATACAAATTTTAGAATTTGCGATTGTAGTTTTTGCAAGTTGGACTTCCTAATTGGTATAGGGAGATCTCTAAAAAAATAAAGAATCCTAGGTAAAAGAGTCATTTTAACCGCGTGTATCCTGCCCAACCATGAAAGACACTCCTGATCCCATCTAGAAAGATCCTCAGCTAGTTTCTTAAGTAAGGGTGCGTAGTTGACCTCATAGAGTTGGCTAATGCTGTCTGCCAGATTGACCCCCAGATAGGGTATCTGATTAGTATTCCAGGTGAAATTATAGAGCTTTTTGAGATGGTGTATTGTCGACTCCGGGGTAGTGATATTCAGAGCTGCTGATTTAGACCAATTAACGCAAAGCCCCTAGGCTTCTCCAAAAACTTGAAGAAGGCGAATAACGTGGGGAAGATGTGAGGGGGGATGAGATAAAAAGGAGCAGGTCATCTGCGAATAATGCGCATTTGTGGGACCGGGAGCCACAATTTACCCCCTAAATGTCTGGGTTATCTCTGATGGCAATTGCCAGGGATTCCATCGCAATTGCGAAAATTAGTGGGGAGAGAGGATATCCCTGCCTAGTCCCCCTAGAGATAGAGAAAGGGTCCGAATAGTAGTTTTGTAGTTTTACCTGTGCACTAGGATTTGAGTAGAGGGCTCTAAGAGTCTGAAGAAATCTTGGGCCAAAGCCCTATCTGCTTAGAATATCAAATAGATATGACCAATTAACCGTGTCAAAGGCTTTTTGTAAATCAACAGACAAAATGAGCCCCTCCCTGGGAGCACCCCCATCCCAATTCGAGTTTAGAAGAGAGATGATATCCACTGCTCTGCGGATTTGGTCAGGGCCCTGCCTTCCCGGAATAAAGCCCACCTGGTCCTTATGGATATAGTTGCCTACAAATTTGGAAAGTCTATTAGCCAAAATCTTAGTCAGAATTTTAAGATCATTATTGATTAAAGAAATAGGCCTATAGTTGCTAACATCCGAGTGATCCTTCCCAGGTTTGGGGATGACCGAGACAAAGGCCCTGTTGGCCTCGTTCTACAGCGTGGACCCCGCCCGCAGCGAGTTGTAAAATTTTGTTAAGTAGGGGGCAAGTACTAGGCCAAAAGTCTTATAGTAGCTCGTGGAAAAGCCGTCAGGACCAGGGGCTGAGCCCTTCCTGAGATTACTAATTACATCTAGGACTTCCTTATCAGTAAAAGGTTGTTCCATGGAAGTTGTGTGATCTTTCAAAAGTTTAGGGAGGGAGATATTATTTAGAAAAGCAGCACAGGACGGCAAAGAGGCCGTTTTCCCCGAATCATAAAGTTTGGCATAGAAGTTCTGAAAGATAGTCATAATCCGAGTTAGATCTCCTGAGGGATCTCTAATCTTTGGGAATGAAAAGCAATGGAATCTAGGGGACAACCTGGCAGCCAGCCTAGGGCCCATTTAGTCTTTTTGTAAATAGAAATGGGCTTTAGCCCATTGAACTTGTTTCTCGGTGCTGGTGGTTAGGGCAATGTTCCATGCTACCCTCCCAGCTTCCAGCTGAGCCCAGGAGTTGGGATTCGGATTCTTCTTATGAGATCTGGCTAGGTCATGAAAGGCTCCCTCTAACTTCTCTATATCGACCTTCCTCTCCTTTCTTAGCCTGGCAGATAATTGGATGATCTTTCCCCTTATTACCCCTTTATGAGCTGCCCAAAGAGTTGGGGATGAAACTTCCCCATTGTCGTTCAATAGGAAATACTCTTTGATTTCTTTTTCTAACAATGCGCAGTGCACTGGGTTATTCAGGAGAGTCTCATTTAGGCGCCATTGGGGAATCCTCCCCTGACCCAGGTAAGCTCTAATATATATTATAACTAGCGAATGATTCGACAAGGGAGAATCTTTAATGCAGGCTTTGGAGATTAAGGGGGAGACAGAATCTGGGACAAAAATATGGTCTATTCGCGTCATGCTCTTATGCGGAGCTGAAAAATGGGTATAGTCCCTTACCTTAGGATTGAGTTCCCTCCAAATATCTATGAACCCCAGAGAGTAAAGGAGCCTGGCAAATTTTAGGCTATATCTAGGTGGACGAAGAAGGCGGGGCGGACCCAAGCCCGACTTGTCGAGCATGGGATCAAAGGCCATATTGGAGTCTCCTCCCAATACTACAGTCCCCTCGAGGTGGGGTGTGATGATAAAGCTTCCTTTTGGTGGTATTTGATAATGACTTTGTTTTTTATTTTTTGTGCTATAAACAGAAAATAGCAACAATTTTTTAAAAAAGAAACAATATTTTTTACTTTCTTTTCTGAAACAGCCCCTCAGTCAGGGAGCTGACTGAGGGGCTGTTGTTTGAGGATCCAGTCTAGTATGATACAAAAAAAGGTGTTGCATGCATGTTGGAAGGAGGTAACCAACTTTCCAAGGACATTTTGTGTTGCTAGAGAGACATCTGTTTATGTAAAGAGACCATCGGCTGGTGCCCTGAAGAGCTCTGTCTTATCTAATTCTCTATGAGGGAATCTGCTCTGAATGCTCAAAGAAAGAAGCTTTGGTGCTTTTAACTGCTTCTAATACAAAGCCAGGTCCATAGATTGCTTTTGCAAGGACTTCTGCTTCAGTTCTACAGAAGGGGGAGCATTGTGGAAAAAGCGTTGATGGAACTCTATACCACCTGGATAAAATGTGGTATCCCGTTTCCTGAATGGAGCTCAAAATGAAGGTTCTGTGGGTCATCTGAAGGATCCTATCTTTTGCAGGACTTTGAAGGTTGTATTCAAGTCCTGTTCCCATTTGGCAAGAAATGACAGGGAAAAATCCTCTGGAGGTTGGGAGAGAATTCAATAATAGCAAAATGTATTAAAGGTTCTTCTTCTATACACATGGATTCAAACTGTGTAAGCGGAGGTACAGATTAATGATTTCCTTCACTGTTGGGAAAGAAAATTGCCCTGCCGAAAGGGTAGGTAGAGATCAAATTTATTTTGCAATTCCAATAAAGAATGAACTTGGTTATCTAATCCAAAATGCAAACATCCGCAAGCTGTATGGGAAGTGCAGGAAAGAAAGGTCCCCCCTTGATTGCTAGGGTGGCCCAGCACTGGAGTCATTCTCGAAAGTGTGAGGACAGAGAGGGTCAGCTGCCTATCAGTCCAAAAAAGATTAAGGGTGGTGCCAATCACTGGATGGTAGAGTAATGACTTAAGAGTCTCCTTAAATAGCCACAGAAGACCCCCAATGGGTATCGATGTGAAGGATTATTCCATCAGGATTTAATAGGCTGTGTTGCACAACATTCTAAGATATACAGGTACATCTCAACAAAACTGAATATCATCAAAAAGTTAATTCATTTCAGTAATGCAATTCAAAAAGTGAAACATATATTATATAGATTCTTTACACGCAGAGTAATATATTTTAAGCATTTCTTTCTTTTAATTTTGATGATTATGGCTTACAGTTAGTGAAAACCCAAAATTCAGTGTCTAAAAAAATTAGAATATTACATAAGACCAATAAAAAAATGTTTTTTAATACAGATATGTTGGCTTACTGAAAAGTACTGTACGTCCATGTCCAGTATAGTATGCACTCAATATTTGGTCGTTGCTCCTTTTACATGAATTACTGCATCAATGCGGCGTGGCATGGAGGAGATCAGCCTGTGGCACTGCTGAGGTGTTATGGAAGCCCAGGTTACTTTGATAGTGGCCCCAGCTCATCTGCATTGTTGGGTATGGTGTCTCTCATTTCCTCTTGACAATACCCCACAGATTCTATATGGAGTTTAGGTCAGCCGAGTTTGCTGGCCAATCAAGCACAGTGATACCATGATCATTAAACCAGGTACTGGTACTTTTGGCAGTGTGAGCGGTACCAAGTCCTGCTGGAAAATAAAAGCAGCATCTCCATAAGGCTGGTCAGCAGAGGGAATAATGAAGTGCTCTAGAATTTCCTGGCAGAGGGCTGCGCTGACTTTGGACTCGATAAAACACAGTGGACCAACACCAGCAGATGACATGGCTCCCCAAATCATCAGTGACTATGGAAACATCACACTGGACCTCATGCAACTTGGATTCTGTGCCTCTCCACTCTTTCTCCAGACTCCGGGACCTTGATTTTCAAATGAAATGCTTGAGGTGATTATAGCCGTATTAGTGCAATTGTGCCAGAGACAATTGAGTACGGTCCGTGATACTTTTTTTATTTGCACTAACATACAATTTTTCAGGGCAAGCTTTCGGGGTATCTCCCCTTCTTCAAGGTCCAAGCAGTACTCATTCACAAAAGTTTTACATTTTGTAAATCAGTACTGCTTGGACCTTGAAGAAGGGGACAAATAAAAAAAGTATCACTGACAGTACTCAATTTTCTCTGGCACAATGAAATGCAAGATTACTTACTTGTGAAAAGAGGACTTTGGACCACTGAGCAACAGTCCAGTCCTTTTTCTCCTTAGCCTAGGTAAGAAGCTTCTGATGTTGTCTCTGGTTAAGGAGTGGTTTGGCACAATAATCCGACAGTTGTAGCCTATGTCCTGGATACGTCTGTGTGTGGTGGCTCTTGAAGCACTGACACCAGCCGTAGTCCACTCATTGTGAATCTCCTCCAAATTCTTGAATGGCCTTTGTCATTCCTCTCAATCACAATCCTCTCAAAGCTGTGGTTATCCCTGTTGCATGTGCACCTTTTTCTACCACACTTTTTCCTTCCATTCAACTTTCCATTAATATGCTTGGATACAGCACTCTGTGAACAGCCCGGTTCTTTACCATAGACCATGTGTGACTTACCCTCCTTGTGGAGGGTGTCAAAGGGGTGGGTTTACTAAAATTGCAGAGTGCACAATCTGGTGCAATTCTGCATATAAACCAATTAGCTTCAGGTCTATTTGTCAATGCTTAACCACTTGCCGACCGCCGATCGGAGATTGACGGCGGCAAAGTGGCTCTGTAACGCAAAACGCCGTCATACGACGGCGGCTGCGATACAGAGATACTGTGAGCGCGTGCATAGGTCCTGTATCCGATGT
>BLSH010281357.1:1415878-1442193 GCA_018402905.1 Glandirana rugosa | reverse complement strand
GAAGAAGAAGAGGGAGAAGAAGAGGAGGGAGAAGAAGAAGGAGAAGAAGAAGCGGCGGCGGGAGAAGGAAGCCGGGGAGACAGCAGCAAAAGAGCTGAAGAACCCCGCAGAAGACCCCTCAGAAGACAGAAGACCCGTAAAAGAGCCGAAGAAAGACGAGAGGGGAGAAGATGCCGGAGCGGATTTAATAAAATATTTTAAAAGGCTGTGTCGTGTTTTTTTATGTACACTTTTTCCCCCCAGGTAAATGGGTAGGGGTACGATGTACCCCATACTCATTTACATAGGGTGGGGGGCCCGGCATCTGGGGGCCCCCTTGTTAAAGGGGGCTTCCAGATTCCGATAAGCCCCCGCCCGCAGACCCCGACAACCAATGGCCAGGGTTGTCGGGAAGAGGCTCTTGTCCTCATCAACATGGGGACAAGGTGCTTTGGGGTGAGGGGTGCAGTGCCCCCCCTACCCCAAAGCACCCATACTCCCCATGTTGAGGGCATGCGGCCTGGTACGGTCCAGGAGGGGGGGGCCGCTTGCTCGTCCCCACCCCCTTTCCTGGCCTGCCAGGCTGCGTGCTCGGATAAGGGTCTGGTATGGATTTTGGGGGGACCCTACGCCGTTTTTTTTTTCGGCGTGGGGTTCCTCTTAAAATCCCTGCCAGATCGAAGAGCCTGGTATGCTCTGGGGGGGGACCCCACGCAAATTTTTTTGCGGGGGGTTCCCCTTTAAGATACCTAGCACACAAGTCGCGCCGCAAGTCGGATCGCCGCGATCCGACTTCTGATGTGGCTTCTATTCAAATCAATGGGCTCCCATAAGGAACCATTGATTTTGAATAGAGGCAGAAAACGCCGCAAAAAGCTGGCGTGAAAAAACGTCTATTGACGTCAATGCAAAACGCCAAGCAAAACGTCAGTTTTTCCCCTGACGTCAGGCCCGGCGTTTTGCTTATTTTTCTGCAAACGCCCGTGTGTATGAGGCTTGAGTGTTAAATTTCATATTTAAGTTCATTAACAGCCAAACTTTCAAGGAAATTCCAATACCTATAATTTAATACGTATTAGTTAGTTATTATTTCAAATATTCTTAGTTTTTTCCAATTTTCGGATTTCCGAATTTCGGATTTTCGTCTGTTCCAACTGCCGAATTTCCGAATCACCGCAATTGCCGAATTACCACGGATTTCCGAATTACCGCAATTGCCGAATTACCGCGAATTTCCAAATTTCCGAATTACTGCAATTGCCGAATTACCGCGAATTACCGTAATTGCCGAATTACCGCAAATTTCCGAATATCGGATTTCCGAATGTTTTAATTTCCGAATTTTTTGAATTTCCGAATTTCCGAAAAACTAAAAAACTCATTTTTTAGCCATGCACAAGTCTACTACAGAGCACTGAGCACCAGAACAACCAGACACAGGAAAAGTTTCTTCACTCAGGCAATCCATCTAATGAACAATTGAAAAATAAAACTGTGGAACACACTATACTATTTATATATACTACACTTATTTATCTAACACACATACTTAGCGTACACTTACATTTTTTGTACATAATATACCTGCACATACATAATGCTCATTGTAATATACCTGCCATACATTGTCAATTTGTATATTTTCGTTCCATACCTACCTATTTGTATTTTTTAAAATGTGTAAATTTTTAAATTTTTTACATTTTTTATTCCATTTTGTGTTTTTGTTCCGTCGTTGTCATTTTGTTGCACTGTGGAGCTTCTGTCACGAAAACAAATTCCTCGTATGTGTGAACATACCTGGCAATAAAAGTTCATTCATTAAAAAAAAAAAATAAATAAATAGCAAGTTATATTGAAAAAAAAAACTGGCTGATGAGTGCCTGGGAGAAAGAAGGCTATGCGTTCAAAGAATTCAAGACAGGGTTTGCTATGTGCTAGCCAACCAAAAAAATAGAATACATCACAAATATAAACAAGTATGAAAATAAAAACTTTAACTAAAAACTAGAAAGTTAAAAAAATGATTGGTGGCTGGGAATCTCTCAGACTGGGCTCACCCTGGGCAGGAGCATTGTGCTAATGCTACCCCCATAGGAGCCGCTGGATAGGATGAGTCCTCTGTTCTTTTCTCGAACTTCTCAAGCACTTCATCCCCTTTGACACACTGAATGTATGAAGGTACAATATTACAGAAAATCGCTGAAAATAATACTTGGTACCTAGTGGTAGCACTATAGCAAAGAAAACAGGCACTGATTCAGTTAAGGGTAAACTTAATATATTGTCACTTGATATGGATGGCAACTAAGAAAGCATAAAAATGAATTAGCCATGGTAATAAAACAATTTAGCATACAAAGTGATTAGCAATAAGGACTAGGCATAAGATGACACTTGGGGGTTGATTTACTAAAGGCAAATAGACTGTGAACTTTGCAAAGTGCAGTTGTACTCTACAAGTACAATTGCCCCAGAGCTTGGTAAATGAGCAGAAGCTCTACTGACTTTCTTCTCACATAATGTGCAAGCAAAAATGCTGTTTTTTAATTTTCTTTGCATGTGATTGAGTACTCTTTGCAAAGTGAAGTTTTACCTCATTTACTAAGCTCTGGAGCAAGACCTCAGCCCCCCCTAATATTTAACCACTTCCCGACCGCCGTATGCAGAATGACGGCCGGGAAGTGGTTTAGTTATCCTGACTGGACATCATATGACGTCCTCAGGATAACAAGCTGCCGCGCGCCGGGGGGGGGGGGCGCACATCGCGGCGATCGGTGGTGTGGGAGGTCAGTCTGACCCCCCGCAATACCAATCTCGGTAAAGTGCTTCCATCCAAAGCACTTTACCATGTGACCAGCCGTGACCAATCACGGCTGGTCACAGTGTAACACAGGAAAGCCGTTTATCGGCTTTCCTGTACTCGGGTTTGCAGACCTGAGTAGTGGAGAGCCGATCAGCTGCTCTCCTGACAGGGAGGGTTTGTGCTGATGATTTATCAGCACAGCCCTCCCTCGGATCGCCACCCTAGACCACCAGGGAGCCTGCCCAGGGACCACCAGCAATGTCCCCACCCAGGACCACCAGGGAGCCGACCAGGGACCACCAGGGAGCCGATCTGGACCAGCAGGGAGACCACCCTAGACCACCAGGTAAGGGGCATAGTGCCCAATATGAATGGCACTTAGTGCCACCTTCAGATGCCACCCTAGACCACCAGGGAATGGGCCCCTTTCTGTACATATGCCCACCAGTGCCCCATCAGTGTCCCATCAGTGTGTACCAGTGCCCCTATCAGTGCATACCAGTGCCACATATCAGTGCCCACCAGTGCCACCTACTAGTGCCCACCTATCAGTGCCCATCAGTGCCACCTATCAGTGCCCAGTGCCGCCTATGAGTGCCAATCAGTGCCGTCTACGAGTGCCCATCAGTGCTGCTTATCAGTGTCCGTCAGTGCTGCATATCAGTGCCCATCAGTATTTCATATCAGTGCTCGTCAGTGCTGCTTATCAGTGCCGCCTAACAGTGCTCATCATTGCTGCATATAAGTGCCTCATCATCAGTGTCACCTCATCAGTGCCACCTCATCAGTGCCAATCAGTACTGCCACATCAGTTCCCATCAGTGTAGCCTCATCAGTGCCCATCAGTGATGGAGAAAATTTAATTATTTACAAAGTTTTGTGACAGAAATAGAGAATTTTTTTTTTTTTCATAATTTTTGGTCTTTTTTTGTTCATAGCGCAAAAAATAAAAACCCCCAAGGTGATCAAATACCACCGAAAGAAAGCTCTATTTGTGGGAACAAAATGATAAAAACTTTGTTTGGGTACAGCGTCGCACGACCGCGCAATTCTCATTCAAAACGCAACAGCACTGAAAGCTGAAAATTGGTCTGGTAGGAAAGTGTTCTAAGTGCATAGCATTGAAGTGGTTAAATACTAAAAATACCGCGCTTACTGATAGGCCTGGTAGTAGCTGCTAGCACGACAATGGACTAGATTGGAGTGACAGCAAGATAGAAAAGTGCAGCTCTACTATGTAAGATTAAAATGACACATTAAAATAATCAATAAAAAAACACTGGTGACCAGAATGTGCAAAATAAAATGTCCAGGTGTCTGAAACCCGGACTGGATGATTGGAACAATCCAGTAAATCAATAAAAACAAACAGCCCATGTCCAAATATCAAGTACATATAAAATATATATATATAAATTATAGAAATGTAAGGTGTCCAAAAAAACCTGTGTACAAGGGCCACAGGGCAAAGTGATTCAAAGTGCAAATATGATGTCAATATCAGTGTCCACCGGGTTTCTGGTGCCCACAATAGAATGTGCAGACGATCATAGGTATTTAAAGTGACAGGTGCCCAAACATGAAGTGTGACAACAAATAAAATCCACCACCGTGCGATGTATATGCTTACCAGAAACTGGTAAGAAACCAGCAGAAGGCGCTATCCTAGAGATGTCCTCACTTGGTGGAACCCTGGGACACCACTGATACATTCAAGACTGGCATAAATCGTCTCTGCATTTTTCCAAAGGGTAGTTCAACATCAGTGCCAGGGAAGGGTATACCAAACGTGTTCCGAACATCATAAAATGAAAAAGTCTCGCCATAGTGTAACACCGTTTGAATGAATTTATTTAAAAATGGCTAAAACACTTACATGTAACGAATAAAACTAAGCTCAGCAACCCTAATACTTACCTGAGCCCCCTTTCGATCCCTAAATGTCCACGAGAGGGACTCACACTCCTGATTGGCTTTTGACAGCAGCAGGAGCCCTTGGTTCCTCGCTGCTGTCAATCACAGGCTGTGAGACAATCAGGAGATGGAGGTGGCGGGGCCAAGCAGTGGCACACACAGAGCTGCGGCTCAGGATCATGTCTGCTTGGGTGCCCCCAGAGCTAGCTGCTTGCTGTGGGAGCACAGGGTAGGTGGAAGGGGCCAGGAGCACCATAGGGGGATCTAAGAAGAGGAGGATCCGGGCTGCTCTGTGCAAAACCACTACACAGAGCAGGTGAGTATAACATGTTTGTTATTATTAAAAAAAAAAGACTTTAATATTGCTTTAAACCATAAAGACAGTGGAAAAAAAAGAGACCCACATGATGATATTAACTGGTTTTGTCACTGGCTGATTGGCATGAAGTTTTCAGCTTTACTTTAATAGTAAACTTTCCTATAGCTTTTAGCTCTGTTGTGGCAGCTATGTCCACCTAAATTTAGATCTATAACCATGGGATACAAATCAGTTGTTGCAGCCCAAACTGCAAAACCAAAACTTTTTTCAAAATAGAATGAATCAGATGGGGTGCCCAGTATGCTCATGCTGTGTGCTATAAATATAGTATTTCATTTACAACCTTGTGTAAAAAACTAAAACTTTCATTTTCCAAAAACCTGTGGCCAAAAAGGAATTCTTCAAAAGACTTGACAAACCCCTTACAAAATATCTTGTGGGTGTTTCTACTGTGCTGGTTCTCCAGGTCCACCAAACATGTGATAGGTAGTCAGGAAAGTGGATGCCTAATTATTGCCTATCAAAAGCTTGAAGGTGCTCCTTGTATTTTGGGCCCATGCTGTGTGTGAGCGGTGTGTAAAAAAAATACAATTTAATTTTCTTTCTTCATGTTCCAAAAACCATGTTGTAAAACATTAGATATTTAACATTTTTAGCCACTTCAGCCCAGAAGGATTAGCCCCCTTCCTGACCAGAGCACTTTTTGTGATATGGCACTGCATCGCTTTAACTGACAACTGCGCGGTCGTGCGATGTACCCAAACAAAATTTATGTCCTTTTTTTCCCACAAATAGAGCTTTCTTTTGGTGGTATTTGATCATCTCTGTGGTTTTTATTTTTTGGGATATAACAAAGCGACAATTTATGTTTTGCTATAATACATATCCAAAAAAATAAAGAAAGAAAGAAACAAATTTCTTCATCAGTTTAGGCCAATATATATACATATTTTTGGTAAAAAAAAAATTGCAATAAGCGTATATTGATTGGTGTACGCAAAAGTCTACAAACTATGAGAAATGATTTATGGCGTTCTTATTATTTATTTTTTTTACTAGTAGTGGGCGGCGATCTGCGCTTTTTACCGGGACTGCGATATTGCGGCTTTCATATCGGACACTTTTGACACTTTTTTGGGACCACTGACACTTATACAGCGATCAGTGCTATGAAAATGCACTGATTACTGTATGAATGTCACTGGCAGGGAAAGGGTTAACACTAGGGGGCGATCAAAGGGTTAAATGTGTTCCCTGTCAGTGTGTTCTAACTGTGGGAGGAAATGGGCCTATTTTAATCCAACAAAAACTTTTATTGGTATAGAGAGGCATATAATAACACACTGTGTCACATATACATTTAAGTTAGCGTTTGATTCCTTATCGTACAGTTTGTACATTTACATAGCATAGTACATACATTTATAGTTGCCTAGTAACCAGTTGCATGCTATAATGTCATGGGGTATGTGAGGTCTCTCGCGGCTGTAGGGACTTGGTCCACACGGGGCTGGCGGTAGGGTCACCTCTGCATGGTAACTTGTTGCATGTCCTGTGTATCACCAGCTATCAGTCTTGATCTTCGGTCACGTCATCGGTCGAGGATACCGATTCCAGCCATCTGTCCCATATTTTATGGTATTTATTGGGGCAGTTCCTATGTTGGTAGGAGTTTTTTGTATGGGAGTGTTTGGTTGACTGACGCCAACCATTCCTGAAAAGTTGGAGTCACTGTCCTGAGTCATCTATGAGCGATCATTAGTCTAGCCATATATAGTGTTTCCTGCATAAATGTATGTAGATATCTATTTTGTTCCTGCTCGGGCAAGAGTCCGAGCAAGCATTGTTTTGGGCATAAAGACAGTGGGGATCCCATGACGTCATGCAGGAAGTCAACTATCTGTTTCCAGTAATCCTGGACTGTCGGGCATGACCGTTAAAAGATGAAAGAAGGAGCTGTCATTAGCCATACATCTTGGGCATCTAGGCTCCTGCTCTGGTCTATATCTGGCCAAGCGATCAGGGGTAAGGTAAGATCTGTGTACAATGTAGATTTGTGTGAGCCTATCAGACATTTTTGGGGATACCCTTTTACAGGAGGATAGTATATCCGACCACTCCTCATCCTTCAGCTCCCCCACACCCTCTTCCCACCGTGCCTTGCGTCTAAAGGCGAGCTCCGAGGCAGCGGGGGTAAGGAGAGTAGCATAGGAGATGGAAGTCAGGCCCTTGGGGTCACTGCCGCTGAGGGTGCCCACTAGGTCAACCGGAGTTAAATCCGGAGAGCCGGCAGCAAACTGACATTGCAGCGCATGGTGGATCTGGAGATAACGAAAAAACATAGAGTTAGGTAACTTGTGGGCAGTCTTTAGTTCCTGAAAGGATTTTACACCGGTGATGCCCATCACCTGGCATAGGTACAGCACTCCTCGCTCCAGCCACAGGTCAGTATTTGGTATCTTGAGAAGCTCTGGAAGGTTATTGTTCCCCCAAAGTGGCGAACGGGCATTTACAGGAGGAATCCCTAGTCGTCGAGTAGTCAAGCCCCAAATTTTGCAGTGGTGGTATAGCATACCTGTACGTCCCCCTATCCCAGTCAGGGCATCCGTCCCACCAAGCAGTACCTGAAAAGGATGTGTCAGTCTCCTAGTGATATGTGAACAAGCTAGGTTGAGGTACCGAGATTTATCGTCCTTATCAAAGTAGAAGAAGTAGGACAATTGGGCAGCCAAATAGTAAAGATAGAGATCAGGCAGAGCTACTCTCCCCAGGTCTGTAGGCTTCTGTAGGGTACGCCAGGAAAGTTGGTGTCTAGAAGTGCCGCAAATGAAAGAATTCAGTATGGAGTCCATTGTTTTAAATACCTTCAGGGGTAAGTAGGACGGAGAGTGCCAGAAAATATACAGGAGTTTGGGCAGTAAGATCATCTTTACTAGGTTCACGAGGCCCATGACTCCAAGAGGGAGTCGTGCCCATACCTGCGTTTTGGCTTTGAGCAGGACATATAGGGGCTCCACGTTTAGCCTGATATAATCTAAAGGGGATCTGGTGACCTGTATCCCTAAATATTTGATCTGGCTGGCTCTCTGTAGTGGGAGATTTGCCTGTTCCTGTGGTGGGACTGTCGAGTCTAGGGGAAGTATTTGGGATTTTTCCCAGTTTATCTGGAGGCCCGAGAATTTGCCAAAGCTTTCAATAAGGTGTAAAGCCGCAGTGAGAGAAGGACCCGCATCCTCCAGATACAACAGCATGTCATCCGCATATAGGCTAAGAGTCTCGGTCAAATGTCCAGAAACAAGGCCCCTAATATCCGGGTGCGCCCAAATGGCGATTGCTAGGGGTTCCACCGCCAGCGCATATAACAGTGGGGACAATGGACAGCCCGGGCGGGTGCCCCTGTATAGTAAAGATGGTTCCGAAGTCCTCCCATTAATCGAGACCCTGGCCACTGGCGCTTGGTATAACAGCTGTATGCACTTTATAAATTTAGGCCCAAACCCATACCGCAGACATTCCCAAAGATACGGCCACTCGACTGAGTCGAACGCTTTAGCTGCGTCCAGACTCACCACCACTCTAGTACCTGTTGAGTCGTGAGTAGCCTGGAGATTCAGGAAGAGCCGGCGCAGGTTGAAGGCTGTACTTTTATGAGGCATAAAGCCGGTTTGGTCGGGGTGGATTAGGGATAAAATCACTGTATTTAACCTAAAGGCGAGCACCTTGGCCAGGATATTAATATCTATTTGGAGGAGAGAAATCGGCCTATAGGATTCGGGTAGGGAGGGGTCTTTACCAGGTTTGGGTATCAGTACTATTAAAGCTTCTTTAATTGAGTCTGGGAGCGTGGAGGTGTCAAACATATGTAGAAACAATTTTTGGAGTTGCGATACAATCGCCTCTCTAAATTGGTTATGAAATTCTAGGGGGAGTCCGTCGGTTCCAGGGGCTTTGCCCGCAGCTAAATGAGCTATAGCTTCGTTTATATCATCAGACGTGATGGGGGCCTCCAATTGTGCTAATTGGGACTGGGTTAGCTCAGGAAAGTCCACAGAGTGTAGGAAATTTGTCAAGTCATCTTGAGTATGGCGGGTGTGGGAGGAATATAGACTGGAGAAAAACGTATGGAATTCCTTGGCCACTAAGTCAGGATCAGATATAGTCTTCCCAGTGGGGTCGCGAAGGGATACCCCAACCGGAGGCGTATGGTCCAGATGAGCTAAGTAAGCCAAAAGCCTGCCCGCGCGTTCGCCGTGTTCGAAATTTTGTTGCATGGAAAATAATATATTTTGTTTAGCTTTATCTAATATAAGGTGATTGACCACTTGAGCCTGTGTTTTAAGAAGTGCTGCATTGTGGGGAGAGGGGTCCGTCTGGAAGGTCTGTTCTAGCAACTGCAGTTGAGTCTCGGCCTGGGTCACAACCAATTTGGATGACCTCTTGTATCTGGAGATGCGAGTAGAAAGTATAGTCCTGACATGAAGTTTAAACAAATCCTACACTGCTGTCATTGTGGCCAAGCCTATATTGGTGCTGAAGAAAAAAGCCCATTCCTTCTGCAGAGAGTCAATGTCGGGTAATATGGAGAGCCAGAAAGGATTTAGCTTCCATGTACGGGCCGAGGGAGGGGGCTGCAGGTCTATGGTTACCCAGCATGGAGAGTGGTCAGACAGCACCCGAGTCTTGAAGCCTGCATCACGTAGGAGGGGTATGAGGGGTGGGGATACCAAGATGAGGTCTATTCGTGACATAGTAGAGTGAGATTGGGAATAGCACGAGTAGTTACGTTGGGTAGGATATCTATGTTTCCAGGTATCCGTCAGATTGAGCTCCCGCATCATGCGGCCAAATCTGGTCAAAGTAGGAGTGCCCTCATCGGTTGAGTCCTGTCTGAACCTGTCAAGAGAGGGATCAGTCACCATATTGAAGTCCCCAAGCCAAATGGCCGGGACAGTGGGGTATTGTGACATAAAAGTTACTCCATCTTGTATCACCGTAAACTGGAACAGGGGAGGGACATAAAATGCGAGGATGAGGAGTTCATAAGCATTAACCATTGCATGCAAAAATACAAATCTGCCCTGAGGGTCAGTCCGTAAATCCAGTAGCTGGAACCGAGTATGTCTGGCTATCAGGATCGCCACGCCCCTAGAATGGGGGGTATGGGGAGCCTGGTATACCCATCCAAGCCAAGGCTTCTTGAGAGCAAGTTGGAGGGAGCCAGTAAGATGTGTCTCCACTAGCACCGTAATTTCTGCCTTCATAGCTTTAACCCGGGAAAGGACAGCCAAGCGTTTAGGCCTAGCACACAGACCCATGACATTCCATACAATTAGTTTAATGGGAGCCATATTATAGCATAAAGTCTGGCAGCATGTGGGGTTTGTGCCACATCCTGCAGCAGTAAAGGGAGCTCAGCAGCAGGAGCAGCTAATTTCCCTAATGCCCCACACGCTGCAGACACACAGCATTGCAGTTGTACCAATAATATGTCCAATGATATTGTACACGCTATAAATAAAAGGATCTAGATAGCATAATTTCAAAGAAGCCTCAATCAAACGGATTGCCATACCACTTAGTAATAAAAATGTATAAGCAAATAAAAACAAAAGAAAAGAACAGCAAAACCAGAACCTTTTCACTTCTGACTTGCAGACATACTCAGTGAGATTAGGTTCGTAACATGCACTGGACCAGAGGCTGCTGTGCAGGGAGCTATGCAACAACTCGACAGCAGCAATCGGCCAGGGAAACATGGCTTGGGCACCGCCCGTTACGTATCCAAACATGGACAGTGCCTAAATTGTCAACGCACAAAGGGGGAACGTTTGTTCTCTGGAAAGCTGAGTTTGGAACAGGGGGCGCATCTGCTCCAGACACCAATGTCCTGACAAAGGGCTCAACAAAAGAAAAAAAGAAAAGAGGGGGGAGTACTGGGGTCTTTAGCAGTTTATGTGGAACGCAGCAGCACAAAAAAACAAAAATATATGTGGGTAAAGTTCAGTATAGTCTGAGGCCTTGCAGAGTAACAGTGCCGTGTGCTTGCGGCATTAATCAGAGAGGAAAAAGCATCCAGTGAAGGATCAATTGGTCATATTGGGACAGGCGAGGGAATGAGAGGCAGTCATAAGGGGGGAGAGAAGACTTACAGTGAGTTGCAGCCATTGCAGCTGATAGTATGACCAGACTAGTCCGTTCAATGCGGTAGGGGAAAGAGTGCCATACGATAACAAATATACTGGGGCACCTAAGAGGCTGCTCCACGTCTCTCCAGCCAGGCCAACACCGTCTTAGGGTCGTCAAAGAAATGCACTCTATCCTCTCCCACCACCTGCAACCTAGCGGGGTACAGCATAGCGTATTTTAGGTGCTTAACCCTCAGCTGCCGTTTAGCCTCGGTGAATTGAGCGCGGCGTCGCTGGAGGTCCGCGGAGAAATCCGGGTATACCGACACTTGCATATTGCCGCATGGTATATTCCCTTTCTCCAGGGTCAGGCGAAGGACGGCATCCCGGTCCCTGAAATTCAGGAATTTGGCGATGAAAGTCCGGGGTGGCGCTCCTATGGGCGGTGGTTTGGCAGCCAGGCGATGAGCCCTCTCAACCACAAAAGAGGCAGAGAAGGCCTCTCTTCCATAGGTGGTGACGAGCAAGGTCTCAAGGAAAGATTGCGGGTCATTGCCCTCTGTCCCCTCCGGCAGACCCACGAAGCGGAGGTTACACCGTCTTAGACGGTTTTCCATGTCATCTTGCTTCGCGATCACGGTGTGGAGCTGGTGTTGCAACTGCTCCGTTGCGGCCTGCAATGGCGGCACGTCGTCTTCTATGCGGCCTATAAGGCGTTCAGTTTCGGACACCCGCTCTCGTACCTTCTGGAGGTCATGCCGCAGTAAGGAGATATCCACCTTAACCTCTTCAATTTGGGAGGTGAGGGCATCCAATATTCTGTCTGTGTCGCCGGAGACGGGTTCAGTGTCGGCAGAGAGCGCGGCGCCATTTTCCCTGCCATTCTCCTGTTCCTCATGGCGGAACTTGTCTAGCTTGTTAACTGCCTCGGAGGCCCTCTTAGGCGGTGACATCTCGGTCTGTAGGGTACGGAGGGTCTCAGACTTCAAGCGGGTGAAGAAGCTAGAGGAATTAACCCGAGGATTTCAGCAAAAAGGATGAGTATTCTGCGGAGCTCTGAACACTAACACCCTACTCCATTCAGCTTCAGGCCATGCCCCCCAAACGGGCCTATTTAAGTGGACAACACTCAGAAGCCAGTGCTGTCTGTTCTACAGCGTGTAGTATACCTGTGAGCATCAGCTCTGTTCCTGTTTGTCTGATCCTGTTCCCTAAAGACACGACTTGCCCTAACCTGCTTGATACCTGCCTGCACCGACCCCCAGCTACCCACAACCACCCTTCTGTTTGATCCTTGGTACCTCTGTTGCCCGCCTGATTACAACCCTTGCTTGGACTTTGACTACCCGTTTGCCTGATCCTTTGTACCGCAATGCCTGTCAGTTGCTGACCCAGCCTGAATCACATTCCTTCCTGTCTGCACGAGCCTCCCCGGAATCTCTCACATCATCATGAGAGACTTTCCAGCCCTCATGCCGTCCTGAACTCTTGGTCTCCTGTCTGCACTACCAGGGGCCCTAGAATCAGGTGCGCAAGAGTGGTTATTCCCTGCATAAGACAGACTCCGGCCCCAGGAGCGTGACACGATTAAGGTCCTCTCCCCTGTCAGAACGGGGATCCGCTTGTTTACATTCACAGATCCGCGTTCTGTTTCTGCGGGGGAGCGATCGCAGGTGGCTGGCGGACATCGAGTCTGCCCCACTCACCACTCACTGATTAGCTCCCCCGCTAGCCAGTGAGCGCGCTCACAATACACGCTCCCGCCGTCAGATGACAGCGATCCGGCGGGCGGTCGGCAATCGGTTAATTAGAGGCACGGAAAGTCTACTTTGCAAAACATGGTCATTTTTGGGTATTTCTCCTGTGATAGCTAGTCAGGAAATTAGATGTACTGTATAACGTATGCCCCTAGAAAGTCTGAAGGTGCTCCTTGAAATTTGTCTAGGTAGCAAAAAGTCCAACACATGTGGTATCCCCATACTCAGAAGGCGTAGCAGAATGTGTTTTGGGGTGAAATCTTAAGTATGCCTATGCTGTGTGTGAGACATAACTTTGTAGACTCTATAACTTTAACACAGACTAAATAAAATACACATTTTCTACCAAGGAAATGTATCAGAATATATTCTGGCTTAACATTCTGAATAAAGATATTTTTTTGCAGAGTTTTTTAATAGCAGAAACTAAGGGAAATAGTTTTTCAAAATGTTGTTGTTTTTCCTTTATATAGAAAAAAAAATTAACGATGAATTAAAGGAGTTGTGAAGGCAGAAGTTTTTTTTTTTATCTTAATACATTCTATGCATTAAGATAAAAAGCCTTCTGTTTGCAGCAGCCCCCCCCCCCCCTAATTCTCATACCTGAGGTTCCTCTCTGTCCAGCGATGTCCACAAGTGTGTCAGCCGTCCGAGATTCTCCCTCCCTGATTGGCTGAGACACAGCAGCTGCGCCATTGGCTGCTGCTGCTGTCAATCAAAGTCAGCTAGCCAATCCGGAGAGAGAGAGGGGGCGGAGATTTGTGTCTGAATGCACACAGGGAGCTGTGACTCGGCTCAGGTGCCCCCCATAGCAAGCTGCTTCCTGTGGGGGCACTGAACAGGAGGGAGGGGCCAGAAGCACACAAGAGGGACCCGAGAAAGAGGAGGAACCCGGGCTGCTCTGTGCAAATCCACTGCACAGGGCAGGTAAGTATAAAATGCTTATTATTTGTATAGGGAAAAAACAAGACTTTACAATCACTTTAAATTAAACAATTAATTTGGGTACAGTGTTGCGCGACCAAGTAACTGTTAGTCAAAGTATCACAATGCTGAAAACTAAAAAAATACCCTAGACAGGAAGAGGGTTTAACATGCTGGTCTTCAAGTGATTAAAAAATGTCCCCAATGACAGTACCTTGCTACTCCTGTCCTCTTTTGACCATAGCTTCCCTATTTGCCTTGAAAACTGTCAGAATTTAGTATCAGGATTTGCCCTACACCCCCATAGACTTCAATATGGTTTGCTGCTAAGTTTTGGCTTTGCAGATTTTTAAGGATTTAGCCCCCATAAGTGCACTTGTCTGTATATTTAGTTGATTTATGGTTCTTCTTTACATTGTTTTCAATGACTGAATTATATGTTCTTTACCGTGTATCAAGTTTGGATTTGTAAATTGATAAATGCGATTAGCTGCGAAAATGTTTAATTGGCATAAACAGAATCTATCAGGTTAATTAGTCCTGTGAGACTAATTAGAAAATGTACAGTGAGGAATATATATAAGACCCACTCAGCGCTTCATTACAAGGACACCATCTGTCTCAGATGTACACAGTTACAGGTATGTCAACTCCAGACTTAATTAATTACAGCTAATATGATCATATAGTTTTAACACACGTTAATAATTGGCCGAAGCAGGATAATGTAGAGATAGTCATTGGCAAAGGCAGAAAATGTTGAGTTACAGCATTTCATATAAATATGCCAATCGCTTCACTGGCTTCCTCTACCCCACCGTATAAAATTCAAAATAATAACCACAACATACAAGGGCATCCACAACACTGCTCCCATCTACATCACCAATCTCATCTGCAGATATTGCCCAAATCGTCCTCTCCGCTCCTCCCAGGACCTCCTACTCTCTAGCTCCCTTGTTACCTCCTCCCATGCTCGCCTACAGGACTTCTCCAGAGCCTCTCCCATCCTCTGGAACTCCCTGCCCCAGAATGTCCGGTCAGCCCCCACCCTGTCCGCCTTTAGGCGATCCTTGAAAACTCACTTATTCAGGGAAGCCTACCCCACCTCCACCTAAGACCCGTGCTTGAGTCACCTCTATCAGATCATCCCCTGCAGCCATTACCTTTTGTACCACCTCCCCCTCCCTTTAGATTGTAAGCTGCATGAGCAGGACCCTCCTATTCCTTCTGTATTGAACTGTATTGTAATTGTACTGTGTCCCTTCTTTATTGTAAAGCGCTGCGCAAACTGTTGGCGCTATATAAATCCTGTATAATAATAATAAATACATTATACAGGTATTTGGACTGTTTGTAGTTGAAAAATTGTAAATGGTGTGGCAGGTAGAATAGCGCACTTAGAATTCACACCAGCGGCCGCTCTGCATATCCTGGTAGGGTAGACAACCTTTTCCTATTACAATCTTGCAGCTATATACATGATAGGTCCAAACATTTGTGGAAACCTGACCATTACGATTATACAAGACTGTTGGACATCCCATTCCAAAACCATGGCCATTAATATGAAGCCCTCACTCTTTGTAGTTATATCATCCTACCACTCTTTTGGGAAGAATTCTACAAGATTTTAGAGGGTGTCTGTGGGAAATTAAGCCCATTTCTGAGGTCAGTGCTGATGTTGGATGAAAAGACCTGGCTCACAATTGGGGTTCTAATTCATTCCAAAGGTGTTCAGTAGGGTTGAGGTCAGCGCTTTGTGCAGGAAACTTGAGTTCCTCCATCCAACAAACCTATATGAGATTGTTTGGCATCCTATTCCAGTACCATGACCATTAACATGGAGTCTTTGCCCACCCTCTTTGCAACTTTACCATCCTCCACTATTCTGGTAAGGCTTTCCACAAGGAGTGTGTCTTTAGGAATCTGTGCCAGTTTGTGAGGTCAGTTACTGATGCTAGATGAGAAGACCTGGCTCACAAACAGCATTCCAATTCATCCCAAAGGTGTTCAGTAGGGTTGAGGTCAGGGCTTCATGCAGGATAATTAAGTTCCTCCACACAACATACCGATATGATCTTGTTTGACATCCCATTCAACCACCATGACCATTAACATGGAGGCCCTTCTTTTTGCAGTTATAACATCCTCCACTATTCTGGGAAGGATTTTTACAAAGAGTGAGTCTTTAAGAATCTGTGCCAATTGGTGAGGTCAGGTACTGATGCTGGATGAGAAGACCTGGCTCACAATCAGAATTCCAATTCATCCCAAAGGCGTTCAGAAGAGTTGAGGTCAGGGCTTTGTGCAAAACACTTGAGTTCCTCCACCCAACGCCTATATGAGCTTTTTGACATCCCATTCCAATACCATGAATATTAACATACAGGTATAACATCCTCCACTATTCTAGAAAGGCTTTCGACAAGGAGTGTGTCTATAGGAACCTGTGCCATTTTGTGAAGTCAGTTACTGATGTTGGATGAGAAGATATGGCTCACAGTTGGTGTTCCAATTCATCTCAAAGGTGTTCAGTAGGGTTGAGGTCAGGGCTTTGTGCAGGACACTTGAGTTCCTCCACTCAACACACATATATAGGCTTGTTTGTCATCCCCTTCCAATACCATGACTATTAACATGGAGCCCCCCTCTTTGCAGGTATATCACCCTCCACTCTTCTGGGAAGACTTTCTTCAAGATTTTGAAGGGTGTCTGTGGAAATTTGAGCCCATTTGTGAGGTCAGGTATTGATGTTGGTTGAAAAGACCTGGCTCACAATCTGTATTCCAATTGATCCCAAATGTGTTCGGTAGGGTTGAGATCAGGCCTTTGTGAAGGAAACTTGAGTCCTCAACCCAACACACCTGTATGAGCTTGTTTAACATCCCATTCTAATACCATGACCATTAACATGGAAACCCCCTCTTTGCAGCTATAACATCCTCCAATATTCTGAATAGGCTTTTCACAAAGAGTGCGTCTTTAGGAATCCTCGCCAATTTGTGAGGCCAGGTACTGAAGATGGATGAGAAGACCTGGCCCACAATTAGTGCTCCAATTCAATCCAATGGTGTTCAGTAGAGTTGAGGTCAGGGTTCTGTGCAGGACACTCGAGTTTCAAGTGAGTCCTCTCTCTGTTTGTGCATTTCTATGTATTTCCAGTAGTTAGGAAACTCAGTGTAGCGTTCGGGATCGCAGAGATACCTTGATGTGGTAGTGTGGCTTCCACGTGTATTTTCAAATGATTGCAATTAACTTTTAATTTCATTATTTAAAAACATCACATCAAGTGCATTTACTGGCCAACATAAGAATCTCTGAGGCACAGCTGAGAAGTATCTGTGTTGGTAGGCTAACCAATAAACAGGGGATGCAATTGCACTGAGTGTTACATATAGTTGCATATAGTTACATAAAGTACAGTTACACTGCTCCTCTCCTCCTGGTTCACCTTTTGACATGAGTTCACAAGTCATTCCTAGGATTAAGAGCCATAAAATGCAACATCTAAGCTAGAAACCTACCTGTGGTTTCCAATGGTTTCTAATGTTAAAAGGTGACAAATATTACAACACTACACTTTAACCTGAGTAATTCAACAGATTGAATGCTAAGGACCCTTTTTGTACTGCCAGGACACTCGAGTTCCTCCAAGCCAAACTCATCAAACCATGTCTTTATGTAGTTGGTTTTGTAGATAGGGGAACAGTCATGGTGGAACAGAAAAGTGACTTCACCAAACTTATACCACAAGGTTTGAAGAGCACAATTGTCCACATATGCTGTAACATTGACAGTACCCTACACTGGGTGGGTCCACGTAGATTTGGCCACATAGGTTGGATTAGTGGTCAAGTGACCATAATCTATTAACCGTATAGGTAGGTGTGATGGTCAGGTGCCCATAAAGTTTTGGCCATAAATTGTATGTCACATTTATTCTTCTTAAAATGAATTCCTAACTCCACTTTTGCGGGGGAAAAAAAATATAGCAAATGAAAAAATAATATACCATATACAATCGTTACACAAGCCATATTGTAATTTATTATGAAAAATGACCTTTATTTTTCAATCTGCAGCCGCCGTAATTTTCTGTAAAATTCAATGCAATACGGCATCCTGGAGGCGCCCTGTAGACTGCTGGTGTATAAAGCGCCCCCAAAAATGGAATTTCCTGCTTGTGTGATTGGCTCACTGATTTTCCCAGAAGTCTGCACAAAGTTGCAAGTGAGATTTTAGGCATCCCCTGCAATAGAAATTTTTGTTTTGGTGAGACCCTCCCCAACAGTTAACAAGATTGAAAACAATCACCTTGTAAAATAAACCATTCAGTTTAAAATACAAAGGAAAGGCAAAACATTTGTGTATGGATATAAAAGCATTATAATTTATTGTTTTACATTTTTTATAAGTGATCACATTCCCTCTGTTCTCAGCTGCACAAGAGCTAGGGAAGAAGAAACAGCAGCACACTAGTCTTTCCAGTGAATAGCTGTGCAGGGGGAGGGGGGTGTCATGACAAGTCTGATCATTGAAGGAGAGCAGGCTGAGTTCTCAGCACAACTAGAGAATTGACCACTCTGTGCTCTCCTGCTTAGTGTGGTCAGTTTTAATAGGAAAGCAGAGGGACTGGCAGGAACACCAGGAATTTCACACAAAATAAGCAATACAAAGAGACCAGGAGACTTTCTCATAGAAGTACATGGTACAGCAGGCACATACTGTATCAGGAATATGGGTTTTATGAGAATTTGCATCAAATGTACAGCTTTAAGGGCCCAGTCACTAGCTTTCTTCTTCTTTTTAAGGGCTTTATTTGCCCACTTTTATGAAAAAAATGTTCCAGAAAACACAGAACATGAGTTTTCCCTTACAGGGGTTTTCAGCATTTATCTTCCATCAAAACAAATGGACATTCATCCTCCAGGCTTATAAATGCAGCACTCCTGCTCTGGCCTTACCCTGTAGGCCTTTGTCTCCCACAGACCATCTTCCTACACAACTCTGTGCACACAGCTAGCAGACCTCTGCTGCTCTTGCTCCCACCATCTCTCTTAGGTGGAGCCCTCCAAACTCCTGGGCAACTACCTCCTTTCTCCCGGGGTGGAGCCCAGAACCATGGTCAGGTCACTACTAATAGCCCAGCACACATCTGACCAATTATTGTGCTGTGGTTCTGAAAACCCGGACCCAGGATTGGAGATTTCATCACTTTGAAATCTCCAGGCTCCAGGTCTCAACACTGAGGAAACTGAAAAGCCAGTTTTCTCTCCATGACACAATCTCCCTGGAGCCCCTCAACCAGACCCACCCCCCCCCATTTAAAAATCAGTCCTCAAAGGACAGGGTGAAACAAACAGCAGCAACAAAAGGTAGGGATCTGCTACAAAGTTTGTTAAAATCACTTCAATGTACATCGATCATTCAGAGGGGTGGGTTTTTTTTCAATAAAAGTGGAGTTGTATTTTAAACTTTAAGGCCTCATACACACGGGCGTATTTAAAAAAATAAACAAAACGTCGGGGCCAACGTCAAGGAAAAAAAGTCGACGTTTTTCAGCGTTATGCATTGACGTTTTTGAGCGTTAGTGAGCGTCGGCGTCAATAGACGTTTTTTAAAAAAAAATCATCCCTCTGCTATTTTTCAACCTAAAAACGTCGGCGTCAAAAAGCGCCGGAAAACGCCGGTACAATATTAGGTGGCGTTTGTTGGCATATTGTGGCGTCGGCGTCAAAAAACGCCAAACGTTACAGCCTCAGAACGCGCTGGCCATGGGTTCTACTTTCTGCTCACTAATCTACCATCTACAGCTCAAAAACGTCAACGTTTTTATGTGGCCATTGACTAACATGGGGAGCAGAAAAAAAACGTCAGTAGACGGCGGCGTCAAAAAACGCCCGTGTGTATGAGGCCTAATAGTGTCCAAAAAGTATCCCAGTTGGTTTTGCTGTTGCTATGATTTGGTCCTGAAAAGGGTGGGAGTTATTATACAAATATAAGATTCCTGCTCTCAAAAGGGATGCGTGAATTGGTGACCGGTTTGTGTATGTACAATGTGAGGATCGTCTCTAATGTTCATGGATAATGTTTTTTTCCAAAAAACACGGTGTGCAGAATTATCCTGCAGAACTTCTCCCTATATAGGGGGACACCTCTGAGTAGTGAACATATGTTAAGTATGTTTGGTTCTGTAGGACCAAAGAAGATGGATGAGATGGATGAACGATTACATGATAAAGAAGTTTAATAATGAAGTAACTCCATCATGGAAAGTTATGCATTTGGGGGCTAAGAATATGGATGCATCATATATCCACTTACCTACCGGGTCACTTTTTTACATTTGGTGGTCACAAGCTAAAAACATTTTTTTTTGCTAGAGAATTACTTAGAACCCCCAAACATTATATATATATTTTTTTCAAACACCCTAGAGAATAAAATGGCGATCGATGCAATACTTTTTTGTCACACGGTATTTGCGCAGCGGACACAATTTTACTTTTTTGAGTTAAAAAATAAGACAACAGTAAAGTTAGCCCAATTTTTTTCCATATTGTGAAAGAGGATTTTACGCCGAGTAAATAGATACCATACATGACCTGGTTGAAAATTGTGCGCACTCGCGGAATGGCGACAAAGTCCGGTATTTAAAAAGTTCCATAGGCGACGTTTTAAACATTTTTAACGGTTACCAGGTTAGGGCTACAGAGGAGGTCTTTTGCTAGAATTACTGCTCACACTCTGGTGATCGCGGTGATACCTCACATGTGTGGTTTGAACACCGTTTTCATATGTGGGCGCGACTTACGTATGCGTTTTCTTTGCTGCGCGAGCTCGCGGGGACGGTGGCGTTTTAAATCTTTTTTTTAAATTTTATTTATTTATTTATTTTTAGCACTGTTCCTTTAAAAAAAAAAAATCTGATAACTTTTATTGCTATCACAAGGAATGTAAACATCCCTTGTGATAGTAATATATGGTGACAGGTACTCTTTTTGGAGGGCCGGGGGGTCTAAAAGACCCCCCATCCCTCCTTTGCACTTCACAGTATTCAGTTTACCAAAAACGGTGATTCTGAATACTGTAATTTTTTTTAAATTGGCGCCGTTAGCTGCCGTGTAAACCGCAAGTGACGTTGTTTGCCGAAGGAATTTGCCGAAGGAGACCCGATCGGAGCCGATTACGGCTTCTGTCAGGTCTCCTTCCAGCTGGCGGACGTGCCGGATCGTTGCTCCGGTCTCCCGGTGGGACGGGAGGCCGGAGAAGAGCGGCAAAAGGCGGCGGGAGGGGTGGTGTCCCCTCCCGCCCCCTAGGGTAATGAGCGAGCGGCTCCCGAGCCGGATCGGTTGTTACCCCTGGATAGCCGACCGCCAGCTCTAAAAAATGATACCGGGATATAGCCTGCAGGTGCAGGCTATGTCCCAGGAGAGCTGCTCAAACCCGACCGCCGCCTATTTACGGCGCTGGTCGGGAAGTGGATATACTAGGCGAAGTACAACTGGGGGAATCCATAGTGGAGAAGGATCTGGGGGTTTTGGTAGATCATAAGCTTAATAATGGCATGCCATCCCAAGCTGCGGTTGTTATTATTATTATAATTATTATACAGGATTTATATAGCGCCAACAGTTTGCGCAGCGCTTTACAATATAAAGAGAGACAATACAGCAACAGTACGATTCAAAACAAGAGGGTTAGAGGGGCCCTGCTCCTGTAAGCTTACAATCTAAGAGGGAGGGGCTGGTGAAACATAAGGTAGGGACTGTGAGAGATGAACTTATGAGGGGAGTAGAATATTCCGTTGTTAGCTGGAGGCAGGATAAAGAGGAGAGGAGAGTGTTGAGAGTGAAGCTGTATAGGGTGTGTTACGTGGCTAAGATTTCTGGGCAGTGGAGATGTCCCCACGAACTGCATCAATCTTGTTTTTGAAGTGGTTTGCAACCTCGTGAGCAGTGAGCGAGTGAGCGAGGTGGTGGTGGAGAAAGTAGAGAATTAAAAGTAGAGAAGAGACGATGAGGACTGGAGGACAGAGTATTAATTAGGGTGACAAAGTAAGTTTGTTTGGCAGCATGGAGGGAAGAAGTGTTTTTTAAAAAGGCAGATTTATATTGGGTGAACGCATGCTGGGATTTGGTTTTACGCCACAACTCGGCTAAGAGGGAGGGGCTGGTGAAACATAAGGTAGGGACTGTGAGGGATGAACTTATGAGGGGAGTAGAATATTCCGTTGTTAGCTGGAGGCAGGATAGGCCTCCTTGTAGAGATGAGTTTTCAGGGATCGCCTAAAAGTGGACAGAGTAGGAGATAGGCGGACAGATTGGGATACAGAGTTCCAGAGGATGGGAGAGGCTCTGGAGAAGTCCTGGAGATGAGCATGGGAGGAGGAGACAAGGGAGCTAGAGAGCAGAAGGTCTTGGGAGGAGCAAAGAGGACGGTTTGGGTGATATTTGGAGATAAGACTGGTGATGTAGCTTGGGGCAGAATTGTAAATGGCTTTGTATGTCTTGGTTAGGGTTTTGAATTTTGTTCTTTGGGAAATGGGAAGCCAGTGGAGGGATTGGCAGAGAGGAGTGGCAGACACCAAACGGTTGTTAAGGTGGATGAGCCTGGCGGCAGCATTCATGATAGACTGGAGAGGGGATAGCTTGCGGAGGGGTAGGCCAATTAGGAGGGAGTAACAATAGTCAAGGCGAGCGATAACAAGGGAGTGAATAAGTTGCTTAGTAGTGTCAACGGTTAGGAAGGGACTTATTTTGGAGATGTTTCGGAGGTGAAGTCTGCACGATTTGGACAGTGATTGGATTTGGGGCTGAAAGGACAGGTCAGAGTCTAGGATTACACCGAGTACCTTGGCATGAGGGGAGGGACTGATAGTTGCATTATTGATCTTGATGGAGAAGTCAAGGGGAGGAGCACGAGCTGGAGGAAAAATTGTGAGCACAGTTTTAGAAAGATTGAGTTTGAGGAAGTGGTGTGATATCCATTCTGATATGTCAGTTAGTAAGTTAGTAATGCGAGAGGAGACTGAAGCAGTGAGGTGAGTGGAGAGATCGATTTGTGGGAGTTTATTAACAGACCAAGGGAGGAGGTGTAAATGGAGAAGAGAAGGGGTCCAAGGACAGAACCTTGAGGTATGCCAGCCGAAAGAGGAAGTGGAGAGGAGGAAACAGAGTTATAGGCCATGCTGAAGGAGCGCTCTGACAGGTAGGAGAGCCAGGAGAGAGCAGAGTCTTGAAGGTCAAGAGAGTGGATTTTTTTGAGGAGGAAGGGATGGTCAACAGTATCAAAGGCTGCAGAGAGGTCGAGTAGTATGAGTATGGAGTAGTGGCCATTGGTTTTAGCAGTTAGTAGGTCATTAGTGAGCTTTAGTAGGGCAGTTTCAGTGGAGTATAGCAAGCGAAAGCCAGACTGTAAGGAGTCAAGAAGGTTGTTGTCAGTGAGGTGGGAGCTAAGACAGTTGTAGACTAAGTGTTCTAGAAGTTTCGATGCAAACGGGAGCAAGGAGATGGGTCTTAATTTGTTCAGGCTGATGAGATCCAGTGAGGGCTTTTTAAGTATGGGGGTGATCAGGGCATGTTTGAAAAGGGGAGGGGAAGGTGCCAGTAGAGAGGGAGAGATTGAAGATGTGGGTGAGGGAACATAAGATAGAAGAAGAGGGTAACCGTAGTAGATGTGAGGGAACAGGATCCAGGGGTCAGGTGGTAAGGTGGGCTTCTGAGAAAACTTTAGAGACCTCTTCGTTAGTAGCAAGGTCAAAAGAGGAGAGTGTTGAGAGTGAAGCTGTATAGGGTGTGTTACGTGGCTAAGATTTCTGGGCAGTGGAGATGTCCCCACGAACTGCAACAAACTTGTTTTTGAAGTGGTTTGCAACCTCGTGAGCAGTGAGCGAGTGAGCGAGGTGGTGGTGGAGAAAGTAGAGAATTAAAAGTAGAGAAGAGACGATGAGGACTGGAGGACAGAGTATTAATTAGGGTGACAAAGTAAGTTTGTTTGGCAGCATGGAGGGAAGAAGTGTATTTTAAAAAGGCAGATTTATATTGGGTGAACGCATGCTGGGATTTGGTTTTACGCCACACTCGCTCCAGTGCATGGCTATGTCTCTTAAGGTTTCTGGTGTCGTCGGTCTGCCAAGGTTGTAATGGTTGGGGCCTGACATTTTGTGAAGTGAGAGGAGCAAGAGAATCCAGTGAGGATGAAAGTGAACTGTTGTAGATAGAGGTAGCCAGTTTAGGGCAAGATAGGGCTGAGATTTTGTCATGGAGGTGGTCAGTTGCAGAGTAGAAAAGAGAAGGAATAAAGTGGCAAAGGTTTCTGCAGGTAATTGTTTTCTGCTTGCAGGGACAGGTGGTTGGAGACAAGCACAATGTAAAAGTGATGAGGTTGTGGTCAGAGAGAGGAAAGGGGGTGTTGGTGAGGTTGTAGGGGGTGCAAAGATGGGAGAAGACAAGGTCAAGGGTAGTACCATCAGAGTGAGTGGGGGACTGTGTCCATTGTGTAAGGTCAAAGGATGAGGTTAAGTTGAAAAGTTGGGATGCAGCTTGGCTGTTAACATTGGTGGGGATGGTGAAATCACCAAGGATAATAGTGGGTAATGTGGAGGAGAGAAAGTACAGTAGCCGGCAGAGAGGTCATCAAGGAAGCGTGACACTGGTCCAGGAGGCCAATAGATCACTGCAATCCTTGGAGAAATGGGAGAAAACAGACAAATACAATGTGTCTCAAAAGAAGAGAAGGATAGAGAGGGGTAGTCAGGACTTGAAAGGTGCTCAGTGGGGATAGAAACAAACCAACTCCACCTCCTGTTCATCCACTGAGTCTGGGGGAGTGAGTCCAGTGGATGCCTCCATGGGAGAGGGCTGTGTGTGAGACAGAATCTGACTCTTGAAGCCATGTTTCTGTGATTGCAAGAAGGTCAAGGGAGTGGGAGACAAAAAGGTCATGGACAGAAGTGAGTTTATTGCAGACAGACCGGGCATTCCAGAGGGCACAAGGTGGGTGTGGTTGTTGGGAGCAGGGGGATCGAGATAAGATTAGAATTGCGGCTGATGCTGGAGGAGGGAGGGTGCCGGGTGTGGGGGTGAGATCCTGAAGGACCAGGATTAGGGGAGATATCCCCAGAGGTTAGCAGAAGAAGGAGGTTGAGGAAAGTAAGATGGGAGTGAGATGTGTATGAGTGCACATACTTTCCTGTCCTTGTGTGTGGGTCAGCAGGTGGGTTAAGTATTAGCAGGAGGTGATGAGAACAGTAGTAGGGAGAGGGTAGAAGTGATGGGGATATGTACAAGTTTTTGGGTGGAGAAGAGGGGAAAAGAAGTGAGAATTTGAAAGTAGAGGATACTCGTATGAGAAGGCAGAGCAGAGGGGACATATTAACCCCTTCCACACCACGTGCAGTATATTTACTGCGGCAGTGTGGACGTGTCCCGCGAATTGCCATAAATAAACGGCGATTTGTTGAGTGGCCGCTAGGAAGCGTGCGGCATGCCCGCCGCACTCCAGAGGAGTGTGCCCGTGGCTCGGGCGGACCCGATGTCCGCCTGCGAGCCGCGATCAGCAGCCAGAGCAAAAGAACGGGGAACCGCCGATGTAAACACAGCAGTTCCCCGCTCTGTCAGTGGGGACATAAGAGATCTACTGATCCCTGTCACTGGGGTCAGTTAGATCTCTGGTGCCCCTGGCAGCCCAGCCCCCTCACAGTTAGAACACGCTTACCCCCTAGATCGCCCCCTGCAGGATAACCCCTTCACTGCCAATGACATTTATACAGTAATCAGTGGACATTTATATTTCTGATCACTGTATAAATGTCATTGGTCCCAAACAAGTGTCAAAATGGTCCGACATGTCCACTGCAATATCGCAGTACTGCTAAAAATTGCAGATCGCAGCCATTACTAGTAAAAAATTAAAAAAAAAATAAAAACCCCAGAAATGAATTCTCATCATCTGTAAACGTGGCAACTTTTGCGCAAACCAAACAATAAATGCCGATTGAATTTTTTTTTACCAAAAATATGAGGAAGAATATAAATCAGCCAAAACCGATGAAAAAAATGTTTTTTTATATATTTTTTTGGATTTGTATTTTAGCAGAGTAAGAAAAACTGTTTTATTTGCAAAATTGACGCTCTTTTTTTGGTCATAGCTGCGGTCAGAAATGACGCAGAGGTGATCAAATACCACCAAAAGAAAGCTCTATTTGTAGGAAAATAAGGACGCAAATTTAGTTTGGGTACAACATTGAACGACTGCGCAATTGTCAGTTAAAGCGACGCAGTGCCGAATCACAAAAAGTGCTCTGGTCCTTAGGCCTCATACACACGGGCGTTTTGCTCGCCGGCGTTTGTAGGCGTTTTTTGCAGCTCTCCATGTTATTCAATGGCCTTCTAAAAACGCCGGCGTTAGTGAGCAGTAGTAACTTATTGTACCTCTCGACGTTTTTTGCGGATGTTTGCGGCCGCTCGTTTTGCGGGCACACATAC